>CM042148.1:8692363-8879863 GCA_023376005.1 Doryteuthis pealeii
AAACCAATTTTATTTGAAATATCGCATAGGCAAGAAACTGTCAGTAACCAAGTGCCATTGATTCCATGTCCACACTACCATATATATATATATATATATATATATATATATATATATGAGAAAGACTGCTCAAGTTTCATCCCAATTCCACTGGTTACCAAGTGGGCTTGCAGTGTATAGTAAAATAACAATCATTTTGAAATTGTTGACTTTTTAGAAATTGAAATTTTGTATTGATTCTGTTATGAGTAAGTGGATCAGTAAGTCACCAATTACATTTAATCATTTTATTTATCTCGTTTTGGTATTTCCCACAACTTTTCAAATTTTTTCATTATCATCTTATTGATATCAATCCAATGAATAACTAAAACTTTTTGATATAGTTAAGTGCAGATAATTAACTCCTCCTCTTGCAGTTAATCTATATACAATTATCTCCCTTTAATTTAGAATTAAAATAATGCTTTTTACATTAAAGTATTTTTGAATTGGTAGAATAAATGCTTCTGCACCTTTTAATAAACTAGAATGGAGTTGCTAATGCCTTGGTTATAAAAATTATGGTGGAGTGGTTTTCCTAAATGCTAACTCAACAACTTTTCTACACTAATAAACCTTATACAACACTGCCAATAGGCTAAATATATATATGTGTATGTATATATATATATATATATATATTTGGGAGTAAATATGGAAATAAATCTGACAAGATGAAGAAATTTGAAAAACGAAGATGAATTTATTTATCGCCGCTTAAACGTTTCGGTTTATTTAAACCTTCATCAGGATTGATTATGGGATGAAGAAATTGATGGATGTTTTGTAAATATTAAAAAAATATAATGCTGAACAAATACAGTTACAAACGTTTTATAAATATTTTTCTAACTCCTGTCATTTACAAAACATCCATCAATTTCTTCATCCCATAATCAATCCTGATGAATTTATTTAAATAAACCGAAATGTTTAAGCGCCGATAAATAAATTCATCTTATTTTTGGAACACTTCGTTTTTCAAATTTCATCATATATATATATATATATATATAAACAAAAATAAAACAGGAAAATATTTCTCTATAATTACATTAGGTCATCAGGGGAATGTAGTAATTTCCCCCTAAATTTTTCTAACCATCATTTTAAATTTATAAATCACAAAAAAATGAAACAAAGAATGAATGCAATAATGTTGCAAATACATAGGTTAAATGAATATGTGCCCATCCCTATATATATATATATATATATATATATATATATAGGGATGGGTACATATTTACAAGTAAAGAGGCTAAATTTAAAATTCTGAGTGTTGTGAATGTGAATGCATGTAATTTATCAAAACAAAATTTAAAAAGATAATTATGGATGTAGTCGCGTTTGTGAACTGGTGTTTTTAAGAAATAGATATTGAAAGGAATTTTAAAACAAAATTATTGAAAAGAAGAAAACATATTTGCATAGACCTAATATGTAATTCTTGTTCGTTATGAAATCAGGTTTGAAGAGGCAAAAGTAGCCGAAATAAATTTATTCAAGATAAATTGACATTATCTTATGTTTATTTATATGATACTTTGTATATGTCAAAAATATGCACATACACTGATATTTATGTGTATATATGCAAAATCTATATATGTACATTTGAGTTCTTAATTTTGGTTGAATCCTATCATGAAAACACTAGATACCTTTCACACACACACACACTATATATATATATATATATATATATGGTGCACTATTTATTAGTAAATAGTGCTCAATATTGTAGATAGAACATTTATATCTGTAAGGGTAGCGTGGACATAGTCAACGGCGCTTGGTTACTGACAGTTTCTCACTTATACAATTTTTCAAACCAATTTTATTTGAAATATCGCATAGGCAAGAAACTGTCAGTAACCAAGTGCCGTTCGTTGATTCCATGTCCACACTACCATATATATATATATTATATATATATGAGAAAGACTGCTCAAGTTTCATTGCTAAAACTAATTTCAAATCCAGGTTCTTTTTCTAATGATTCTTAGCTACTTGACATACCATTTTGATGTAAATGCATTGAATAAAATTCTGACCATAGTTAATTACATTATTATTATTGTAATTATTACCTAAACTGTTATAGTTAATGACTTATTATATTTATTACCAAATTTTGCAGTCATTATGTTCATTGTTGTTGCAATTGGATTTGTGACTTTTACTTTTACTTGCATTAAAACATAGAAGTTAACATTTAAAAAAAAAGATATTTGGTCCATTTTCATAGCAACATTTTGTAATATTTATGTAAAACATTGTTGGCTGTTTCACTTTCAGTTTTTGGAATTTTGAATCATCAATCTTTGATAATGTTTAAATTTTGGATGATCAATTAATGAGTCATAGTGTTTAAATTTTGGATGATCGATCATTGATAGTGTTAAATTTTAGATGATCTATTGATGAGTCATAGTGTTTAAATTTTAGATGATCATTTAGTGTTTAAATTTTGATGATCTATTGATGAGTCATAGTGTTTAAATTTTGGATGATCGATCATTGATAGTGTTAAATTTTAGATGATCTATTGATGAGTCATAGTGTTTAAATTTTAGATCATTGATAGTGTTTAAATTTTAGATGATCATTGATGAGATGAGGGATGATCAATCATTGATAGTGTTAAATTTTAGATGATCTATTGATGAGGAGTCATAGTGTTTAAATTTTGGACGATCTATTGATGAGTCATAGTGTTTAAATTTTGGACGATCTATTGATGAGTCATAGTGTTTAAATTTTGGACGATCTATTGATGAGTCATAGTGTTTAAATTTTGGACGATCTATTGATGAGTCATAGTGTTTAAATTTTGGATGATCTATTGATGAGTCATAGTGTTTAAATTTTGGATGATCTATTGATGAGTCATAGTGTTTAAATTTTGGATAATCGATCGATGATTGATAATGTATAGTTTTGTGATCAAGTAGTTGTCAATCCCTTGAGACTGTCATATGAAAGTTAAACAAATATGTAAATTTGTAGAGATTTGAATACAAATTTACAAAACAAAACAAAACAAAAAGAAAGCCCGTCCTGTTTATAAGGAAAAAAATTCCCTTCCCAAATCTATTATTGTTGTATTTGTAAACACTGTTGTATTCTTCTCTTTAATTTGAAAATTCATAGAATGTATTATTCTTTGTTTTCTTTTCTTTTTCCCTTATGTTATTGTTATAGGTGTTATTTCCACTAGACTAAATTACTGACATTTACTGGTTCTCCTAATTATGACCCTTGAAAGGATCTGTAATTCTGCTACTGCTGATTAAGTAATGGGCAACTGTTTGGTTGGTGCCTAATGTTTCAGTGTGGGTTGGGCCTGTTTCTTAGAAGGCCTCAAAAATAATTTCACCCTTAGAACGCAGATTGGCAACGCACCAGTCTCCTTTTTTGGTTCTTATCAATTCTTGTGTAACATTTGAGAGAGTGAGTGAGTGAATTATTCTATGTATGTCTGATCTACAGATAAAGAAATTCTTTGAGTGTGGGAGGCATAACAGGTATCTACATGAAAAATTGGAATTGGCAATATGAGCTACAGTGTTTCATAGGGCAACCAACCTAGGAGAAGGATAATTCTGTATTCAAACTCCTTGTTGACATGCCCTGGGCTAGCATAGCAGATAAAGGCCCATTACTCCTCTTGTCATATAGACATTAGGGAAGGTCTGGTCCTACAATGAACTCAGAAAAAAGCTGATTGAATAGGAAATCTATGTATGTCTGTCTGTGTGTGTGTGTGTATATATATATATATATATATATATATATATATTTTGGGGAGAATATGTGCTTAATTGAAGTCGTACCTAATTTTGAAAATTAATTGCAAAAAGCCATATCCAAACACATCGTGTTTACATCTTATGCCGGGTTAGCTCAGTCGGTAGAGCGTTCAGCTAGAAACCACATGGTTCCTAGTTCGATACCGGTCCCCGCCAACTCAGCGTATGAGTAGCACAGGGATCTGTATGGTAAAGTAAGGAGCTGATGGTAGGTGTAGCGCTCCACCTCAGATGCTAAAAACAATCTCCTTGGAATAGCGCTATTGAAAAGGGGATAGACTCCCTCGCTGACTGGCTGATACCAACTTTAGGCCGCCCTGTTGACTTTACTTACTTATATATATATATATATATATAACCAGTGTATGGTTTACACTATCTTTGATGAGACAGTAGTAAACCAATATATAGTATTATTAGGAGCGTGCTCAATATCTATGATAGAGCGATATTAATAATAAAGGAATATATATTTTTTATATTTATTTATTTAGTTTCAATACTAATAGATGTATACAAAAATATATCTATTATTATATATATATATATATATATATATATATATATATATATATATAGGACCTACATGAGTCAGATACTATCTACCTCGGTTTCACCTGAATGGGTTCTTATACTGAAGAACCATTCGGATGAAACCTGGTAGATAGTATCTGACTCATGTAGGTCCTTATAATTATGCACTACTTAATGTATTGAGCACTTTTTACATACATAACTTAGCAAACTCTGATGTTTGTTCTTTTGGCCACTACATACGATACTAATGATTATTTTCAGAAAGTACGGGAGAGATGGTCTTTTCTTTTTAAAAAAAACTTTTTTTCCCCAGATGTCAGTTTGAAATTTTTATTTTATTTTGAAAACTGAGTTATTGGATTTTTTCACACAGGTAGAGTTTAGAAAGAAAAAAAAAAAAATATATATATATATATCAGACCTCCCCACTGATTATAAAAATAAAACTGATTTATTTCTTTGCAGCCAAAAAGCAATAGAGAATCCCTATGGGAATAGGTTTTGTACAACAATTGAATCTGGTAGATCAGTTTAAGATTGTTAGTTGAGAAAGAAATGGTAACTTACACAAATAATTCTCTTATCCCCAAATTGATACACTAGAATTATGGACAAGTATCAAAATATCCATCCACTCGTACCAAAGGTATTACCAGTTCCCACAATACCAGTACCTAGGGAACCCCCTCCCCCACCACAGCTGGTGATATTCTGTCTGCCCCAAAAACGAAGAATTAGACAGTGACAATATCTCTGAAGAAAAACCTGATTTAACTCTTTCCTTTTTGGCTGCCATGTTTTTTGTTTTTTTTTCCTTTTTTTTTCATTCTCTGACTAGTTTCTTTACAGTGTGCTCTAAACTAATTTGATATCATCTGTTGTTGAAGAAAGAAATAACAATACTCAGTATATCAATTGCTATTACTCTTTTAATATCAAATGTAAACTTAGAAACTTTTTAAGTTTATATTTTCTCTCATTGAAAGCTTACACTTTTTTCATCCGGGTTGCAGTGCTTGGATCCCATTGGTAAAAAAAATAATCAACAGCAGATATGACGTCATCATATGAACTTTTCAGCCCACCTTCCTAATTGTACTGTTGATATAAATTTTAGTTATTTATACCCTGTGAAAATACTGATAGTCATTGGCAAGAAGTCATTTTTGTTATTGCTAATAAAGCAGATATTTATTCAATATCTTTTGGAAACCAACACTTTTAAACTTCACAAAGACATTTCTTTGTCATTTCTTTAAACAAACTTTGTATTGGGATAAATATCTTGATACTGGTTTAGCTCAATCAGTAGAGCATCTGCCTTGGAATCACAAGGTTCTGGATACTGACTCTCCCCAACTAAGTGCATGAATAGTATAACTAGTAGTTGATGGTAGGTGTGGCGCTCCACTTCTGATGCAAAAACAATCTCCCTAGTCTAATGAAAAAGGTATGGACTCCTTTGCTGTCTGGCTGATACTGACAATAGGCCACTCTGCTACTTACTGATATATATATATATATATATATATATATATACTTGGAAAAAAATTTTTTTTGAACAAAAAAATTTTAAACTTTAAAAAATTCTTTAGCAAAGATGTTATCCTTTTTAAAATTTTTTTGAACACTAATTATGTT
Source organism: Doryteuthis pealeii (assembly GCA_023376005.1). Lineage (NCBI taxonomy): Eukaryota > Metazoa > Mollusca > Cephalopoda > Myopsida > Loliginidae > Doryteuthis > Doryteuthis pealeii. Next base: position 8,698,399 of record CM042148.1, read on the forward strand.
ACTACATATTTCGAAAAATAATGCTATTAACAATGATTGAATGCTAAGAATTTTTTCATCATTTCCTTACATTTTTTTTTCATTTGAAAATAATTTTCTGATGAAGCATCCTGAATATTGTGTTTTTTCATATTTTTCAGATGCACTCACATACATATATATGTATATATAAGGTTTTACAAATTCAACAAAAAAAAAAAAATGGTTATTTAAAAGAAAAAAATTGTAAATGTATTAAATTTTCATATTTATTATTTTTGGTTTCAGAGGTATTTTAAAGATTTTCCAAATTTCTTACAGACTATTTGTTTATATTGAATTGTTTTAGGTTCTTTTCTTCACTGTGCAAGTTCTAATACTTCAATACTTTTTTATGACTTAGGTTGGAGAGACCCACTCTGATCAATCAGCTGGTCATGTCAAGCCCTAGCACCTTTATGATTGCCCCAACCCTATTGGCCCTATGGCAAGCCTCATAACCCTTTTTATCATATGGGTGCTATAAGGTGGTGTTTGAGGGTCTTCATTTCCTGGGAATGACGTTAAACTCTATCTGTTGGTGAGGTTCCAGTTCTGGAGGTCTGGGTAATGTGGAGCACCCCTTCATAACCATTGCTCCCAGGTCCACTCTGACTTAGAGTGGTAGTACCTGTTAGGGTCCCATCTATGGGTTGAATAGAAAAAAATTGTTTAAAAAAAACTTTCTACCAAACTATCGCTTATAACAAACTTTAACTTTACCCTGTAAACTTATTCCTTAAACTGATTTCCAATCCACTTAGCAACAAACAATTGCAAACAACCTACTGTGCATATGTATGTGTGTGTGTGTGTGTGTGTCTCTCTCTCTCTCTCTCTATCTATCTATATCTGTATATATATATATATATATATATATATATATATATTATATATATTGGAAAATGGACTCGTCGATTCGAGTTCAATTCCTAGACGAAGCTGTTGGCATTTCACATAGCGCTAATACCCTCGGGAAAGGTATGAATCCATATATTCTCCCTCCAGCTATGGGTTAAATAGTAGGGCAGACTGGGTTCTTCACCCTTGGGTAGGTAACCAGTCTAGGAGAGGGATAACTCTGAATTAAAAATTCCTGAGGTCGGTCGTTGATTGGGTTTGTGGCAACCCTTGATGCACCAATTCTTTCCTATCGACTGTGCCAAAAAGTGTGGATGGTCCAACACAAGCCTTCACCACTATAAACAAATGCCTGTGTGGGAGTTCATTGTGTGTATGAACCCTCATACGTCGAAAATCGACGGGAGAGTCCATTATATATATATATATATATATATATATATACATACATATATATATATATATATATATATATATATATATAGCTCTATTTTATTTAAATTTATAGATTTAAACTGTTTCTTATTAAAGTGTAAAGTACTCAATATTCCCCAACATGTATAAGAAAAGTGTGTGTATATATATATACATATATATATGTATAAAAGAGAGGGAAAGATGTGTTCATACATACATGTACCATAGGTAAATGTGTGCAAAATTCCTAGCACTATTGTGAAATGTAGAGATTGAATACTAAGTATACATCTTTTTTACTCCTTTTAAAAATAAAAAAAAGTTTACAGCATTTTCTCTTGAAAGGGTGTGTGTGCTGGAAACTTCTATATGCACATAATAGCATATTCATATATGATGCTATATAATTTGATACTTCTGTGTATATGTGTGATTGAGTATGTATATATGTATTTGCATATATGTTGAGATATAAGTAGATAGTAATGCATATATATATATATATATATATATGTGTGTGTATGTATGCTCAGTAACATTCTGGATAGCAAGTGTACTTCTTTTTCCCTCCTCTCTCTCTCTCTCACTCACTTCTCTCTCCCTCACTCTCTCTGGTTCCAAATGCCTCTAATGCTCCTTTAGTTCATCTTCTCTATCCTCCAAGAGTGGTGCTGATAAAACCAGTTTAAGGTCTGCTACTAGCAGGAATATAAAGAAAGAAAGAAAGGAATGAAAGCCAGTGAACTAGCCATTGGGGGTGGAAGATAGTGCCTTGGTTTGTGAGGGGGTGGTTTCACATTGGTACAGTGGAGAAAGAGGCAGAGTAATTTGGGCACTGTGTGTGGGTGTGAGGGAGTGAAGAATTCTATCCTGAGCAGCCATGTTCTGCAAAAAAAAGTCTGAGAGTCTTTTAACATTTTCAACTTAGGTGCTACCAACCTACACGGCAGATTTGCCTTTTAGTTTATTTTTCATTACATTTCTTCAATTTTTTTAGTGTCCTTTTTTCTCTCTTCATTTCCTCTTGTATTATTTATTTACTTTCTCAACATTTCAGCGTTATTAATTTTAATATTGTTTTAATTGTAAGATGAGTTTTGTTATATCATATCAATAATCTAAACTTTCATGTAACATGTAGGATTTGTTTCTTGTTTAATAAAGATTTTTATTTTGGTACATTGTAACATGAATTGTGTGTGTGTATATATATATATATATATGTATGTATATATATATATATATATATATATATATATATTATACACACAACAAAGGTGTGTATAAAAGTTTGTAGTATCTACATTTTAGAGGATGAGAAATTCAATAAATAGATGAAAAGTATTTGAGTTTTTAATAAAATTTGCTGAATACATTTGCTAACTTTATATATATATATATATATATATATATATATATATATATAATATATATATACACACACACACACACACACACCTTAATGCTGATACCTACTTTAGCCCTGTTGCCATTTTGGATATACACACGTATACTTACACTGATTAATCTATAAAAAGGTAGAGGTGCCTCCGAGAAAAAATTATTTTGAAAGAATACATTGATTATATATATATATATATATATATATATATATAATATATATAAACGATGAAATCGAAGTAAATGTTTCTGTTTCTAAGGAAGAAGGGAGGATTTTGATTGAGAAATAAAACCAGTTCTATTTTTTATTTAAATGGAAAGTATTTTCCCTTTCGTTGTCGTTGTGTGGGGAGGTTGATCACATTTTAAAAGAACTTTATCTTTGGCAGTTTTGAGGTCAGCCCTTATATCTTAGACATGTTTAGCCCATGCCATGGTTCATCTACATCTATGCAGAAAGACACATCTGTGTGTGTGGAGAGGGAGGGAAAAGTGTGGGAATAAGGAAGAGTGAGAAATATCGAAAAAATAATGAGACGGAAAAATCATATATCTGTATAGTATTATATTATATCTTAGTATTTCAGACACATAAACACACAACTTTATGTAAATAGTTATATCATTATGATATTAAACAATATAAAAGTTGTTTGAATGTATGTATATAGACTGTTTGTGTGTAATTCTATTATTTATAATAGAAATTTACAGATATAATTTATTATAGAAAGTTCCTAAAAGTTTTCTAAACTTTATACATTTGATATTCTGAATTTTTTCTTTTTCTTTTTTATCTAGCCTCATAATAAACAATTGTAGGAATCACCATTTCTCCCCCCTTTTTATTTTATTTATTTTTTTATATCTATAACTTTTTTGTTGTTGTTGCTGCTGCTGCTGCTTACACATGGCTGCTGCTGCCATCACCACCACCACCACTCCCATCATCACCATCATTCTTGTTGCTTTCATATATATCCCTTGCTGCTGAATATCTACAGCAGTACTGTTGTCATTGGCAAGAAGAAGTCTTATAGAAGAGCATCTGTTCGTTAACCCTGTGAAGTAGGAGAGGTGGGAGAGAGAGAGAGAGAGAAAGAGTGAAAGTAAAGATCTACCTTTTTTTTTGCTAGACCAATAACTCCATCTTTAACTACTGCCACACTTTTTTTAAAAGACTTGTGGGTCCATCAGTCCCATGATTGATACTGATCCCAGACGCTGAGGACGCTCGCTACAGAAAAAACAAAAAACAAAAAAAAACTTTTCTTTCTCTATTCACCTCTCTTGACTCTTTACCGCCATCAAACTTTTGGACATCGGATCTCCCTTACCTTATTTAATTGGATTATCTGGATATTGTGGATTTCTCTACTGCCTTTGGATTTAAACGGTTCTCTTAAAATAAGATCTCTCTTGTCTTAGACATACGCCTGTGTTTATATACCTATGTATATAAATACCAACATAAAGATAAAATAAAAAAAAAAAGTTGTTTTCTCTTTAGGCCTTTCTGTCATTCAGCCATGTGCACTTGCTGAGTGACCAAGATTTTTTTTTTTTTTTTTTCCCCCAAATTTCTAAGGGATGGTCTGCTGGGAGCTGTCAGACCATTTCCTTGGCATTGTCTACCAGGATTCCTGCAGTTTTCTGTAAGGATCCTTTGGTATTATGCAGCAGAAGCTGGCCGTAGCACCGTTAGCTTCTGCCAGGTATGTGTACTCACGGCTGACCATCTACTATAGCAGCAAAGTTGATGTCCGTTGGCAGCGTTCTGTCCACTACTGTCCAGTGTGTGATGTACCTGCACTTAATGACCTCAAACTTACCTGTGGAGCTATCCACTATGGCTGGTGTTCAGCACCCCCATTTCCTTCAAAACCTCCTCTGGCCCCTGGGTGCCAAAGGGTTAACATCTCTTACCCAAGACAGGTAGGTACAGAAATGGTGGTTTGGGTGGGTGGTTCAGGGGAAAAAAAAAAAAAATTGAAAGCATTGTTTGGATTTTATTTTATTTACAAAAAATTTTTTTTTCTCTTATCTAAAATTTTTTTAGTTTTAGCAATTTTTGAAAAAAAATTAAAAAAAAAATCTTTTGAATCAAAATATTGTTTTTAGTGAAGCTATTATGTACTTTTTGTGAAGGAATTTCTATTATACACTCAAGTTTATTTGAAATTGTTTTTTACTTTTTTTAATTCATTTTGGACATTTTTTTTTTTTTTTTTTTTTTCCAAAGATTGGAATTATGAACATTTTTTGATTAATTCTTTTTAAAGTTTAAAAAATTGAACGTTTTTTTTTTTTTTGTGATGACCGAACCTATTGTATTTGTTTTAACAAAAACAAAACAAAAAACACCCAACTTTTAGACGTTAGATCATTTGAGATTATTTCATGTACAATATAGGTATTTTCCTCACAGATAAGTTGATATAAGTAAATATCACACCTCACTTTATATACTTGCTTGTGATAAGGTAACTTTGTCCTGGGATAGGAATATTTTGGCAATAACATCATAACGACTCTACTTACATCAACTTTTATCATCCTGAGTGTTGTATATCAATCCAGGGTCACCCTAAAGGTAGACAAAGAATAATGATGAAAATATTTCTTTCATCTCAAAAAAGAATAATACTGTTTTGAAAAAAGTACTCTTCAAAGATTAGAATAATATTTTTTTCTTTTTAAATCAGTTTTGTTTCACTTTGTACATGTACACATGTCTACATATAAAAAAAAAAAAAAAAAAAAAAAAAAACACACACACACACACACACACACAAAATTATGTATCGTCTGTCAAAATGTTTTTTTTTCTCTTTTTACCTATGTTTGCTGAAGAATATTCTGGGAGTGACTTGATGCCTACTGATAAGTTTACACTGTTTCTGCATACTGCCTGAATGGTAAAGTAAATGTCTGTCCGTGTATATATATATATATATATATATATATATATATATAATACACGGACAGACATTTACTTACCATTCATTTACCATATATATATATATATATATATATAAACTTAGGTTTCTTCTTACCAATGATTAAGTACAAGGCCACTTAACTTTTTACCCCCCCCCTCCCTGAAAAAAGAAAAAAAGTCACAACTCTCATGCCGGATTGTGTTGATTTTGAAGTTTAAAGTTTTAAACTTTGTGCAATTAAAGTGAAAATTAGTCAGGTTTCTTTTAAGTTGTAATATATGAATTACTAAAATTCTTGTATGTGCATGTGTGATAATTTTGTGGGGTCTGAATTCACCCTGAATGTAACTTTAATAATAAAAAAAAAAATTCTTATTAAATCATTTGAATTTTTGATATAACAGAATATGCAATGCTAATTAGAATCCTTTACTCTTTCCTAAATAGGAGTACAAATATAATCATGGACTGATGTTACAATGGGAATCCAATGGGCCTGTAAAGTAGTTGATTAAAATAGTTAATTAAAATATGAATGATTGTTTAACTGACCTATTCCATCCTTATTTTATGAATGAATTAATTCCTGTCATGATATCAAACGGCTCTAACTACTATTATTATTATTGTATTTACTCAATCCTCCTGCCACAAGCAGGATGTGACACAAGGTCAATTTTTAAGTGCTATACAACTAGTTTGAATTCAGTTTTCTTTCACCTATACTGGTTGCCTAACCAGGCTAAAAAAATCCAATCTGCCCTAAATTTACCTGGGAAGAGGGGAGAAGAGAAGGATTCATGCCTTTCGCTAGGCATTATCATAAATGTGAAATGCAAACAGCCTTATCCAGAATTTGAATTTGAGTCGCTAATTCTATTTCTTAACATGATAACCATTACACTAAACATGCTTTCCCTATTATTGCAATTATTAATTTTTCACATTAGTAAATAACTCAGGGATTTCATTGAAGATTAAGTGAGAGCACTTGATTCTCCAGCACTCTTCCTCAGTATTTTTAAATAAACATTGGATTTCATAGATAGAGGTACTACACTGATTGTAGAGTGAAAGTTGGCAAAATCCCAGTTAGAATACACAATATACTACACTGATCCTACCTAGAGGGCCAGAAAATGGCACTTTTATTCTTGCATAGTAAAAAAACACTACACTGTGATTGTAGTTAAAAGTGCTAATTCTGTATATAAATTTTCTCTGAATTTTTGAGATGAGACTTGATAATTTGTATTGTTTATATTATTTGGACTATTGTCCTCTATACAACGTTTCAGTCAATGTGCCCTCTAGCCTTTTCAGGTATTTCTTGTCAGATTTCAGAACCTTCTGGAATTCAGGAACCTTCTCTTTGAACTCGGAAACCTTCATATTGTAATAGGGAGCCTTCAAGAGTCTACCCCTGTGGATTGAATAAAGGGTTTGGTTCGGTTCGAAGTTATGTGAAGGTTCCCGAGTCTGACACGAAATACCTGAAGAAAGCCAGAGGGCACATTGGCCAAAATGTTGTGTAGATAACAATAATGATGAGAACAATAGTCTAAATAATCCAAATACTACTGTATGTAAATAATCTCATTTTTCTTTTATTGGTACCATGTTAGTTATGTGATAATCTTGTCGAGATGAGTCACTGCATTTTGTTTTGTATGGTAAGTAAAATGATTTTAAATTCTTTCCTTGTTCACCAACATTGAATTTTAAGCCAAAAATAATTGAGACTCTTTACTCATTAAACTATTGTTAACTTCCCCAATACTTAAAGGATTTTGGTTGTCCGTTTTGTAAAATTTTATTTTGGTTTCCTTACTGTGAAAGTTTATAAACTGAGCATTTTGCAAGAACTTTGTTTATTATTTTACTCTTAATTAGTTTTTCCACACTAGTAATCACTGGTGGTTTTCACGAAAAGTCAGAGTGACAAAAAGTCTTCTCAGCAGCACTGTGGTCTAGACAGTCTCAAATTCTTCCTCAGATTTCTAGTCCTCCACAATTCTCTTTTCTAGCTTCTTGTAGGATACTTCTGAGTGCTCCAACTATGATTGGTATTACTGTCACCTTCAGATGGAGGCACAGTTTGTGAAAGGGTTATCTTTACAAGAAATGAAATCAGCGATCAGAGTTCAAATCCAAGATGTGGCAGTTTGCATTTCACTTTGCTCTAATGCCCTTGGGAAAGGCATGAATCCATCTCTCCTCCCCCAGCTATGTGCAGACTGTGTTCTTTAGCCTTTGTAAGGCAACCAGTCTTGGAGAAGGAAAATTCTGAATTCAAACCAGCTGTACTCTGTAAAAATTGACCTTATGTCACATCTTGCTTTGGGATTGGGTAAATACATACTTACCTTCATATTCAATAACTTTATTTTTAACTCTCTAGCAAGGTCCAGATACTTTTTAACTTTTACATAATGATAATAGTAATAAACATAAAATAATTAGAAATTTCAATCTCTTTAGATTATTTTTCATGTGAAAGACCGAATCTTAATTAGTATTTAGTTATTTCCTAGTTGTTGTATTGTTTTATGTAACTGATGAATAGAGTAAAGTTTGTTAGTATCTATGTTGTTCCCCTTTCTGTAATGTCGTGGTAAGAGTCCCTTCATCACATTGCTCCCAGGTCCACTCTGACTTAGAGTTGGTAGTACCTGTTAGGGTCCATCTACGGGTTGAATAGAAAAAGATTGTTTAAGAAAACTTTCTACAAACTATCGCTTATAACAAACTTTAACTTTACCCTATAAACTTATCCCTTAAACTGATTTCCAATCCACTTAGCAACAAACAATTGCAAACAACCTACTGTGCATATGTATGTGTGTGTATGTATGTGTATGTGTGTGTGTCTCTCTCTCTCTCTTCTATCTATCTATCTGTATATATATATTATATATATATATATATATATATATATATATGGAAAATGGACTCGTCGAATTCGAGTTCAATTCCTAGACGAAGCTGTTGGCCATTTCACATAGCGCTAATACCCTCGGGAAAGGTATGAATCCAACTATTCTCCTCCAGCTATGGGTTAAATAGTAGGGCAGACTGGGCTCTTCACCTTGGGTAGGTAACCAGTCTAGGAGAGGGATAACTCTGAATTAAAAATTCCTGAGGTCGGTCGTTGATTGGGTTTGTGGCAACCCTTGATGCACCAATTCTTTCCTATCACTGTGCCAAAAAGTGTGGATGGTCCAACACAAGCCTTCACCACTATAAACAAATGCCTGTGTGGGAGTTCATTGTGTGTATGAACCCTCATAGTCGAAAATCGACGGGAGAGTCCATTATTATATATATATATATATATATATATATATATATATATATATATATATATAATATATATAATGCTCTATTTTATTTAAATTTATAGATTTAAACTGTATCTTATTAAAGTGTAAAGTACTCAATATCCCCAACATGTATAAGAAAAAAGTGTGTGTATATATATGTATATATATATGTATAAAAGAGAGGGAAAGATGTGTTCATACATACATGTACCATAGGTAAATGTGTGCAAAATTCCTAGCACTATTGTGAAATGTAGAGATTGAATACTAAGTATACATCTTTTTTACTCCTTTTAAAAATAAAAAAAAGTTTACAGCATTTTCTCTTGAAAGGGTGTGTGTGTGCTGGAAACTTCTATATGCACATAATACATATTCATGTATGATGCTATATAATTTGATACTTCTGTGTATATATGTGATTGAGTATGTATATATGTATTTGCATATATGTTGAGATATAAGTAGATAGTAATGCATATATATATATATATATATATATATTTTGTGTGTGTATGTATGCTCAGTAACATTCTGGATAGCAAGTGTACTTCTTTTTCCCTCCTCTCTCTCTCCTCATCACTATCTCTTCTCTCCTCACTCTCTCTGGTTCCAAATGCCTCTAATGCTCCTTTAGTTCATCTTCTCTATCTCCAAGAGTGGTGCTGATAAAACCAGTTTAAGGTCTGCTACTAGCAGGAATATAAAGAAAGAAAGAAAGGAATGAAAGCCAGTGAACTAGCATTGGGGGTGGAAGATAGTGCCTTGGTTTGTGAGGGGGTGGTTTCACATTGGTACAGTGGAGAAAGAGGCAGAGTAATTTGGGCACTGTGTGTGGGTGTGAGGGAGTGAAGAATTCTATCCTGAGCAGCCATGTTCTGCAAAAAAAAGTCTGAGAGTCTTTTAACATTTTCAACTTAGGTGCTACCAACCTACACGGCAGATTTGCCTTTTAGTTTATTTTTCATTACATTTCTTCAATTTTTTTAGTGTCCTTTTTTCCTCTTTCATTTCCTCTTGTATTATTTATTTACTTTCTCAACATTTCAGTCGTTATTAATTTTAATATTGTTTTAATTGTAAGATGAGTTTTGTTATATCATATCAATAATCTAAACTTTCATGTACATGTAGGATTTGTTTCTTGTTTAATAAAGATTTTTATTTTGGTACATTGTAACATGAATTGTGTGTGTGTGTATTTATAAAGAATTAAAAATTTTTTCTGAGAACAAAATACTTTGCGATTTCCTTAAAATATTGAATTTTCCGTGGAGATTTATATATATATATAATATATAATAATTATATATATATGTATACACACACACAAAGGTGTGTATAAAAGTTTGTAGTATCTACATTTTAGAGGTGAGAAATTCAATAAATAGATGAAAAGTATTTGAGTTTTTAATAAAATTTGCTGAATACATTTGCTAACTTTATATAATATAATAATATATATATATATATATATATAACTAACACACACACACACACACACACACCTTAATGCTGATACTACTTTAGCCCTGTTGCCATTTTGGATATACACACGTATCTTACACTGATTAATCTATAAAAAGGTAGAGGTGCCTCCGAGAAAAAATTATTTTGAAAGAATACATTGATTATATATATATATATATATATATATATATAATATATATATAAACGATGAAATCGAAGTAAATGTTTCTGTTTCTAAGGAAGAAGGGAGGATTTTGATTGAGAAATAAAACCAGTTCTATTTTTTATTTAAATGGAAAGTATTTTTCCCTTTCGTTGTCGTTGTGTGGGGAGGTTGATCACATTTTAAAAGAACTTTATCTTTGGCAGTTTTGAGGTCAGCCCTTATATCTTAGACATGTTTAGCCATGCCATGGTTCATCTACATCTATGCAGAAAGACACATCTGTGTGTGTGGAGAGGGAGGGAAAAGTGTGGAATAAGGAAGAGTAGAAATATCGAAAAAATAATGAGACGGAAAAATCATATATCTGTATAGTATTATATTATATCTTAGTATTTCAGACACATAAACACACAACTTTATGTAAATAGTTATATCATTATGATATAAACAATATAAAAGTTGTTTGAATGTATGTATATATACTGTTTGTGTGTATTTCTATTATTTATAATAGAAATTTACAGATATAATTTATTATAGAAAGTTCCTAAAAGTTTTCTAAACTTTATACATTTGATATTCTGATTTTTTTTTTTTCTTTTTTATCTAGCCTCATAATAAACATTGTAGGAATCACCATTTCTTCCCCTTTTTATTTTATTTATTTTTTATATCTATAACTTTTTTGTTGTTGTTGCTGCTGCTGCTGCTTACACATGGCTGCTGCTGCCATCACCACCACCACCACTCCCATCATCACCATCATTCTTGTTGCTTTCATATATATCCCTTGCTGCTGAATATCTACAGCAGTACTGTTGTCATTGGCAAGAAGAGTCTTATAGAAGAGCATCTGTTCGTTAACCCTGTGAAGTAGGAGAGGTGGGAGAGAGAGAGAGAGAAAAGAGTGAAAGTAAAGATCTACCTTTTTTTTTTGCTAGACCAATAACTCCATCTTTAACTACTGCCACACTTTTTTTAAAGACTTGTGGGTCCATCAGTCCATGATTGATACTGATCCCAGACGCTGAGGACGCTCGCTACAGAAAAAACAAAAAACAAAAAAAAACTTTTCTTTCTCTATTCACCTCTCTTGACTCTTTACCGCATCAAACTTTTGGGACATCGGATCTCCTTACCTTATTTAATTGGATTATCTGGATATTGTGGATTTCTCTACTGCCTTTGGATTTAAACGGTTCTCTTAAAATAAGATCTCTCTTGTCTTAGACATACGCCTGTGTTTTATATACTATGTATATAAATACCAACATAAAGATAAATAAAAAAAAAAAGTTGTTTTCTCTTTAGGCCTTTCTGTCATTCAGCCATGTGCACTTGCTGAGTGACCAAGATTTTTTTTTTTTTTTTTCCCCCAAATTTCTAAGGGATGGTCTGCTGGGAGCTGTCAGACCATTTCCTTGGCATTGGTCTACCAGGATTCCTGCAGTTTTCTGTAAGGATCCTTTGGTATTATGCAGCAGAAGCTGGCCGTAGCACCGTTAGCTTCTGCCAGGTATGTGTACTCACGGCTGACCATCTACTATAGCAGCAAAGTTGATGTCCGTTGGCAGCGTTCTGTCCACTACTGTCCAGTGTGTGATGTACCTGCACTTAATGACCTCAAACTTACCTGTGGAGCTATCACATGGCTGGTGTTCAGCACCCCCATTTCCTTAAAACCTCCTCTGGCCCCTGGGTGCCAAAGGTTAACATCTCTTACCCAAGACAGGTAGGTACAGAAATGGTGGTTGGGTGGGTGGTTCAGGGGAAAAAAAAAAAAATTGAAAGCATTGTTTGGATTTTATTTTATTTACAAAAAATTTTTTTTTCTCTTATCTAAAATTTTTTTAGTTTTAGCAATTTTTGAAAAAAATTAAAAAAAAAATCTTTTGAATCAAAATATTGTTTTTAGTGAAGCTATTATGTACTTTTTGTGAAGGAATTTCTATTATACACTCAAGTTTATTTAAAATTGGTTTTTACTTTTTTTAATTCATTTTGGACATTTTTTTTTTTTTTTTTTTTTTCCAAAGATTGGAATTATGAACATTTTTTGATTAATTCTTTTTAAAGTTTAAAAAATTGAACCGTTTTTTTTTTTTGTGATGACCGAACCTATTGTATTTGTTTTAACAAAAAACAAAAACAAAAAACACCCAAACTTTTAGACGTTTAGATCATTTGAGATTATTTCATGTACAATATAGGTATTTTCCTCACAGATAAGTTGATATAAGTAAATATCACACCTCACTTATATACTTGCTTGTGATAAGGTAACTTTGTCCTGGGATAGGAATATTTTGGCAATAACATCAATAACGACTCTACTTACATCAACTTTTATCATCCTGAGTGTTGTATATCAATCCAGGGTCACCCTAAAGGTAGACAAAGAATAATGATGAAAAATTTCTTTCATCTCAAAAAGAGAATAATACTGTTTTGAAAAAGTACTCTTCAAAGATTAGAATAATATTTTTTCTTTTTTAAATCAGTTTGTTTCACTTTGTACATGTACACATGTCTACATATAAAAAAAAAAAAAAAAAAAAAAAAACAAAATACACACCACACACACACAAAATTATGTATCGTCTGTCAAAATGTTTTTTTTTCTCTTTTTACCTATGTTTGCTGAAGAATATTCTGGGAGTGACTTGATGCCTACTGATAAGTTTACACTTTTCTGCTATGCCTGAATGGTAAAGTAAATGTCTGTCCGTGTATATATATATATATATATATATATATATATACACGGACAGACATTTACTTTACCATTCATTACAATATATATATATATATATATATATATTATATATATAAAAACTTAGGTTTCTTGCTTATAATGATTATTTTCAAAAAGTACGGGAGAGATGGTCTTTTCTTTTTAAAAAAAACTTTTTTTCCCCAGATGTCAGTTTGAATTTTTTATTTATTTTGAAAACTGAGTTATTGGATTTTTTCACACAGGTAGAGTTTAGAAAGAAAGGAAAAAAAAAATATATATATATATATCAGACCTCCCCACTGATTATAAAAATAAAACTGATTTATTTCTTTGCAGCCAAAAGCAATAGAGAATCCTTATGGGAATGGGTTTTTGTACAACAATTGAATCTTGGTAGATCAGTTTAAGATTGTTAGTTGAGAAAGAAATGGTAACTTACACAAATAATTCTCTTATCCCCAAATTGATACACTAGAATTATGGACAAGTATCAAAATATCCATCCACTCGTACCAAAGGTATTACCAGTTCCCACAACACCAGTACCTTGGGAACCCCCTCCCCTACCACAGCTGGTGATATTCTGTCTGCCCCAAAAACGAAGCATTAGACAGTGACAATATCTCTGAAGAAAAACCTGATTTAACTCTTTCCTTTTTGGCTGCCATGTTTTTTGTTTTTTTTTTCCTTTTTCCTTTTTTTTTCATTCTCTGACTAGTTTCTTTACAGTGTGCTCTAAACTAATTTGATATCATCTGTTGTTGAAGAAAGAAATAATAATACTCAGTATATCAATTGCTATTACTCTTTTAATATCAAATGTAAACTTAGAAACTTTTTAAGTTTATATTTTCTCTCATTGAATGTTTACACTTTTTTCATCAGTGTTGCAGTGCTTGGATCTCATTGGTCAAAAAAAAATAATCAACAGCAGATATGACGTCATCATATGAACTTTTCAGCCCACCTTCCTAATTGTACTGTTGATATAAATTTTAGTTATTTATACCCTGTGAAAATACTGATAGTCATTGGCAAGAAGTCATTTTTGTTATTGCTAATAAAGCAGATATTTATTCAATATCTTTTGGAAACCAACACTTTTAAACTTCACAAAGACATTTCTTTGTCATTTCTTTAAACAAACTTTGTATTGGGATAAATATCTTGATACTGGTTTAGCTCAATCAGTAGAGCATCTGCCTTGGAATCACAAGGTTCTGGGTTTGATACTGACTCTCCCCAACTAAGTGCATGAATAGTATAACTGGTAGTTGATGGTAGGTGTGGCGCTCCACTTCGGATGCAAAAACAATCTCCCTAGTCTAATGAAAAAGGTATGGACTCCTTTGCTGTCTGGCTGATACTGACAATAGGCCACTCTGTCTACTTTACTACGATATATATATATATATATATATATAATATACCAAGCGTGTTGGTAGATCCTTGCGGAGAGAAAAAAACCCGGCAGAGAGTTTGATTGTAAAAAATATACTACCAAACATCAACCAGGAAGAAAAAAAATTTTTTGAAAAAAGAAAAGACCAAGATATTCGTACAACAAAAAATAATCTATTGGTATAATTTGGCCAAAAGAAAAACAATTTATATGCATATATATGTATATAAGATACATATATATTATAACCGCTAGGAGAAGCTAATTGTAAAAAAGTGCTCGATACCTAAGTAGAGCCAAGTAATAAGGATATCTACTGAGTCAGACGAAACCTACTGTTAGTTTCGCATAAAGCTCTTCAGGGCTAAAATCTGAGTCAGATTTTAGCCCTGAAGAGCTTTATGCGAAACTAACAGTAGGTTCGTCTGACTCAGTAGATATCCTTATATATAATATTATATATATATATATACACACACACACACACACACACACACACACACACACGGATGTTATTTTGGAAATTTTTTTAAAGAATTCTCAATTCTCTTAAATGTTTTTAAAATTTGTAAAAAAATTCTTTAGCAAAGATGTTATCCTTTTTAAAATTTTTTGGAACACTAATTATGTTACTACATATTTCGAAAAATAATGCTATTAACAATGATTGAATGCTAAGAATTTTTTCATCATTTCCTTATTTTTTTTTTCATTTGAAAATAATTTTCTGATGAAGCATTATATGCATCCTGAATATTGTGTTTTTTCATATTTTCAGATGCACTCACATACATATATATGTATATATAAGGTTTTACAGATTCAACAAAAAAAAAAAAAATGGTTATTTAAAAGAAAAAATTGTAAATGTATTAAATTTTCATATTTATATTTTTGGTTTCAGAGGTATTTTAAAGATTTTCCAAATTTCTTACAGACTATTTGTTTATATTGAATTGTTTTAGGTTCTTTTCTTCACCGTGCAAGTTCTAATACTTCAATACTTTTTTATGACTTAGGTCGGAGAGACCCAATCTGATCAATCAGCTGGTCATGTCAAGCCCTAGCACCTTTATGATTGCCCCAACCCTATTGGCCCTAGGGCAAGCCTCAACGCTTTTTATCATATGTGTGCTATAAGGTGGTGTTTGAGGGTCTTCATTTCCTGGGAATGACGTTACTCTATCTGTTGGTGAGGTTCCAGGTAATGTAGAGCACCCCTTCATCACCATTGCTCCCAGGTCCACTCTGACCCAGAGTTGCAGTACCTGTTAGGGTCCCATCTACGGGTTGAATAGAAAAGAATTGTTTAAGAAAACTTTCTAACAAACTATCGCTTATAACAAACTTTAACTTTACCCTATAAACTTATCCCTTAAACTGATTTCCAATCCACTTAGCAACAAACAATTGCAAACAACCTACTGTGCATATGTATGTGTGTGTATGTATGTGTATGTGTGTGTGTCTCTCTCTCCTCTATCTATCTATCTATCTGTATATATATATATATATATATATATATATATATATATATATATGGAAAATGGACTCGTCGATTCGAGTTCAATTCCTAGACGAAGCTGTTGGCATTTCACATAGCGCTAATACCCTCGGGAAAGGTATGAATCCAACTATTCTCCCTCCAGCTATGGGTTAAATAGTAGGGCAGACTGGGCTCTTCAGCCTTGGGTAGGTAACCAGTCTAGGAGAGGGATAACTCTGAATTAAAAATTCCTGAGGTCGGTCGTTGATTGGGTTTGTGGCAACCCTTGATGCACCAATTCTTTCCTATCAACTGTGCCAAAAAGTGTGGATGGTCCAACACAAGCCTTCACCACTATAAACAAATGCCTGTGTGGGAGTTCATTGTGTGTATGAACCCTCATATGTCGAAAATCGACGGGAGAGTCCATTTATATATATATATATATATATATATATATATATATATATATATATATATATATATATATATATATATATAGCTCTATTTTATTTAAATTTATAGATTTAAACTGTTTCTTATTAAAGTGTAAAGTACTCAATATTCCCAACATGTATAAGAAAAGTGTGTGTATATATATGTATATATATGTATAAAAGAGAGGGAAAGATGTGTTCATACATACATGTACCATAGGTAAATGTGTGCAAAAATTCCTAGCACTATTGTGAAATGTAGAGATTGAATACTAAGTATACATCTTTTTTACTCCTTTTAAAAATAAAAAAAAGTTTACAGCATTTTCTCTTGAAAGGGTGTGTGTGCTGGAAACTTCTATATGCACATAATAACATATTCATGTATGATGCTATATAATTTGATACTTCTGTGTATATATGTGATTGAGTATGTATATATGTATTTGCATATATGTTGAGATATAAGTAGATAGTAATGCATATATATATATATATATATATATATATATATATGTGTGTGTATGTATGCTCAGTAACATTCTGGATAGCAAGTGTACTTCTTTTTCCCTCCTCTCTCTCTCTCTCACTCACTATCTCTCTCCCTCACTCTCTCTGGTTCCAAATGCCTCTAATGCTCCTTTAGTTCATCTTCTCTATCCTCCAAGAGTGGTGCTGATAAAACCAGTTTAAGGTCTGCTACTAGCAGGAATATAAAGAAAGAAAGAAAGGAATGAAAGCCAGTGAACTAGCCATTGGGGGTGGAAGATAGTGCCTTGGTTTGTGAGGGGTGGTTTCACATTGGTACAGTGGAGAAAGAGGCAGAGTAATTTGGGCACTGTGTGTGGGTGTGAGGAGTGAAGAATTCTATCCTGAGCAGCCATGTTCTGCAAAAAAAAGTCTGAGAGTCTTTTAACATTTTCAACTTAGGTGCTACCAACCTACACGGCAGATTTGCCTTTTAGTTTATTTTCATTACATTTCTTCAATTTTTTTAGTTTCCTTTTTTCCCTCTTTATTTCCTCTTGTATTATTTATTTACTTTCTCAACATTTCAGTGTTATTAATTTTAATATTGTTTTAATTGTAAGATGAGTTTTGTTATATCATATCAATAATCTAAACTTTCATGTAACATGTTGTAGGATTTGTTTCTTGTTTAATAAAGATTTTTATTTTGGTACATTGTAACATGAATTGTGTGTGTGTGTATGTGTATAAAAAGAATTAAAAATTTTTTTCTGAGAACAAAATACATTTTGCGGACTTTCCTTTTTTATAAAATATTGAATTTTCTCCGTTGGAACCAGAACAACATTATATATATATATATATATATTATATATATATATATATACACACACACAAAGGTGTGTATAAAAGTTTGTAGTATCTACATTTTAGAGGATGAGAAATTCAATAAATAGATGAAAAGTATTTGAGTTTTTAATAAAATTTGCTGAATACATTTGCTAACTTTATATATATATATATATATATATATATATATATACACACACACACACACACACACACACACACCTTAATGCTGATACCTACTTTAGCCCTGTTGCCATTTTGGATATACACACGTATGCTTACACTGATTAATCTATAAAAAGGTAGAGGTGCCTCCGAGAAAAAAATTATTTTGAAAGAATACATTGATTATATAATATATATATATATATATATATATATATATATATATATATAAACGATGAAATCGAAGTAAATGTTTCTGTTTCTAAGGAAGAAGGGAGGATTTTGATTGAGAAATAAAACCAGTTCTTTTTTATTTAAATGGAAAGTATTTTCCCTTTCGTTGTCGTTGTGTGGGGAGGTTGATCACATTTTAAAAAAGAACTTTATCTTTGGCAGTTTTGAGGTCAGCCCTTATATCTTAGACATGTTTAGCCCATGCCATGGTTCATCTACATCTATGCAGAAAGACACATCTGTGTGTGTGGAGAGGGAGGGAAAAGTGTGGGAATAAGGAAGAGTTAGAAATATCGAAAAAATAATGAGACGGAAAAATCATATATCTGTATAGTATTATATTATATCTTAGTATTTCAGACACATAAACACACAACTTTATGTAAATAGTTATATCATTATGATATTAAACAATATAAAAGTTGTTTGAATGTATGTATATACACTGTTTGTGTGTAGTTCTATTATTTATAATAGAAATTTACAGATATAATTTATTATAGAAAGTTCCTAAAAGTTTTCTAAACTTTATACATTTGATATTCTGAATTTTTTTTTTCTTTTTTATCTAGCCTCATAATAAACAATTGTAGGAATCACCATTTCTTCCCCTTTTTATTTTATTTATTTTTTATATCTATAACTTTTTTGTTGTTGTTGCTGCTGCTGCTGCTTACACATGGCTGCTGCTGCCATCACCACCACCACCACTCCCATCATCACCATCATTCTTGTTGCTTTCATATATATCCCTTGCTGCTGAATATCTACAGCAGTACTGTTGTCATTGGCAAGAAGAAGTCTTATAGAAGAGCATCTGTTCGTTAACCCTGTGAAGTAGGAGAGGTGGGAGAGAGAGAGAGAGAAAGAGTGAAAGTAAAGATCTACCTTTTTTTTTTGCTAGACCAATAACTCCATCTTTAACTACTGCCACACTTTTTTTAAAAGACTTGTGGGTCCATCAGTCCCATGATTGATACTGATCCCAGACGCTGAGGACGCTCGCTACAGAAAAAACAAAAAACAAAAAAAAACTTTTCTTTCTCTATTCACCTCTCTTGACTCTTTACCGCCATCAAACTTTTGGACATCGGATCTCCCTTACCTTATTTAATTGGATTATCTGGATATTGTGGATTTCTCTACTGCCTTTGGATTTTAAACGGTTCTCTTAAAATAAGATCTCTCTTGTCTTAGACATACGCCTGTGTTTATATACCTATGTATATAAATACCAACAAAAGATAAAATAAAAAAAAAGTTGTTTTCTCTTTAGGCCTTTCTGTCATTCAGCCATGTGCACTTGCTGAGTGACCAAGATTTTTTTTTTTTTTTCCCCCCAAATTTCTAAGGGATGGTCTGCTGGGAGCTGTCAGACCATTTCCTTGGCATTGTCTACCAGGATTCCTGCAGTTTTCTGTAAGGATCCTTTGGTATTATGCAGCAGAAGCTGGCCGTAGCACCGTTAGCTTCTGCCAGGTATGTGTACTCACGGCTGACCATCTACTATAGCAGCAAAGTTGATGTCCGTTGGCAGCGTTCTGTCCACTACTGTCCAGTGTGTGATGTACCTGCACTTAATGACCTCAAACTTACCTGTGGAGCTATCCACTATGGCTGGTGTTCAGCACCCCCATTTCCTTCAAAACCTCCTCTGGCCCCTGGGTGCCAAAGGGTTAACATCTCTTACCCAAGACAGGTAGGTACAGAAATGGTGGTTGGGTGGGTGGTTCAGGGGAAAAAAAAAAAATTGAAAGCATTGTTTGGATTTTATTTATTTACAAAAAATTTTTTTCTCTTATCTAAAATTTTTTTAGTTTTAGCAATTTTGAAAAAAATTAAAAAAAAATCTTTTGAATCAAAATATTGTTTTTAGTGAAGCTATTATGTACTTTTTGTGAAGGAATTTCTATTATACACTCAAGTTTATTTAAAATTGTTTTTACTTTTTTAATTCATTTTGGACAGTTTTTTTTTTTTTTTTTTCCAAAGATTGGAATTATGAACATTTTTTGATTAATTCTTTTTAAAGTTTAAAAAATTGAACCGTTTTTTTTTTTTGTGATGACCGAACCTATTGTATTTGTTTTAACAAAAACAAAAACAAAAAACACCCAAACTTTTAGACGTTTAGATCATTTGAGATTATTTCATGTACAATATAGGTATTTTCCTCACAGATAAGTTGATATAAGTAAATATCACACCTCACTTTATATACTTGCTTGTGATAAGGTAACTTTGTCCTGGGATAGGAATATTTTGGCAATAACATCATAACGACTCTACTTACATCAACTTTTATCATCCTGAGTGTTGTATATCAATCCAGGGTCACCCTAAAGGTAGACAAAGAATAATGATGAAAATATTTCTTTCATCTCAAAAAAGAATAATACTGTTTTGAAAAAGTACTCTTCAAAGATTAGAATAATATTTTTCTTTTTAAATCAGTTTGTTTCACTTTGTACATGTACACATGTCTACATATAAAAAAAAAAAAAAAAAAAAAAAAAAAAAAACACACACACACACACACACACAAAATTATGTATCGTCTGTCAAAATTTTTTTTTCTCTGTTTTACCTATGTTTGCTGAAGAATATTCTGGGAGTGACTTGATGCCTACTGATAAGTTTACACTGTTTCTGCATACTGCCTGAATGGTAAAGTAAATGTCTGTCCGTGTATATATATATATATATATATATATATACACGGACAGACATTTACTTTACCATTCATTACCATATATATATATATATATATATATATATATATATATATAAAACTTAGGTTTCTTCTTACCAATGATTAAGTACAAGGCCACTTAACTTTTTACCCCCCCCCCTCCCTGAAAAAAGAAAAAAAGTCACAACTCTCATGCCGGATTGTGTTTGATTTGAAGTTTAAAGTTTTAAACTTTGTGCAATTAAAGTGAAAATTAGTCAGGTTTCTTTTAAGTTGTAATATATGAATTACTAAAATTCTTGTATGTGCATGTGTGATAATTTTGTGGGGTCTGAATTCACCCTGAATGTAACTTTAATAAAAAAAAAAAAATTCTTATTAAATCATTTGAATTTTTGATATAACAGAATATGCAATGCTAATTAGAATCCTTTACTCTTTCCTAAATAGGAGTACAAATATAATCATGGACTGATGTTACAATGGGAATCCAATGGGCCTGTAAAGTAGTTGATTAAAATAGTTAATTAAAATATGAATGATTGTTTAACTGACCTATTCCATCCTTATTTTATGAATGAATTAATTCCTGTCATGATATCAAACGGCTCTAACTACTATTATTATTATTGTATTTACTCAATCCTCCTGCCACAAGCAGGATGTGACACAAGGTCAATTTTTAAGTGCTATACAACTAGTTTGAATTCAGTTTTCTTTCACCTATACTGGTTGCCTAACCAAGGCTAAAAAAATCCAATCTGCCCTAATATTTACCTGGGAAGAGGGGAGAAGAGAAGGATTCATGCCTTTCGCTAGGGCATTATCATAAATGTGAAATGCAAACAGCCTTATCCAGAATTTGAATTTGAGTCGCTAATTCTATTTCTTAACATGATAACCATTACACTAAACATGCTTTCCCTATTATTGCAATTATTAATTTTTCACATTAGTAATAACTCAGGGATTTCATTGAAGATTAAGTGAGAGCACTTGATTCTCCAGCACTCTCCTCAGTATTTTTAAATAAACATTGGATTTCATAGATAGAGGTACTACACTGATTGTAGAGTGAAAGTTGGCAAAATCCCAGTTAGAATACACAATATACTACACTGATCCTACCTAGAGGGCCAGGAAATGGCACTTTTATTCTTGGCATAGTAAAAAAACACTACACTGTGATTGTAGTTAAAAGTGCTAATCTGTATATAAATTTTCTCTGAATTTTTGAGATGAGACTTGATAATTTGTATTGTTTATATTATTTGGACTATTGTCCTCTATACAACGTTTCAGTCAATGTGCCCTCTAGCCTTTTCAGGTATTTCTTGTCAGATTTCAGAACCTTCTGGAATTCAGGAACCTTCTCTTTGAACTCGGAAACCTTCATATTGTAATAGGGAGCCTTCAACAGTCTACCCCTGTGGATTGAATAAAGGGTTTGGTTCGGTTCGAAGTTATGTGAAGGTTCCCGAGTCTGACACGAAATACCTGAAGAAAGCCAGAGGGCACATTGGCCAAAATGTTGTGTAGATAACAATAACGATGAGAACAATAGTCTAAATAATCCAAATACTACTGTATGTAAATAATCTCATTTTTCTTTTATTGGTACCATGTTAGTTATGTGATAATCTTGTCGAGATGAGTCACTGCATTTTGTTTTGTATGGTAAGTAAAATGATTTTAAATTCTTTCCTTGTTCACCAACATTGAATTTTAAGCCAAAAATAATTGAGACTCTTTACTCATTAAACTATTGTTAACTTTCCCAATACTTAAAGGATTTTGGTTGTCCGTTTTGTAAAATTTTATTTTGGTTTCCTTACTGTGAAAGTTTATAAACTGAGCATTTTGCAAGAACTTTGTTTATTATTTTACTCTTAATTAGTTTTTCACACTAGTAATCACTGGTGGTTTTCACGAAAAGTCAGAGTGACAACAAGTCTTCTCAGCAGCACTGTGGTCTAGACAGTCTCAAATTCTTCCTCAGATTTCTAGTCCTCCCACAATTCTCTTTTCTAGCTTCTTGTAGGATACTTCTGAGTGCTCCAACTATGATTGGTATTACTGTCACCTTCAGATGGAGGCACAGTTTGTGAAAGGGTTATCTTTACAAGAAATGAAATCAGCGATCAGAGTTCAAATCCAAGATGTGGCAGTTTGCATTTCACTTTGCGCTAATGCCCTTGGGAAAGGCATGAATCCATCTCTCCTCCCCCAGCTATGTGCAGACTGTGTTCTTTAGCCTTTGTAAGGCAACCAGTCTTGGAGAAGGAAAATTCTGAATTCAAACCAGCTGTACTCTGTAAAAATTGACCTTATGTCACATCTTGCTTTGGGATTGGGTAAATACATACTTACCTTCATATTCAATAACTTTATTTTTAACTCTCTAGCAAGGTCCAGATACTTTTTAACTTTTTACATAATGATAATAGTAATAAACATAAAATAATTAGAAATTTCAATCTCTTTAGATTACTTTTTCATGTGAAAGACCGAATCTTAATTAGTATTTAGTTATTTCCTAGTTGTTGTATTGTTTTATGTAACTGATGAATAGAGTAAAGTTTGTTAGTATCTATGTTGTTCCCCTTTCTGTAATGTCGTTCCTATAGCGGCATCAGTTACCACTTTCTCTTTCTGTATATTTGTGTGCGTTTCTCTCTCTCTCTCTCTCTCTCTCTCTCTCTCTCTCTCTCTCTCTCTCTCTTTTATATATATATATATATATATATATCCCATGATTCATTTGTTGTTTCAGCTCAACCATGTGTGTGATCATTCTTTAGTGTTTTTGTCTGTAACATTGTATTTATGAAAGGCTGGTTAATAACTTTTTTCTTTTGTGGATTTAGACTCATAGACTCATTACTTTAGTAGATTGTCATGTGGGCTGTGTTGGGTTTTGCTTTCCATGTGATAAATAATAGTTATTACAATAATAATAAAAGAGAGAAAAAAACAAAAACACAAATGTCGGGGGAGGTTAATATGAGATGGTCGGATTGTCTGGTGATGATAAACTATTTAAAAATATTTGTACAAATGCCAATAACCTTTCTTATTCATTTGTTTCACATGTTCTATCTGTGAGAACTTTACCTTTTTGCATATCTACCTATATAAGTTAAAAGAAAGGAAATGAATCCGATGGTATGAGTATAGATAAAAGGATATGAAAAAAACACAATATGCTATTAAAGTGAAAAAATTTTATAACATATTCATAGCTAATATTGAACAATATTTCGATTTTATAAAAATCATCTTCAGAGCTTGTTTATACTCCGTACTATCAAGAGCAGAGACGAAAGTCATATGAATTCAAAACGAAAACCTTGATGTTGCAAAAAAAACAAAAAAACCCCAAAAAACATCAAGGTTTTCGTTTTGAATTCATATGAATTTCGTCTCCGCTCTTGATAGTACGGAGTATAAACAAGCTCTGAAGATGATTTTAATAAAATCGAAATATTGTTTAATATTAGTTATGAATATGTTATAAAATGTTTTCACTTTAACAGCATATTGTGTTGTTTTCATATCCTTTTATCTATACTTATATCTACCTATCTATTTACCTAGGTATGGAGACCCTCACGGTTAACTAGTACCACTACTGTTCTTCTACAAGGATGGCTTTGGCATTAAATTACCCATGTAGATTGATATACTATTAAACAAAGAAACCAAATCTATTTACCTATATTTATCTCACTCTCAATCCAATTATTCATTGTTTCTCAATTATCTCTGAGAACTTTACTTATTTGTATACCTAGTAAAAAAATAAGTTGGCGAAGTAGCCTATTGTTGGTATCAGCCGGACAGCGAGGGAGTCTATCCCCTTTTCGCTAGTGCTAGACCAGAGGGAGTATTGAGATGGAGCGCCACACCCACCGTCAGCTTCCCACTTTACAGCACAGATCAGATTATACAATCTGTGCTACTCATATGCTGAGTTGGTGGGGACCGGTATCGAACTCAGAACCTTGGGATTCCGAGGTGAATACTCTACCAACTGAGCTATTTGTATACCTATTTACCTATATTTATCTCAGTAGTAGAGGCACATGGTGTAATGGTTACTGTCGAAGTGAACACAACAAGATGAGTTCAAATCACGGGCAAACTTGTTTTATTTTCACATAGTGTTAATACCCTTGGGAAAGGTATGAATCCAACTATTCTCTCTCCAGCTATGGGTAAATAGGACAGACTGGGCTGTTTGGTTTGGCAACCAGTCTATGAGAAGGAAAACTCTGAATTAAAACCGTTAAACGCCACATAAGAAGTTGACCGTGTGTCACATTCTTCTCAGAGGGGTTGGTAAATATATATTTGTTCTTTTTTAACAATCTATTTAGTAATAAAATTCATATTAAGATTGTTTCAAACCAGTTGTAGACCTGGAGAGGGATGTGCTCTGTCAGGCTATTCCTATCCAACACATGCTACCTGAGTAGAGCCCATATGATCAAACTAGGTAACAGGCTCACTGACCAGTGATTCAGAGTTATAATCACCCCACTCTTCATCTATAAGGTTTAAAAATAAATGAGCTTTTGTGTCACATCCTGCTTGTGTGGAGGGGTTGATAAATACATACTTTATATGATTAAATAAAAAAGATAAACATTTGGTTTAGCTAAAATAAAGAGGTTCAGTTTGACATTAGAATCACATCGTAAATTGAGGCAAAACGTAACGATTATCATCACAGGAAATGGAATTAGCAGCTAGAGTTCAATTCCTGGATAAGGCTGTTTGAATTTCATTTTGCACTAATGTCCTTGGGAAAGGCATGAATATTTTTTTCTCCCTCCAGCTATGGGTAAATAGTATGGCAGATAATTTTCTTTAGCCTTGATTCACCAATCAGTTTAGGAAGGGAAAATTTTAATTAAGAAATTGAGCTTTTGTGTCACATCCTGCTTGTCTGGTTGGGTTGATAAATGTATCTATCTATCTAACTATCGATCCACTTCGCCATTTTACATTCACCACGTATATAAGCCCTGTCGACTGGGGTTTTAGAATACACAGACTCCACCTCTGCAGATGGGTAAGACCCCCCCCCCAATGGGGTCACCTGTTGGCATCGACCTGTAATGCTTAAGGATGGAATCCTGGTGGATGAGCAGTCCATGACATGCAACACTACATTGGCCCTTACTTAGGCTAGACGGGCTGTTGGAGAGGCCCCTCCGATCAGTCGGCTGGCCATGTCAAGCCCTAGCACTTACATGATTGTCCCAACCCTATTGCCCTCATGGCAACCCCCAACCCTTTTTATCATATATGCTAGAAGGTGGTGACTGAGGGTCTTCATGTCCTGGGAGTGACTCTATCTGATGGTGAGGTTCCAGTTCTGGAGGTCTGGGGAATGTGGAGCACCCCTTCATCACCTTTGCTTCGAGTCCACTTGAATGGTAGTACCTGTTAGGGTCCATCTATGGGTTAAATAGAAAATTTGTTTATAAAAAAATTGAGTTTAAATAATTTTCTACCAAACTATCGCTACAAATCTTTCAAAACTTTGCCGGCATTAAATGACCCACTGTGGTTGATATGCCATAAAACGAAACAAATAAACATTACCTAGCATATATTATTGGTACATCAAAATTATTTGTTTTCCAATCAATTGAGAGTTTATGGGAAGTTTCTTGAGAATTCCTGTGCATTTTTTAAGTAAATGTACTGCTCTGTATAGGATATCTTAAAGATTCTAGCTCTTCTTTCACCAGGGATTAGAATATGTTGACTATATCCTCTGTAGAGGGTAAGAATCCCAGCCCCTCACACAAAAAGAGTGTCCTACCACAGGTACTACCATTATAGGTCAGAATTGACCTGGAACTAATGGCAATGAGAGGGTTATTCCACACTCCCTCCCTAGATATCCAGAACTGGAGCTTCAACATAAATGCAGTTTAGTGCCATACCCAGGACCCCCCACCCTTTGTGTGTGTGGGGGAGGGGGGTCTTACCCTTCTGTATTGGGATACAGTCAGTGTATTCTAAGTCCTGTCGACAGGGTGTGAGAAGGTTGTGTTTCTTTGTTTAATCCCATATCAGCCTTCATGAGTTATTCAATGCCAAATCCATCCTTGTAGAAGAACAGTAGTGGTGCTATTTAACCCATAGCTGGGGGGGATGGGGGTTCATACCTTTCCCAACGGTATTAATCTGAAAGTAAATGTAAAAGCATGACTGAGTTTGAACTCACTCACTACAATGTCGCAATTCAGCACATTAGCTGCTATGCCATGGGAAACCGCCCCCCCTCACCTGAGGAGAAGAGAAGCATGTAACTTATTTTGAAGTTTGTGTAGCAGTGACACAAATATGTCAGTTGGTACTTGAAATTGTTTATAGATTGACATTGCATAGGGAATGTAGACTTGGAGTGCCATATTTGTGAATTTTAAATGTTTTATCTATTATTATTAAATAAAGCATTGTACAGTAAAAATAAAAACATTTGTTGATATTTCAGTGTTATGAGTTAGGAAACTGTCCATCTTGGCAGATTTGAAGAATTAGAGATTGTTATTTATTTGAAATAATTCAAATATGGAAAGTCATTGATTTTTGGTTAAATCGAACTTAACGGACCTAAATTACACCATCGTATGTCACCCTGCCGAAAGAAAAAAAAAACAAAACAACCCAAAATCAGGGAATTAACCAAATTTAATGAAACTTTCAATATTGATATATTAATGAATAAAAGATATAATGCACCAGTTATTTTATTTTAAAAACTTGTACATTTTTTCAGGTCAGTTAACTTTGGACCACATATCTTTGAGGCCTAACACATATTCTCAAAGATATGTGATTCAAAGTTAACTGACCTGAAAAAATGTATAAGTTTTTAAATAAAATAACTGGCGCATTATATCTTTTATTCATTAATATATCAACACTGAAAATTTAATTAAATTCGGTTAATTCCCTGATTTTTGGTATTATTTTCTTTTGGTGGGGTGACATACAATGGTGGAATTTAGTTCCGTTAAGTTCGATTTAACTGATTTTTGGGCACTTCTGGCATAACAGTTATCATTAGCAGACCTGACTACATGGGTTCAAATCCTGAACGAGGCTGTTTGCATTTCACATAGTGCTAATACCCTTGGAAAAAGGTATGAATCCAAATAATATCCCTCCAGCTATGGGTAAATAATATGGCAGACTGAGCTCTTTAACCTTGGTTAGGCAACCAGTCTAAGAGAAGGAAAACTTTGGATTCAAACCTGTTAAACTCCACATAAGAAGTTGACCGTGTGTCACATTCTTCTCAATATATATGTTCTTTTTTAACAATCTATTTAGTAATAAAATTCATATTAAGATTGTTTCAAACCAGTTGTAGACCTGGAGAGGGATGTGCTCTGTCAGGCTATTCCTATCCAACACATGCTACCTGAGTAGAGCCCATATAACCAAACTAGGTAACAGGCTCACTGACCAGTGATTCAGAGTTATAATCACCCCACTCTTCATCTACAAGGTTTAAAAATAAATGATTATCCTGACACGTACTAATCTTTTTACATTTAAAAATAACTCTTTTTCTGCAAACAATCTTTGGATACTGTTTTATCATTTTGAAAAGAGTTAATATCATTCCATTAGTTGTTCATTGGACTTGCTTTTTGTAGTTTGAATAATTTTTCAGTCAAAAAAGAAAAAAAAAAAGATGCTTTTCTAAGCTTTTATTCAATCAATGGGGGTAGAGCAAGGCAATCGCCATGGGGTAGAGTGATTTCATTTTGCTGTCTCTTGGATGTCTTCTATGAGTTTTCTTTTTTTTTAAAAAGAAGGAAATGGAGAGAAAAAAACCAAAAAAAAAAAAACCTTGTTAATGGCTACTATCGGTTATTAAAAATCTCCAGCAGTTTCTTTCAGCCTTTTTATTCAGTTTATAAGCCTATCAGTGATTCTTTTTTACCATTGTCTTTTGTTATTAAATAAATGCTATTCTTAGCTTTAAAATCTTTGATAATTAGGTCTGAGTTTTCCATTTCTTAGATGATTTAATGAATGGAGAGCATTACCAGTTAAAATCTAGATCACTGAAGTTAAGTAGTGATGAGCCTGCTCAATACTTAATTGGGTGACCACTTAAGCAACAGCAGATAATATAAGCAACCTGGGCCCTTTGTTTTAAAAAAAATAATTTAAAGCTGTATCCCCCCTCCCAATAATGAGTTAAGAGGAACAACACGTTTTGAAAATAAATTTTCATAAAGTACTCAATTAGAAAATGTTGGACCTATACTATGATATTAAAATAATTGTAAAAAAAGCTGTCCACTCACCCCATTTGTATGTATGTATGTATACAAGAAGTAGAGCTAACAAATGATAAAGTAAGCCTAATGAGTCAGAGAATATCTACCTAGGTTTCTCCTAATGGATCATCAGGATAATTCTGACTCAGAATTATCCTGATGATCTGTTAGGTGAAACCTAAGTAGATATTCTGACTCATTTGGCTTACTTATATATATATATAATTTCTACTTGTGATACTGTCAGTAGCAGTAAAGTTAGTATAAGGTGTGTTAGCTTGCATTCTATTTCTGTATTCTTGTCATTCTTCATATTCTCTTGTGACTTGATTTGGTTTTGGGTGGTGTCCATCTTGGGTTTCATTGATTACCACAGCTGAAGAGAGACATTAAGAAAACTTGGATTGGATTCTCTTAAATAAAAGATAAAGAAAATATTCAAAACTTCTTTGTAATTTGTTATCATTTTAAGGAAGTTGTTGAGCCCAAAGAAGATTTGGTTCCTTTCAGAAAGTTTCACAAGTTCCCACGCTTATTCATATATCTAATATCCTGTATAGCCTGCGGATATCTATCTATCTATCTATCTATCTATCTACACAAATATTTTACATGTGTCTGTCCATATATAAAACTAGCAGAAGAACCCAGCATTGCTTGGGATAACAAATAATATACTAAAGCACTTTTTCTTAAACAAAAAATGAATTCCGTTTTAGTTATTAGTTTGAGGTGGAAGGGAAGGGGGTGCTCTCAAAGTAGTTTTGACTAACAAGAAGAGAGCACCTTTAGGTTTGAATTCAGTCTTTCCTTCTCTTAGACTGGTTGCCATACCAAGATTAAAGAACCCAGTCTGCCCTACTATTTACCCATAGCTGGAGAGAGAATAGTTGGATTTGTACCTTTCCCTAGACTATTAGCTATGTGAATCATTATGTGAAATGCAAACAGCCATGTCCAGTATTTGAACTTGTCTCACCGTGTTCATTTTTATGATGGTAACCATTACACCACACTTGATTATTTGGTTTCTTTTTGGTCTATCAACCTTTGTGGGTTATTTAATGCCAAACACATTCTTTTAGAAGAACAGTAGTGGTACTATTTGACCCGTAGGAGGGGGGATGAGGCGGTTCATACCTTTCCAAAGGGTATTAGTCTGAAAGTGAACGTAATAGTGCAACTGGAGTTTGAACTCATTTACTACAATGTTATAATCCAGCATGTTAGCCACTACACTCCAGAGATTCCCTCTTGTACAAATAAGTTTTATCTTATCAATTTTTTTCTAAATGGGATGGGGGGAGGTTCCTGCAGATGACAATTTTGTTTTTTGGATGAATTAGACCTTTGTGATGAATTTTTAAGCAGAGTCCACTGTGCTCTTTCTTTTTGCATTCTCCCCTTTTTCAGATGTCTTTTAAAATACTCCTTGAAGTTAGGGTAGTTCATATGACAATTTTCATTGCTTATTAGCCTAAAGGTAGATGGAGTCCTTTCTGAATAATTTTCCTCCCAGAAATTCTGGTCCTCCTATGAATGGAGAATTCTTGCGGATGCCAATTTTATTTGCTTTCTGTACAACTGAAACCTTCCTGATCAATACAAATATCATGAAAGATTTGTTTGAAAATGTTAACATAGATATCATTTTGTCCTTCTTGCGAGAAATAAAAATGTATTGAAAAATTATGAATCGGATATGGAATACGTCCACAAGACCAATTACAGGAACACACCTGAAAGGTAAAATAGATTATTGTAATCTCACACCCTAACAATTTGTTTTTAGAAAAAAAAAAAAAAAGAAAAAAAACCATTTACCACAAAATATATAGGGCCATCCACAGACACGTGTTTCAACTTATCAAGTCTCTTCAGTGTGGCTAGACATTTTGTAAGCTACAGCCGGAATTGAAATCCGACTGGGTATCTTAACCATTAGGCCGTCTTCACTTACAGAATGGGAAGGGGATTTTAACTGTTTTAATACACACATCGCTTTGTGTGTAAGGCTGTCACAGAGTGCTCCATTCCTTATATAGAAGAGCGTTATATATATATATAAATAATGTGTATATTATATATATTATGTTATATATATTGTATATCTTATATATATATATATATATATATATATATATATATATATATAAAGAGTTGGCATTAAATAACCCACAGAGTTGATATGCCATTAGACCAAACCAAACCTGATCAATTTTAAGCTAAAATGTTCCAAATACCTCCAGGAGTGGAGGTACTCCCAGTTATCCTTTCCCAAATAAATATCAAAATTCTCCATGAGGTGAAAGAACTTCCCATACTTTGGCCAATTGGTTCAGAAATCTGTGTTTTGATATTCAGTTTGAATGATTTAACTGTACAAGCAAATCTCCTGTAATTTTGTGGCTTCTGCATTTACTCAACTAGAAATATCATTGTGTACTAAAAATTGGTATTTATATATGGACCAAATGAATAAGAAAAAAATGTAGGAATTTAAATGGTTGCTATACAATTATTGTTCATTTGAATGCACAAAATATCATTATTGACCTTTTAATATTTTAAAGAAATAGGATTTCATTACTGTTGAAGTATGTATTTACCCAACCCCTCTGCCATGAGTAGGATGTAACACAAGGTCAGTTTTTAAGCAGAGTATTACTATTGAAGTAAATTTTATTAGCTTTTTCTGGAAAAACTAGACATTTCTGAGGAGTTCTTGTTATGTTTCATTTTTCTTTTTATATTAAGAAGTTAATATTCTGTGAAAAAATTTCAAATTTGTATAGGTTGAATTTTTAAGTGAATGATATTTAAGAGATTTATCAATTTTTAAACATTTTTGTTTGTTGGATAGTTTAACGTAACTGAACAATAATGTTATGGGTGTGGGGTAGTCCCCATGGTGTAGTGGCTAAAGTGCTGTATAGCTTCAAGTATTCCTGTTAAATCTATTAATAATGGAGATTCGCTTCCGGTTTTTGTCTGTAACAAAAACTATGTCACTGCTTACGCCACATTACCCAAAATCGTCATGACATAGAATAAATACACTCAAAATTTGAACATGCAACATTAGACAGTCCTCATTGTTTTTTAAAACAAGTTTTAATAAATACATGACTGGTATTATATATCTATATATAGTTTGTTTTATTTTAATACATATTTAAAGTTTACATTTCAAATTGTTTTATTTTTTTAATCAACTCCCACCCCTCAGGCAATATGTTTCAAAAATCTATTTTTACATTGCCCGGGGGGCGTTTTTTATTTTGCTAGTACAAATAATTTTCAGCTATGGTTAGCGGAAATGTGAACAGGATACCTCCATGGACTGAATAAAGGGTTAGGTTCAAAGTTCCATGATGGCTCCCGATTATGACAAGAATGTTCCTGAGTTCGAAAAGAAATACCTGAAGAAGCCCGGAGGGCCCATCGGTCGAAATATTGTATAAATAACAATAAGGATGTGGACAATAGTCTGAATAATCCAAATAATACTAATTTTCAAGCAGATCTATTTGTCCCATAGATGGGATTCTAACAAGTACATGTTGAAAAATATTTATGTAAATAAATGTTCAGAGACAACCTGGGAGTAATAGCAATAAAGATTTGACTCTACACTCCCCAGATCTTCAGAACTTGAACCTCACCACCGGATACTGTTTAGTGTCCCTGCATTATATGATAAGAGACAGGCAAAGAATACATTTGGTGACTTATTGTAAGATTACCTTTTTTCATAACCAAACCTTTAATTATTTGTTGTTGTTTCTTATAAATGTGCTATTTTGTTATCAGTTCCTGACACTTGGATATAGTTGTGCTCACCTCAGGAAATACAGTTGGATTTCAAAGCAAATTGCTATTATGATTTGAAAAGCCATTTCTTGCAATGTGACTTTTTTGTTTTCTTTTTCTCAACATAAGTACTTTTTGTTATATTCATCATTCTGTGATGGAGAGAGAGTCAGTTTATCTTAGTTTTCAAAAGCATAACAGTATTTGTGAAGTCAGAGGAAATAATGTTAGAATATGTGGAAAGATTGAGTTATAAGTATATAAATAAATCACCAAAGTCTCTGGCCTGCTGATTAAAACGAAGAAGAAAAAATATTTTGCATAAATATTTTTCAGCATGATCTCTTTCTTTATCAGTGGAATGCACTTAATTCAGTCGTTAATTTGAATCATTAAATTGAACATTGTACAGTGAAAATTTGGGAGGTGCTTGTTGTGTAATGGTTATCATCAGATGAAATGGACAAAGTAAACCTGGATATGGCTGTTTCACATAGTGCTAATACATTTGGAAAAAGTTATCTCCTTGGTCTAGTGCTAGTGAAAAGGGGATATAGACCCCCTCGTGTTGTTGATACCGACTTTAGGACACCCCGATATTGACTTATGGTAGTTTTGCTTCAGATCCATGCTGACTATTGGCGAATACCTGATCAGTGCCACTCCTATGCAAATTTGTACAACTGCCATGCAGATTTTGTTAGACCCCCATCTATGGTGGCAGTCTCCCCACTCCAAACATTTCATGAAGATGATATAACTTTATTTAGAAATGGTACTAATTTTGAGAGTATGTACCTAACCAAATGCACCCAACTCTGGGCCTCTGTTTATGCCAACCAGTATCTCTACTACAACTTTTTCTAATCTAATTTTAAAAAAACAACTTATCCTTAATTCACTGAATACAAAAAATAATTACTAATCTCTTGTTAGAATATATAAATACCAGTTTAAAAATGTTTTCGGATTCATCATCAAAATGTGCCAAAAATCTTTTTTTTTTTTTTTTTTAAAGTGTACTCGCATCAAGAAAAGTTTGGTAACTGCCTGTCTTATATTTTAAAATTACCTTAAAATAACATATCTTCTTCTTCTTAATATCTTATAAATTCTAAGTTGTTTTTTCCCCACCTCACCCCCAAAACTCAGCTTCTGCACACTTGTATAAATGTATTCTCTGAACAAAACTATTAAAAGAAAATGAAATAAATTCTAAGTACTAAAAATACACTGTAAACCTAGTCCATCTAGTTGGTCAAGAATTTTCTCTTCAGTATAGGTGTATAAAAGTTTTCTAAAAAGGTTATAGGTCAGTTATTCTAAGCTGATATTTTTGGTAGGTTTTGATTTGTAGATAAACACCTGGAAAAAAGTACAGGAGTATGAGGGGGTGAGGCTGGCTTCTGGTGCCCTCATGTCTAATGATAGCATATGTTAAGCATAAACAGGACTAGTAGAGAAATGGGACAAAAAGTACTTGGTGAGAGATGAATCACTTCATACTCCTTTGGCCTAATCACTCCCACCTCCAATACCTGTGGAGGTAGATAAATAGGTAGATCATGTTTATCTCAGAGGCATTTATCAATGTTACTCGTAGAATAATCTTTGTTAAGCAGATTGAATTTAACTCTGTTCTTTTTTTATCATTATTTATTTAATTCTTTTTTTTTTTTTTTTACTTTTATATTTCTGGAAGCTGTTTTTTTTTTTTTTATGTAAGGATGATGGAATATTTATGATACACATTGATTTATATTTGTTTTATGAAATGTTCTACACTTCCTAATTGTCATTTTTATTAGTGTTACATATATATCTTATACACCTTATATATTTACCAACCCCTCCGTGCTGGGAGTGATGGCACACTCCTGTAATCTAGCTACTTGTAGGCATGATCGGCTGGCCAGTTTGAGTTCGGGGATTCTGTTACACGTTGCCCTATGGCGATCAGGTGTCCGCACTCAGCCTGGCATCAATATGGCTGGTTGGAGGGAGCTTCAGCTGACCAGGTTGACTAACGAGGTTGACTTGGTCCAGGGTGGAAACGCAGCAGACCAACCCCTCTGCACGAGCAAGATATGACACAAGGCCAATTTGTTATGCAGAATTTAACAGGTTTGAATTTAGTTTTCCTTCTCCTAGAATGGTTACCTAGCCATGGTTAAAGAGTCCAGTCTGCCAACTATTTACCCATAGCTGGAGGGAGAAATGTTGGATTCATACCTTTACCAAGGGTATTAGCACTATGTGAAATGCAAACAGCCTCATTCAGGATTTGAACTCGGGTCGACGAGTCCATTTCCTATGACACTAACCATTACACCATGCACCTCCATATACACCTTGTATACCTTGGAGAAGGTGTGAACCCCCTCACTACTGTTCTTCTACAAGGATGACTATGACAGAAAATAACCCACAAATGTTGATATGCCATTAAACAAAGAAACCAAACCAACTCTCTAGATTACTTGTTCTTATTGCATTTCAAGCCAAATTCTGATAGCTTGAGACACCCTAAAAAAGGGAATGTTGAAGCTTAGCCATTTTTGTCCCTATCCTCATAAATGTATTGAGGGACACATTTTAAACTCTACATTGTATCATATTCTGCTTTTGTGAAATGATGTAAGGATACCTACATGTGTTGTTTCTCTGTGCCCCACCCCCAGCAATATATAGATAAAACTTTCCTTTCCTTTATTTTTTCTCTTGCAGATGTTAAATATGCAGGGAAAAGTGTTGTATTATATTCTGTGATGTTGCACATTGTGTCAGTTAATAATTCGCATCTTAATCTTCACCCCCCCCCCCAAAAAAAAAGATTTTACCCTAATAATCAGTGTCCCTTCACTTTACAGGCCTCCCTCTTCCTTTTTCCTTTGCTTTTCTTTTAGTTGATGTGTGTGCTATCATCTTGTGGTAGCGTGTCATCCAGTGTAACTTGTCAATCTGTCTTAATTTCATATAAACCACAAATATCAACAATGTGTTGTAATTTAAGAATATATATATATATATATATATATGTGTGTGTGTGTGTGTGTATTTGGTAAGCATTCTTTCATTTATGCATGTTGAATTAAACAAAAGACACATCTCCTGTTTAACAATTTTATTTGTGATTTTTTAAAAGTTTTCTGGCCAACTTTTTAATATTTGGGTGGAATTCGTGGATTAGTCCACCAAAGTTCACCAAATATTAAAAAGTTGGCCAGAAAACTTGAAAAAATCACAAATAAAATTGTTAAACAGGAGATGTGTCTTTTGTTTAATTCAACATGCATATATATATATATATATATATATATATATAAATGCTACCATATTGGTTTCATGCCCTTTAAACTTGCTTGTTTAAGTGGAGCAATCTTCAGCCAGTGAAAAATTTTGAAAATGTGAAAAATATGGTTAAAGTGATTCTGCATTTGTGATTGTGTAACTGTATGTACGTGTCTTTTGGTTGTTTACGTATGTGATGTATAATCACGGATGTGCCTGTTCCGTATGCATATTCACAGAAGAGGCCCCATCAATCGGCTGGTCATGTCAAGCCCTAGCATTTATATGATTATCCCAACCCTATTGGCCTTATGGCAGCCCACACCCCTTTTTATCATGTGTGCTAGAAGGCAGTGGCCTAGGGTCTTCATGTCCTGGATATAATATTAACCTCTATCTGATGGTGAGGTTCCAGTTCTGTAGGTCTGGTGAATGTGGAGTACCCCTTCATCACCATTGCTCTCTGGTCCACTCTGACCCGAGTGGTAGTACCTGTTAGGGTTCCATCTATGGGTTAAATAGAAAAATGTTCGTAAAAAGAATTTGAGTCTCCATTAAGAATGAATTTATTTAAAACTTTGACATTAAATGACCCACCGAGGTTTATATGCAGTAACACAAACAAACAAATTTTTACCATAATGAGTAAAAAATATAAGTGAATTCCTCTAATTCTTTCCTTTTGAAAAATGTAATAAAACAACAAACAAAATCTCTGCAAATAGAACCAACTGTTGCAATGAGAATTGTTTAGTTGAAGTACAAGGAGGAGAAGGGCGATGCCTGGTTGTGTTTGAAGTTATTTTGGTTTAGCAGTCGACTCAGGCTGGCTGGTAGGCATGGGTTTTATCTACACAATCCCAACAGTTAGAAGATCTTTACTGATAAGATATTGCTCTTCTGAAACTATAAAGGATCTGAGGGAGGAACATGGAACAAGAATTAGAAAGCAGGTGGTAAGGGTGAATGTTAGATCTTCCCTACCATTACCACAAGAAAGTGTCTTTTTTTTGTTGTTTTTGGTCTACCATAACTTTATTTAGTAAACGTTCATAAGTAAGGTATAAACATCTCCCCAGAGATAAGTAAATAAAAAGGAATGTGTGTAGGTGTGGGTGTGTATGTATTAGAGGTGTTTGAAGATGTGTGTGTATAGTTGGTTGTGTGCATTACTTTGATTATATATATTATATATTATATATATATATATATATATATATATATATATATAAATGAGAGAGAGAGAGATACTGATAGGTACGCATTCTGTGTCCCTGACACACAAAAATCTAAAAGGATGCAGTAAAATCATATCCATGCATCCCAGTGTTTTTCTTTTTTCTTCCCTCACCATTTCAAGCTAACTGTAAATACATTTCAATAGTTTCTTAGAAATGAATTACACAGGATAGGTTACAAGGTAGGAGTTAGACGGCTTTATTTGAGATCCATAAATTATCCCAGGGACTCATTCAAAGCAAATATGTGCGTCCCAGGATGCACTAAATTAAAAAGCTATCAGCATCACTGTGTATATATATATATGTATATGTTTAAGAGCATGTGCTTACAGGTGTGTATTTAGTTTCAACATACAAGGTGTGTCAAAAAAGTATTGATATTTTTGTACTTTTTGACACACCTTATATTCTGAGAAAAATTAACGTTCCATTCATTGTTCATTTCTATCTTGGTAAATACATCTTCAATCTCGATAATTTTATGACACATCTTTTATGTATACTTTTGTTTGTGTGTTTATAATTCTCTTGTTTTTTTTTTTTTTCAAACAATCTTACCTAATTATCATTGATATTTTTATTTTTATGAAAGAAAGCAATTAGAAAGATGAAGGATAATACTAGTCAAAATATTAATGATATTCATTGACAGAGCTTCCTCTAAAAATATACTGTTCCTCACTATCATAGAAATGAAGACTCAAGTGTCTTTGTTTGATCCTGAAACAGTTGTGGGGTCATTACTCATGTAGTGTGTCTTAAGCAAGAGTAGCCTGGCTGAGTCCATTCTTCTCCAGGTCTACAACTGGTTTTGAAATCAATTTTCCTTCTCCTAGATTAGTTGCCATACCAAGGTTAAAGAGCCCAGTGTGCTCTACTAATTACTCATAGCTGGAGGAAGACTAGTTGGATACCTTTCCAAAAGTATTAATCTGATCAAGCTAGCTCATGTGGAGGGCTCTTTGATTGGCCCTTCTACAATGACACTTCATTTAAGCTTACTTTTTAAAAGTTCAACACTAATTCTTCTGCTGCCAATTAATTTAAAGACAATTTGTTGTACTTTCTGTACAAACAATTATTTCTATTTCATGGGTGACTTTCGTTTGATTTTGAAATTAATTTTGGTTATTCCCAAATTTATATCCAAGTTATAAAAATTATTGTACAAAAAAATCTGTGGCAAAAAATCATGTAAAAAAATCACCCACAACAATTGCAGTAATTAAAAATTGAGAATCTAAATTTTCAAAAGCTAGCTTAATTTCTATCCTTTTAACCTGGTATTTCATATTTCTCAAATCTTTTAAAATTAGTTTAATTCAGGATAAAGAATATCATTTTCTTTTTTTTTTTTCTTTCTTTCCCCTTCAACTTTAAACTTTGTTTAGTTTCTTTATTTATGGGAAGTGATAGAAGGGTCACATTCTATAAACTGTGACTTTGTGGATAGTGGAAAATATAACATATTTGAGTAAGAGAAAACAAAACTTTGTCAACACAAAAGGAAGTACTACTTGGCACTACCTGACTGATATGGCACTTGTTCAACACTTGACGCCTACATTTCTTACCTGTAACTCACCTGATATTACAATGGTGAAATTACCTTTTTTTTTTTTTTTTTTTTTTACACTAGTCATGTTCTATTCTTCAGTTCTTGTATCTATTCTCTTTTTCTTTGTCAAGAAAGAGAGTATTTTTCCTTCCCTCCTCTGCCAGGTTATTTTGACAAAATATAAAATAATATTTGCTAAAAACCAAAATTGGGGAGAACTTCTGCTTTGCTTAAATTAAATTCATAATTAAAACATTAAAACATTTAATCCCAAAAGTATTTAATTTTTATGTTCATTTGTGTTGATGAAAACGATATAACAATGTTAATTAATTTTTTGTAGAATAGAAAACACTGAGATTATTTCAAGAGCTTTTTAAGTGTGGAATCTTAATTTTCAATTGAGATTATTATAACAAGTTGAAATGATTTTATTGTTTGCCATTATTGCAGCTCTCCCCATTAAACACATTATGCAGTTAAGTTAAAGATATGAACTGCTAGACAGCTTACACAGGTGATTTGTTTCATAGTGGTGAAAACTTCTGTAAAACTTGCCATACATTTTGGATGTGCTGATAGCAGAAGAATAGTGCACCTGTGTGTTACAGGTTCTTTGAATAAGACTCCTCAAGTTTTAAATTCAGAGTTTTTTTTCTTCATCTATCTGGAGAGGGGGGTGGAGAAAAGAAGGATCCATGTTTTTCCCAAGAGCATTAGTTTGAAGTGAAATGTAAATCACCTTGTCTAGTATTTAAATGTGGCTCATTGTCCATTTCCTATGATGATGACCATTATGCCATGTGCTATTCCATAAGTCATAGGTCATTCCAGATTTAGTTGAAATAGATTCATTGTAGGTCATTCCAGTTTTTAGTAGAAATGGATTCATTGTAGGTCATTCCAACCTTTAGTAGAAATGATTCATTGTAGGTCATTCCAACTTTTAGTAGAAATGGATTCATTGTAGGTCATTCCATCTTTTAGTAGAAATGAATTCATTGTAGGTCATTCCAACTTTTAGTTGAAATAGATACATTGTAGGTCATTCCAGCTTTTAGTTGAAATGGATTCATTGTAGGTCATTCCATCTTTTAGTAGAAATGAATTCATTGTAGGTCATTCCAGCTTTTAGTTGAAATGGATTCATTGTAGGTCATTCCAGCTTTTAGTAGAAATGGATTCATTGTAGGTCATTCTTTTAGTAGAAATGGATTCATTGTAGGTCATTGCAACTTTTAGTAGAAATGGATTCATTGTAGGTCATTGCAACTTTTACTAGAAATGGATTCATTGTAGGTCATTGCAACTTTTACTAGAAATATATTCATTGTAGATCATTCCAGCTTTTAGTTGAAATGGATTGTAGGTTGTAGGTCATTCCAACTTTTAGTTGAAATGGTTACATTATTACTGCTTGTGTTAAATGGCTTTATGTAGTAATTAAAAATGTATTAAATAAAATTTTATTTGTAATGTTTGCATCAACATTTCTTGTGCCAGGAAATGTGGTCTATTTCCCAAATCATTTAGATTTCTCTGAATATTTCTAACATGATTTTTTAAATCTTTTTTTATTTATTAGAATCATGTTGAAAGTGGGTAGACAACATTCAGCATTAGATAAAATGAAGAAGAAAATTATCAATTGATAAACTAAAAATAAAAGGAGATAATAATGCTTGTTTGCATATCAACCAACAGCATTATTCAGTTTGATTAAGAAACTCTTGACACAAAGATAAAATATAACATTTTCTTTTTATATTTATTTTCATGTGCCATGGTTTTAATTAATTTATCTAATCAATAATTCATCTTTGTCATATCATCTCTTTTGTTCTTTGTGACAATTTCATAGTTTTATAGGCTATATAGGTGAATTGATCTGAAATACACAACATGGTGTTAATAATAAAGATTTGATGAGTAAATGACTCCCCCCTCCTCAAGAAAAAACAAGAATAAAATCCCTCTCTAATTGCATGAATTACTGTATAAAAAAAATTACCCTGTTGGCAGAGCCTAGAATATGGGCCCCCTCTTATCAATTGGCTGGTCACGTCAAGCCCTAGCACTTATATGATTGCTCCAACCCTATTGCCTTATGGCAAACCCCAACCCATTTTATCATGTGCTAAAAGGCAGTGGCTGAGGATCTTCATGTCCTGGAAATGACATTAAACTCCATCTGATGGTGAGGTTTCAGTTTTGGAAGTTCAGGGGAATGTGGAGCACCCCTTCATCACCATTGCTCCCTAGTCCACACTGACCCGGAGTGGTAGTATTGGTTAGGGTACCATCTATGGCTTAAATAGAAAAATGTGTTTATAGAAAAAAATTAAGTATCCATTAAGAATAAATTTATAAAAATAACTTTATTGACATTAAATGACCAACCAAGGTTGATATGCCGTAAACCAAAACAAAACCAAAAACCAAACCTAGAATATGTTGATGGACAAAACCCTATTCCTAAAAAGGGTTTCCTGAGTATGATACTAAACCACATCCAGTGTTCTGAAGCTCTAAGGAATGTGGAATCATTCTTTAATTTTATTACTTGCACCCTAGCCTGGAGTGGTTGTGTCTATTATAATACCATCTAAAGGTCAAATAGACATGCTTCAAGATTATTAGTATTAAATAGGAAAACTTTAAACCATATAATTGTAGACAAAAAAATGAGTAAAAGTTACTCGAAACCATATAATTGCAAAAAAGATTGGATTTGGCATAAAATAACCCAAGGGTTGACAATCAACCAACCGTATAAGAAAAAGAACCAGTTTTCTGCTATTTGTAGGCGGCCATTTTGAGAAGGTTGAAAGACTGCTGCCAAATCTAAACATAAGAAAAGCAGTACTTAATCTCCTGTACCAAAGATAGATACCTCCTCTTTTCTATAAAAGAAATTCGCTAAATGAGGCACACACCTACTACATGAAAAATAATCGTAATTTCAGTAAATACCAGTTTCAAATGTAGTTAAAGTAGCATTCCAAGTTTTTTTTTTATTTGAGGTTATTGTTATTTGACTATATTAGTTATATAGAGCTCTGTAAATGGAGTTGAGAACTCTTTGAATTATGCAAATATCCCCAGTGATTCAAAAGTTATGAGAATTTAAAGCCCCAAATTTGGGGGTACAAAAGTGGACATGATTTTGCTCAAAAAATGTCAAATTACATACCAATTCAAAACAAGAAACTTCTTTACCGTTTCTTTAATTTTTAAGCAATTTTGATAAAACTTGGCATTCTTATGTGGATTTGTATGGTCTTTCTGATTCTGCACTCAATTTGCATGTATCTCTATGCTGTAACCCATTATTTAGAGAATAAGAGGTATGGATATCACTGATTTTTTTTTTCTAAAGTTTACCACAAATTATTCAACTTTTTCATTTTAATACTGCATGTACACACATATATAGTATTAATTCAAATAAATAACATCACTTTGAACTTAAAAATATATATGTTGTATTATGTACAAGAAATAGAATACCTCTTTACATAATTTTTTAAAAACGAACCATTCCAGTGTGTGCTGAACAGTTTTGTTTGTTTTAATACTAGCTCATAAATTCGTTTTTCCAAATTGAAAGTTTCCCAAAAAGCCTGTCTTTAAAAAAATTATCAGAATTTGACACATTCTATATGAAAATAATTCTGAGATTATCTTCTATTAATGAAATAGTGCTCCTTTTTTGCTTACTTTATACTTTTTGAAGGAATCTCTGTGAAATTTGGTTGCTTATATTTTCACTTCCATGGATCAGAGAAGAAAAGAACTTAATGGTTGTAGTTTAAAGTGTCTTCTGATTGAGTGTACAATTTCAAGAATATTCATTAAGATTGGCCACTTTTATTTTTAAAAACTAAGTAACTTGTAAAATTTAGTCTTGAAAAAAAAAAGTCATATTTCACATTTTTGGCTTTTTTAAGAAAATACCGTTTTAACTTACTGTAAAAAATACTTTTAGCTGAACCTTCACTCTTTTTCAAGGTATAAGGGAATAGAGACTATCTGGAGAAAAATGAAATACTATATATATATATATATATATATATTCGTTTGATATGTTAATATTTTTGTAAATCTATTTTCAAATTAAATCTATTTCTATTAATTTTTAATTGATGAATAGTATTATAATAATATTTTGACATAAATTTTATTGATTGCAACACAGAATTGTTTATTAGTAAATGTTTAAAATTCCTGTTTTTGAATTGAAAAATAAACTAATCTGTTTTCCTCTTTAATTTCAATTTATGTAAACCATTCTTGAATGTCAGGAAATGTGACTTTATAGAATTTAAAATATTTTGTTTGCAAATACAAGTTGCAAAGATTAAATTTTAAACATTATAAATTTTCAAAATATTTTGATATTGTTGATTTTATTTCTTGTGTTGAATTGTTATTCATTATTTTCAATATGAAAATAAAAGCATTTAATAGATATTCAGTGTGAATGTTGGATTTTATCACTTGTTGAAGTGAGTTAGCATACTGTTGGTTTGAGCAACAAGCTAAGCACAACTGAACCAGTGTCAAGACAACTGGTACTTATGGGAATACAGAATAGTCCACTCATGCATTTGGGTGATTCCATTCCTTGAGTTCTGATTGGCTGCTTGGTTTCTATGATGTTCTGAGGCTTCATAAATAACCTGGCATTTTGCAGTAGTCTTTGAGCAAAACAGTTTCGTTTTAAGTTACGACTGCTTGCTGCCTTGTCTTACCAATTCGACGGTAATTGGAACTAATATGATTATTCTACATCACTGATAATTCAGATTGGCTGGGGGGGGGGAACACAAACCTTCAGCTGAGATCAATATATTCTTAATTTTTGATCCCAAAATGTTTATAGGATTAAAAAGATACAGTTATAATAAAT
Source organism: Doryteuthis pealeii (assembly GCA_023376005.1). NCBI lineage: Eukaryota > Metazoa > Mollusca > Cephalopoda > Myopsida > Loliginidae > Doryteuthis > Doryteuthis pealeii. Next base: position 8,742,603 of record CM042148.1, read on the forward strand.
TTTGTCTCTATAATGTCTGATATCTGAAATTGGATTACACATGTTTGAACACACACCTATATATTGGCACAATTACATGATGTACATTGACACACATATTGATATGCATTGACACAATTAGATAATGTACAATGACACACTTTTATTGATATACAATGACGCACTCGTATTGATATACAATGATACACTTGTATTGATTTACAATGACACAATTAGATAATGTAAATTGACACAATTATATTGATGTGTATGCATGATGTGCATTGACACAAAAGTTTGGGCAACAATTGTTGTATACCCTTTCTTTAATTCTTACTTCTAGTCGTCTTTTCTTCTGGCCGGCTTTGGTATTTCTATCATCTATCTTGACTTAGTATGGTCTAGCGTCTCGGATCTCCTAAGTCTGGTTTTCTATTGCTATGTTCCTGCTGGCTGGTCGTCCTGGATTCATTTCTTAGTCTTGTTACCAAAACATTCATCAACCGCAAGAACATATTACTTATATAAACTTTTATTTCCTTAACTATACATTTCATGTAACTAAATATCTGACTAACAAAGCGCGCGTGAGTTCCAGTTTTAGGCAGGACCTAAAATGGTTGACTTCTCTGTCTGACGTCTAACTGAAAACTGGGGACTGAACAGGTCCCCGTGACTTCACGTATTTTGGTGGGCTTCTGTAATTTTCCATTGAAAGACCCGGCCATGGTATGAAAGGGTCATCCCCTCAGAATTACAGGGGACCGACAATCTTATGCAACCGCATAGATTATGTAACACAATTATCTCATGTAAACAGGTCATGTTGAATGTGACAGCCAAAGAATGTCTAATTCATTTTTTATTTAACTTGTTTCCTTAAGGGGGAATATACAAGGAGTAAGAGTCTGTCAAACTGTATTGTTTTTGACAATGACCAAACAATATTTGAAAGTGCTTGGATGAAAATACTATAATCAGTTCTTATGATCATGTAATCTTTATATATATGTTGCCTTGTAAGGACGCCAGAAAAATTGGATGAAAAAGATATGAACATACAGGGAATACGATTCCCTAACCTGTAAACATAAATAACCCTAAACAGGTTAATATGCCATTAAAATCAATCAACCAATCATTAGTTTCAGTTAAGTCTCGTTGAAGCACCAGGTACCACTAGATCTCCAAAGTTAAGAAGCGACGAGTCAGTTCAATATTTAGATGGGTAACCATTTAAACTACAGCAGGTACTGTAATCAACCTGATATCAAAATGATTTGATTCAGTATTGAATGACCGAAAAGGATTGATATACCGTAAAATAAAACAACCAGCCAATCAATCCTTATGCCATGGGCAGGATGTGTCAGAAGATCAGTATTTTTTAAAGAAAGTAAAGCTGGTTTTGAAGTTTGTTTTTCCTTCTTCTAGAGGTTTCCATAAGTCTGTGCATATGTTCAATCTGTGTGTTCTTCTTTAATTTTTTACAGACATAATTCACAGAATAATTATTACTGCCTTGTACATACAGAGAAATAAATGCTTTATTTCTCTGTATGTACAAGGCAGAAATAATTATTCTGTGAATTATGTCTGTAAAAAATTAAAGCTCTGTGTTGTATCATGTTTATATATAATGTATCTAGTATGTTCTGTTTGTTTAGTTTCATGTCTTAAGAAGAACACACAGATTGAACATATGCACAGACTTATGGAAACCTCCTCATATAATCTCTCTCTCTCTTTCTCTCTCTCTCTCTCTCTCTCTCTCTCTCTCTCTCTCTCTCTCTCTCTCTCTCTCTCTCTCTCTTTCTCACTCCTACAGATGCATTACCCACACATGCACTCTCATTCTTTTGATCATACATTGTCATTTAGGTTGGACCCTATGTTACCCCCTTTGTACAAACATCAAAGCAAGCTGGGTTTGTTAGTTTTACAGTATATATCAGTATGTGTGTTTATTTGTGAGTAGATATGTAGTTGTATGTATTTCTTTACCCAACCCCTTTGCCACAGGCAAGATGCAACAAAGTCGATTTTTAAGCGGAGTACAGCTGGTTTGAATTAATAGTTTTTCCCTCTCCTAGACCGGTAGCTATACAAAAGCTAAAGAATCCAGTCTGTCCTACTATTTACCTATAGCTGGGAGAGAACAGATGGATTCATGCATTTCCCAAGGGCATTAGTGTGAAGGAAAACACTAACAGCCTTTCTCAGGATTTGAACTCTGGTTCCCTATTCCATTTCTTATGATGATAGCCATTATGTTAACTGTGACAAAAATGTAGTTGCATATATATTGTGAATGTGGGGGAAATGTGAGGAGGTTAATCTGACAGTATGTGGAGAAAGATAGACAAACACGGGATGTTAATAGAAAATGGATGTTTATTGTAGGTAGTGATGTCAACAATGCAACGTTTTGGTCTGTTAGACCTTCTTCGAGACTTGGATATCATTGAAGCAAGAACTATATCCAAGTCTGAAGAAGGTCTAACAGACCAAAACGTTGCAACGTTGACATCACTACCTACAATAAACATCCATTTTCTATAACATCTCGTGTTTGTCTACCTTTCTCCACATATTGTGAATGTGTAGATTTTTGAGTTTGTGTATTTCCAAGAATGTGTGTCATGCAAATGAGAGGAAGTAGAGCTGCCTTCTGTGGTATAATTGTTAACTAACTGGGCTAGCAGATATTTTTAATGATTTGTATTATTTGTATTATTGTTATCTACACAACATTTTGCTGATGTGCCCTCTGATCTTCTTCTGGTGTTTCTTGTTGAACTTAGGAACCTTCTCTTCAAACTCTGAAACCTTCATGGAACTTTGAACTGAACCCTTCATTCAATCAAATAATTTTTAGTGAGTTTGCTAGGTGCTCCTTATTTCTGGCCTTGTGCTGAATTAGGCTCATGCTAAATAAATGACAACTGGGAGAAAGCATGTTTGTTACAAAATCTTTGTATACAGGCAAAATTTTATAATCTTAATATTTCTGTTGGATTTTGTGTAAAGTATTCAACTCTGTTACAAGATGAATGCAAGACTAAAACTAGAGTTTGGTAGGTGGCTTATATGGAGCTTTGGATTGTTCCATTATGAACTCAGGCAAGTTCATTTCCTGAGTTCTGATTGGCTGTTGGATTTCAGGGTGAGTAAGAACATGGATAAGTACCCACTCTTCAGCCATTACTTTGCATTATGCCAGCAGCATGCAAGGACTGTATTTAAGTTACAGCTTGCCTGTTTGTTTTTGTCTACTAACTCGACGGTAGTTAGAACCCCACTGCGACGGTGAGTATCATATTGTTTTTATATCTGGAGATAACTTCTACAATTTCAAAATTAAAAAAGTCTCTACTTAGAATAATTTCCAACACCAACTAACCTGGTTATATTTCTTTAAACTAAAAATATCTGTTCATTATCAAATGAAGCTTGTTAATGAGTGTTATATTAAATAAATAAATACTCCAACAAACCTTGTTTTTTTTCCCCATCCTATTTCTTCCATATATATCCATACAGAGGAAAGGCATGAATCCATCTGTTCTCTTCACGGGTAAAAAGTAGGGCAGACTGGATTCTTTAGTTTTGGTTAGGCAAGGAAAAAAAAAACAAACTCTGAATTCAAATTAGCTTTAACAATTGACCTTGTGTCACATCCTGCCTGTGGTGGAAGGGTTGGGTAAATCCATACAAAATCCATTGAAGAGTTACTGGTTTAACTCAGTTGGTAGAGCATCTGCTAGGAACCACAAGGTTCCTGGTTTGATACTGGCCTTCAGTGCATGAGTAGCACAGGGATCTGTGTGGTAAAGTGAGGAGCTGATGGTAAAATAATCTCCTTGATCTAGTGCTAGTGAAAAGGGGATAGACTTCCTCGCTGTCTGGCTGATACTGACTTTAGGCCACCCTGATGACTTTACTTTTTACTTATAGTATCTTTCATATCGAGAATGCTATCCTTTCATAAACATTTGATATATATCATATACAGTGATAGTACCTGCTGGATGTCTAAGATAGTTGTATACTTTCCACTAGTATCAGAAATCAATGCTAAAGTCTATGTAAAAAATAAATAAATAAAAAGATTTCAAATGGCGAATTTCAAGATAGATAAGTCCTCTCCACTTGAGAAAATGACTGCCTGGTTAAAAATAAAAAAAAGAATAAAAATGTAAATTATAATCAAATAACTAATCATAATAACATAACACTTGGTAATATAAGGATAATCTTCTATATTTATTGAACAAACAAAAATACATAATTTCTATCACTTCACACTTAGTATCTATAGTAAGTGCCATTTTGTTGTTAGCTTGGCAGTCAGTAAAGCATCTGCCTAGGAATCACAAGTTTCCGGGTTCAATCCCAGTCTTCACCAACTCAGTGCATGAGAAGCACAACTTGGGTGATCTGATCTATGTGATAAAGCAACTGGAAGCTGATGGTATGTTTGGTGCTCCACCTCCACAAAAAACAATCTCCCTGGTCTAGTGCAAGCAAAAAGGGGATAGACTTCCTTGTAATTCAGCTGATACCAACAATAGTCGAATTTGCCAACTTTATTCTTATTAGTCTTGTGCCAGACTAAACTAAACTTAGTAAATATAGATATTTCATTCCTGCAAATAGAAGCAAAAAGTTTACAGAGATTTTCTAGAGTAAAGTCATCGAAAGAGACATGTTACTCACATGATTGGCTGAAAGAACGTCTTTATCAAGATGGCTGAATCAGGTGTTTACAACTACCATTCCTCAAGTTGGGAAATAAACAATGGAGAACTAATCTAAAGAACGAGAGACATTCCCAAATTTAGAAAAGTCAAATCAAGGAATTTTGAGGAGAAAAAAACAAAACAAACCAAAACACACGCACGCACGCACACACACACATACACACATTAACAGTGAGTATGAATCTTGTTTTTCTCAGAGCTAAGTTTCTCCAAAAATCACTTCTTGAATTTTCTTAATTAGCTAAAAACCCACACTCCAGCCAGAAATTTGTAAACCAGTGATTCCTAACAGGATTTGTAGCAAGGAGGTGCGGTAACAGTTAGGTGGGGGGAAATGACTAAAATTATTTCACAGGGATAATAATAAACCTCTCTCTTAAAACTGCTGATTATTGTTGGTTGGTTGGTTTTTATGGTATGTCATTTTATGTTGAAGATGTTTTGTTTTACTCATTCTTGATGGGTACCCAATTATTCTTTTTTAAACTTTTTTTTCTTTAAACTTTTTTATATTTAACCCATAAATGGAACCCTAACAGGTACTACTACTCCGGGTCAGAATGGACCTGGGAGTAATGGTGATGAAGGGTTATTATACTTTCCCCAGATGATTAAAATTGCATAAGGGCATTCTTTTGGGGGTAGTATGTTTTTATCAAATCCTCTACATGTGCAGGATGCAACACAAGGTCAATTTCTTAAATGGACTTTAATAGGTCTGAACTCAGTTTTCCTTCTCCTAGACTGGTTGCCTAACCAAGGTTAAAGAGGTCAATCTGGCCTACTATTTACCCATAGTTGGAGGGAGAATAGTTGGATGCATATCTTTCCTAAGAGTATTAGTGCTATATGAAATGCAAACAGCCTCGTCCAGGATTTGAACTCTGGTTGCTGAGTCTATTTTCTTCAATGATAACCATTACACCACACGCCTCATTGGAAGAGAAATAAGATATAAAGAATAATTTAGTAGAGTGTTTATATATTCATTATGTTTCTCCCTGTATGGGCTTCATCAGATTGTAATTTGAAAAAGTTCTTGAATTTTAGGGAAAATATTGGAGAATGTTACAACTGTCTCTTTCCTAAGAGTATTAGCACTATATGAAAGGCAAACAACCTCATCCAGGATTTGAACTCATGTCACCAAGTCCATTTCTTGCTATGATAAACATTACAGCATGCACCTAGTTTTGGGAGATAGTAGATAGCATCTAAGTGACTTAGGTGACCATTCAAGATAAAAGGCTGTAAAACACTGATAAACTGACCATAAATTTATCCCTTTCACTTTTTATTACAGCAATAAACACATGCTGAGCTATGTTTCAGTAAAGATTTAAAAGTTAATAAATGTCATTGAGAGGTTAACATTTATGATCTCCTAATGTTTATTGCTTGTATTACAAATGTAAACATTAATACAATTTTTTTAAAGTCTTGATTTTCTGGTAACTAGGTGGGGAAAGTCATAATTTATATACAGGTGACCCAGAAAAAACAAAACCCACAAATTTTGTAATAAAACTGTTAATTTTAACTGGGGGGGAGGTTTAGGTTAGGGGTTAGGATTGGGTTTTCAGGAAAAATGCCCTAAGTTGTTTTTTTTTTTTTTTTTGCAAGTGACACTGCTTCGGCTACGGACTTCAATTGTAGCTGGTGTTTTTTTTTTTTTCAGCAGCCACTGGCTAGCGATTTTTGAGGCAGAAGGCCTTGCTAAAGATTTTAAAAGTTTTGTAATTTTCTAAAACTAATATGCTAAAAACATGCTCTGGGGTCCCATTAGTGAGCATTGGTCTATCCACCCTTGAATTATGCAATGACCGACATACAGATAGCAAAAAAAAGAAAAGAAAAAAGTGTAGTGTGCAGAGTGGCCTATTGTTTGGTATCGGTTGAACAGTGAGGGAGTCTATCTTCTTTTCGCTAACACCAGACCATGGTTATTGTTTTTGCTGAGGTGGAGCGCCACACATACCATCAGCTCCCAGATACTATACCGCATAGATCAGATTACCTTAGTTGTTTTACTCATGCGTCAAGTTGGTGGTGACTAGTATCAAACCCAGAACCTTGAGATTCCCAGGTGAATGCTCTACCAACTGAGCTAAACAGCTCATCAAAATATAAGAATGTGATAAGCATAGAAATGACACTGTTTATAATACAAAGATAATCTCCAGGATTTATTGACTGAATGAAAAAGAGATTATTTCTATTGTTTCTTTGGATTTTATAAAACATGCAGAGGTTTTAAAAAACATCAAGAATATCAAGAGTAATTTCATATTGTGACAAGTTTGCTTTCATAGGAGCCAATGGAGATGAACTGGGTTATGAAATTAATCCATAGCACACCAGCTCTCCCATGACATCTTTGTTGCAACACCTGTCCAAGCACATCAGATCTGACATGTCAAATTAGTTGCAACACCTGTACCAGCATATCACCCTTCACTGAAATACTACAACAGTTTAGGAATCAAGTATTGTATCATTATTTGTACATACCAATTAAAATGTGGAATTTTCATGGGTTCAACTAATTACATCTAATAGTATAGTAAATAAAATATAGTATTGGAGAACAAAGAATAAAAATATATTTAATTATAGCTTATAGGAATGACATATGACAGCTGAGCTTTCATAGTTTAATTGGTAAGGCATTGTTAAAACAAGCACCTAAAGATAAGATTTCTACCTTATGCATTTGTTCATGAAATAAATCTAAAAATAACCTGAGACTTATGATGAAGGGCAACAAAAATAAGATGAAAGACAAATGAGTCCAAAATTAATAATGAAAATATTTAATATAACACATACAGACTAGGATAACTAACTACATCTATTCTTCTACTACTAAAAGCAAAAAAATAAATAAATGAAAGAAAACTAGCTAAAAATTACTGAAAGTTTCAGTTAAGAATTCAAAACAATTTAAAATAAAGATAAGAAATAACACACATTCAGTTATGTAGTTAAAAAAATAAATAATCAAGGAGGGGTGTGTGATATTTTTTCTGGTTTCTATTTCCAAAAAGCAAACAAGGAAACCAAGTCAAGCTTTTCACATTGGTAACCCACTTCTTCCATCTGGAAAATCCTCCAAAGGAAGGAGTGTGTAATTGAGATTATGGCTGGGGGAGAGAAGTGGCAGCTGTGAAGAAAAAACTAATCTACAGGAATATATATATATACTATATATATATACACACACACACACACACACACACATACGGATTCTTCCAGGAAGTGAAGAATCTTGTCGATAATATAGTGTTATTATTTTTCTCGCAAATCTCACTAGTCATTGACATTAGTACAGAGGTTGTTTATGAATGAAAGCAATGCAGTCCATTTGAGAAAGGTAAAGTAAAGTCATCGGGGTTGCCTAATGTCAATATCAGCCAGACAGCAAGGGAATCTATCCCTTTTCACTTGCACTAGACCAATAAATTGTTTGGGCGTCAGAGGCAGAGTGCCACTCCTACATCAGCTCCTCACTTTATTGCACGTATCTATGTGCTACTCATATGCTGAGTTGGTGAGGGCCTAAATCGAACCAGGAACCTCAAGGTTCACTCTACTCTTGCCGGACACTCTACCGAGTGAGCTAAGCCAGCCAAAACCAGCCTTTCATTTTTTTTGATGACAAAATAAGAGTTATAGTCCCATCTATTGGTCAAATAGATCCTCTGTTTGAAGATTATTAGTATTAAGTAAGAATTCTTGGAACTATATAACTGTGTGCAACTTATTTGTATTAAAAATAGCTACTTGAAGCTGTGTTTTAACTAGATGAAGATATCTTCACAATGGATGGTAAGCCTCTCAAATTAGTAGACCAGTTCACATACCTAGTTAGTAATATCTCATCTACAGAAAGCAATGTCAATATACACATAGCAAAAGGCATAGACTGCTATAGACAGATTATCATCATATGGAAATCTGATCTCTCTGAGAAGGAAAAGTGAGAACTTTTTCAAGCTGTAGCCATGTCAGTGCTACTGTATGGCTGCACCACTTGGAGTTTAAGGAAAGGCTCTGAGAAAAAGCTAGATGGAATTATACAAGGATGCTGCATGCTGTCTTGAATTAATCTTAGAAGAGAAAAGCTATATGGTCACCTGCCTCCTATTACACAAACCATCCAAGTGAGACAAACAAGACATGCTGGGCACTGCTGGAGATGCGAGGACAAACTCGTGATGTTTTCCTATGGATATCTTCACATGGACACACCAGTGTAGGCAAACCAACAAAGACCTACTTCAATCAGCTCTGTGCTGATTTGGGTTTGGCATAGAAGACCTGTCAGGAGCAATGACTGATAGGGATGGCTGGTGAGAAAGAGTCCTGGGAATCTGTGCTGACAGTATATATATTGAGCATGATATATATATATACACACACACACGCACTCCTAAGTGTGTACTAGGGTAGATCCTTAAATCTGGAAGCTGATACAGTCATTTGCTGAATTGTGATTAGAAATTTTTATTATACAATGAATGTTCAGTTTATTAGTAATATTAACCTTTGAATTGATGTTGTAAAATAAATGTTTTTTCCTCATTAAGCTGTGGGCATACACACGTACACAAAATATATATATATATATATATATATATATACAAGGTGTGTCAAAAAAGTATCAAGATTTGTTTATTCTGAATAGAAAATAACGTTCCATTCATTAATTTGTTTCAGAATACAAGGTGTGTCAAAAAGTACCTAGTTTCAAGCTGTATTTACCAAGATAGAAATGAAGAATGAATGGAGCATTATTTTTTTTCAGAATACAAGGTGTGTCAATAAGTACAAAAAATCTTTATACTTTTTTCACACACACTGTGTGTGTGTGTGTGTATATATATAGAGAGAGAGAGAGAGAGAGAGAGAGAGAAGAGATTCTCTTTTAAGCTTGTTCCACTAAATATAACAGACAACAGTTGTTCATTTAGTTTATGTTGTTGGCAATTAAGAGACACCAATATGGATGATGGTTGTACAAAAGCTGTCCAAAGTTGTTTTTTTTTATATATGTAGTCTAAGTACTGAGACTATATATAAAAAAGCTTTGGGCAGTTTTTGTACAGCCTTGAACTTTTGATATCCTGCAAAAAAGACCCCCACCCCCTCCCTAAAAAAAACTTAACTGAACAAACAATCTATGCCTGTCCTATTTAATGAAACATCCGTAATAAATAAATGATATATTTAAAAAAATGTAAAAATTGCTGTTAGATTTTGTTAAAACATGCTCTAAGAAATAATGTCTTTTTTATCTCTTTGTTTTGTTTAGTTTTCAACATTTTCATATGAAACTTAAAGATTTTATTAAATTATGTAAAATGCCTGTAAGCAAAGTACAATGTTTTTCTTTTTTATCTTTCAAAAAGAAAAAAAAAACCCAAAAAACTTTAATTTATAATTGTAATTACAATAATTAAAAAAAAATTTTTTTTTAATGTCTATTGGCCAATTTCTATAATTTGAAATTAACAGCAGGAGTTTGACTTGATCAAAATGAAAGCAGGAATATATAACAATTTCAAAATAAGCAAAATTCTTGTTGTATGATGAAACACAATGGAAATATTCAATATTTAAGAATAAAAGCAGTAAAGTAGACTAATGAATACTGTTTTTCTTTTTGTATGTTTTCGTATATAATGTAACTCTGATGAAAAACTGTGAATAGTTGATACTTTAAAGATAGTTCCCCATCTTTCTAGCACCAGCAGTCATTCTGATCAATGTTAAATCCCTTGTTACATAATTTGTGAGTAGCCTACGAATTATGTCTGTAAGTGTAGTTAGATTTTAAATTAAAAATCATTGAAATTCAAAATCGGAGGGGGTTATATTATAGATAGGTAATGACCTTTAGTTGACCCCTAGGCTTCCACCAATGGGAGTATGAGAGCGGAAGTTAAGTATAGTTAGTCAGATTTTGGCCATTAGTCAAAAGAAGCAGACGTAAGGATCGTTCACTCCTAAGATGCCATCTTCTCACCGCATGGTTGAAGACCCTTTTGGGTTTTTAATAAAGAATAAATAAAAATATTAAGTCTTGCTTAATTATTCCAACAAAGAAATTAGCAGACACCCAGTCCAGTAGAAGGAAGAAGTCAGCCCAGAAGAAGAGAATGGCTGCCAATGAAGCAGAACCAGTAGAATCTCCTCTCTCCCCATTTATATACCTGATGTGAAGTGGGTATATAACACACTTTGCATCCATAGCTGCTACAGCTACACTGCCTCTTTAGCTGTTTCAACTAGTGGGAGTGGATGTAATCATACTGTGTACAACTATCTCAAGTTTTTTTGTTACTTCAGAGATATATAAGTGAAAAACAGAAAATGCGAGGATGTTGATGTTTCACATTTAAATTGATCTGACAATATCAAACATGTATCAGATATGTATCTTTAATATTCTTTAGGAAAAAACAAATATCGACTGTTGATGTTAGGTTTGTTTAATAAGTGATACGAAAAAGAATATTCATATGTAGGAAATTACATCATAACAGCATTTAAAAAAACAAAAACAAAAAAAAACTCTCATTCCTTTTTGAAAGAAATGTTAAACTTAGACAAATAAATTTTTTTGAATATTAATAAAGCATCATCACATTTCCTATTTTTCATTTTCACTTATTACTTTTCCACATACTGTTGGATTCATTTCCATTTTTCTCTCACATATATATATAGATGCTGATAGCTTTTTAATTTAGTTCGTCCTGCAGTTAGGAAAAATCCAGGTAAATAATATGCAAGTAAAAATATACTACCAATAACTGCTTGGAAAAAAAAAAAGACCAAGAGAGTTACACTAACTGAAAATAATCAATTAATATGGTAGCATTTGGCCTGTAGAAAAAAATATATATGCTCCCTCCTGTGAGTAGCACTGTGAGATACCAAGCTAGCTTGATACTCCAATGTGGTTTGCCACCTTCATGGCCTTAGCAGAAGCATCTGGAGCTGCCAAATTGTGCTTCACATTACCAATTAGTGCAAAACTTTTGACTCACCATAGTTGTATGGTATAAGTTTTAATTGGAGACTTGAAGTTCTCAAGGGGAAGTCCTGTGGCGTAGTAGCTAACCATTACACCAAGTAAGGTGCCCGAACATTCCAAATTATACCCGATAATAACTGATCTATATGGAAGGGAAAGATTTTGGCTTATAACACTTCCGAAAATTAGCTAGGGGTGGGGTCCCTGTGGTTTAGGGATTATGCATTAGACTGCAACATCAAAGTAAGCGAGTTCAAACTCCAGTCAGGCTATCATGTTCACTTTTGGACTAATACCCTTGGGAAAGGTATGAACCCCCTTATTCTCCAATTATGGGTTGAATAGTACCACTTTGCTCAGTTGGTAGAGCATTTGACTTGGAACCACAAGGTTCCAGGTTTGATACTGGGCCTCGCCAACTCAACGTATGAGTAGCACAGGGATCTGTGGGAAAAGTGAGGAGCTGATGGTTGTTGTGGCGCTATGCCTCAGATGATCTCCTTGATCTAGCACTAGTGAAAAGGGGATAGACTCCCTTGTCTGGTTGATACAGACTTTAGACCACCCCGACGACTTACTTTTTCTACTGCTTTTCTACAAGGATGTCTTTGACATAACCTATGAAAGATAATATGCCATTAAACAAAGAAACCAACTATATAAATTATTAAAAAAAATAATTTGTTTTGTGGAAGACTAACAAAGCAATGAAATTTCAAGAAATGTTTAAGTTTTGTATATTCAAAATACTTCAAAGATTACAATTAAACTAATGTCCTGGAAATGACATTAAACTCTATCTAATGGTGAGGTTCCAGTTTTGGAGTTTGGGGAATGTGGAGCACCCCTTCATCACCATTGCTCCTGGTCCACTCTGACGCGGAGTCGTAGTAGGGTCCCATCTATGGATTGAATAGAAAAACATGAGTTTATAAACAAAATTGTATTATGCATTAAGAATTATTTTATTTCACAACTTTGTCGGCATTAAATGACCCACCGAGGTTGATATGCCGTAAAACAGAACAAACCAATACAATTAAACTAGGGACTACTCTTTTTACTTAAAGCTCATCATACTTTTTCATTTTTTTTTTTTTTTTTGTGATGTGCTCCAATTTTTTATTTTTTAAAAAACTACATTACATCATCTCTTGTTCCTTTGATTCCAACATGAACTATTTCTGGAAGTATCCTGAACGTGGTTTTCCACGGCCTAATGCCCATCCAGTAATATCTATCACTTACCTTTTTAGAATAGTTGGCTGATATATTGCAAAGGTTAACTAACTTCACCTCGACTAGATTAGCACTGAGAGAACTTTCCACTTAACTCGGCATCTCTAATTCAGTGTTCTAACCATTGGACCATTTCTAGCATCCTGAAAATACCTTTATTCTAATTTTATGTGTAGACTTTGTTACCTGGCACTTGTTGTTTGGAAACCTTCCAAGACTTTGTGGAGAAAGTAGCATCCATGTTTGTTTCTGAGTTTTGTAATTTCTATTAGATTTTTCCCCCCTTTTTTTTTCTTTCTCTATCCGCCTTTTCATGATTTATTTCATGCTGATATAACCTTTTGAATTTAACTTGATGATTTTTGAATGCTTTTTTTGTTGGCAGCCATTTTTTTTCTTTTTCTTTTTTTCCTGGTGGTATTTTGGCTAGACACTCAAAGTGGTTAGTGTTCTTTGAGTGAGTTTGCCTGATTTAGTGTCTGCAGAGAGAGAGAGAGAAGAGAGAGAAAATGGAGAGAGAGAGAAAATGGAGAGAAAGAGAAAAGTGAGAGAGAAAGAGAAAAGTGAGAGAAGAGAGAGAAGAGAAAAGTAAGAGAAGAGAGAGAAAGAGAAAAGTAGAGAGAGAAGAGAAAAGAGAGAAGAGAGAGAAAAGAGAGAGAAGAGAGAGAAAGAGAAAGAGAGAAAAGAGAGAGAGAGAGAAAGAGAAAAGTAAGAGAAGAGAGAGAAAGAGAAAAGTAAGAGAAGAGAGAGAAAGAGAAAAGAGAGAAGAGAGAGAAAGAGAAAAGAAGAGGAGAGAGAGAGAGAGAAAAGCAAGAGGAGAGAGAGAAAGAGAGAAAAGCAGAGAGAAGAGAGAGAGAGAGAGAGAGAGAGAGAGAGAGAGAGAGAGAGAGAAGAGAGTGAGAGAGAAGAGAGAGAGAGAGAGAGGAGAGAGAGAGAGAGAGAGAGAGAGAGAGAGAGTAAGAGAGAGAAGAGAGAGAGAGTAAGAGGAGAAGAGAGAAGAGAGAGAGAGAGAGGAGAAAGAGAAGAGAGAGAGAGTAGAGGAGAAAGAGAAGAGAGAGAGAGAGTAAGAGGAGAAGAGAGAAGAGAGAGAGAGAAGAGGAGAAAAGAGAGAAGAGAGAGAGAGAGAAAAGAGAAGAGAGAGAGAGAGTAAGAGGAGAGAGAAGAGAGAGAGAGAGAGAGAGAGAGAGAGAGAGAGAGAGAGTAAGAGGAGAAAGAGAAGAGAGAGAGAGAGAGTAAGAGGAGAAAGAGAAGAGAGAGAGAGAGAGAGTAAAGAGAGAAAGAGAAGAGAGAGAGAGAGTAAGAGGAGAAAGAGAAGAGAGAGAGAGAGAGAGTAAGAGGAGAAAGAGAGAGAGAGAGAGAGAGTAAGAGGAGAAAGAGAAGAGAGAGAGAGAGAGAGAGAGAGAGAGAGAAGAGAGAGAGAGAGAGAGAGAGAGAGAGAGAGGAGTAAGAGGAGAGAGAGAGAAGAGAGAGAGAGTAGAGAGAGAGAGAGAGAGAGAGGAGAGAGAAGAGAGAAGAGAGAGAGAGAGAGAGAGAGAGAGAGAGAAGAGAGAGAGAGAGAGAGAGAGAGAGAGAAGAGGAGAAAGAGAGAGAGAGAGAGAGAGAGAGAGTAGAGAGAGAGAGAGAGAGAGAGAGAGAGAGAGAGAGAGAGAGAGAGTAAGAGGAGAAGAGAAGAGAGAGAGAGAGTAAGAGGAGAAGAGAAGAGAGAGAGAGAGGAGAAAGAGAAGAGAGGAGAAAGAGAGAGAGAGAGAGAGGAGAAAGAGGAGAGAGAGAGAGAGAGGAGAAAGAGAAGAGAGAGAGAGAGTAAGAGTTGTGAGAGGTAATAAATGACTGGGTGAATGTTGATAAGAGATAATGTTGATAAGAGTGTAGAGTGAGATTGCATTGATAAATGAAAGGGTTAAAAGAAAAATAAATTGACTGAAGAACTTGAGTGGTTAAGTCTGATTTAAGTGAATTGTTGAGTAAAGTTTGCTATCTATTTTTAAACCCATTGTAGCACGGAATCAAACTGTTGGGAGAAGCGACTGCAACTAGGGTGTGTTTGGTGCATGGGGAGTAGGTATCTGTGACTCCCCTTGAATGAAAACTGTGTGGGACCCTTAGCTATGGAGGTATCATTTACTTGGATGCTGACCAATCACAAGTTTCTGTTTTCTCTATAAAAGTCATTGCTTATTGAACTGCAGACAGTTTAAATTTTGGTTTATGAATGAGGGTAAAGTGGATTTGAAAGTCAGATTTTTTTTTTACCCATTTTTCTTTATATATTTGACATTGGACTTGTGGTTTTGGATTTCCTAACCTGGAATACAAACTTTAATGCTGACACTTAAGACATCCGTGAAAATGTTTTGTGTCTTTAAATAAAACTAGACAAAACGTAACCTGTTGGGTCACCCATTGAGCTCTGGGTAGATAATTGGGATTAGGGAAAAATGAATTGCAAAGCAAATTAAATCTTTAAAAAAAAAAGAAAAAAATATGGCCGGATAATTAAAAAAAAGAAACCCCCAAAAAACATTAAAATCATTTTATAAGATTTCTAAGAAAGGGAATGTTTGAACTATTTTAAGCTATGGGCTAGTTGCTTGTGAAACTTGACATACAAATATATTTCATACTCTCTTTACACTCATGGAGAAAATAACACATATAATGAGGTGGTAATCAAGAGATACATATATATATATACAGAGAGGGGGGGGGAAGTGACAGGAACAATGTGAAGTAAGAGACGGGTCAGTTTTTGACTTAATGGCAAATTAGAACTAATTTGAACCAATTAAAATTTTTTTTTTTTT
The DNA here is from genome assembly GCA_023376005.1 of Doryteuthis pealeii. NCBI lineage: Eukaryota > Metazoa > Mollusca > Cephalopoda > Myopsida > Loliginidae > Doryteuthis > Doryteuthis pealeii. The sequence goes on from CM042148.1 coordinate 8,758,427, forward strand.
TTTTTTTTTTTCAAACATTATTCAATCCTAGAACTAAGGAATACTTTGATAGGAATTTTGTGTTATTAAACTAAATAGGAAAAAAGCCTTTAGGAGACAAATATTGATTCTCTCAGCTTTAGTATAATAATAGATTTATCCCCCCAGCCAATATGAGATAAAAGACTTTTTGTTTTTCTCTAACATAGGTTTGTACCTTGTGGCATTTTGTTTGAGTTTCAAGAAAAATTTTCTGAGTTGTTAATTTAATAGTACTTATATATATATATATATATATATATATATATATATATATACTATTCTGGTCACTGAGAGGTCTAATATCTAAACACAGACTTGGAGAAAAATTGTTGCCCCTAGTAGCATCATTAACACAGTAGTAATGTTATTTGTGAATAATAAACAATTGTGTTTATTGCTGGAAAGGCAATTTAATGGCCAGGGTAATATTTTTGTCATCTGTCATCACCTTGTCTTGAAGGGGAAGGAAGTGACATGACTATATAAGTTAGAGGAATGAGTTTTATTTTGTTACTGATATGCACAAGATCCTTGACAAAAGTCTTTAATTATTTGTGACTATATAGATATATATAGGTGTGTGCAAGTAATTATCATGTATAAAGGTTGTAGTATCTGCAGAGGGCTTGATATCTGGGATATAGCATATATCTGCAGTATGACAGAAATTAAAACCACATATTGTAACTAATAGTTTTCACAATCACATCAAGCAATAAAAAGTTATATTATTACAAGAGAATGGTAATACTAGTACCGTATTTTTGGACAATAAGGCGCACCGGATTATAAGACGCAGTATCAGTGAACGGATCTATTTTCATATATAACGCGCACCGGAGCATAAGGCGCATAAAGCAGAACAAAGCAGTTGGATGGGTCAGATTTATTCAAGTCACTAAAAATAACTATCAATATTGTTCACTTGTAACACACAAAGAACAGAAAAATACGCTCACTTTTTCAATCATTCCTCTTCTACAAATCGATCAAATTCTTCATCTTCGGTGTCTTGAGTTTGATATCCACTTCATAAGCGTGTCTCTCAACAGGTGCCATTTTGAGGTCCTTAATTATACTGGTATGTTGAAGGACAGTCTGCGTCAGGAAACTCAATTTTTAAGAGAGCACACAAGTGAATCCGTTACAGCAGTGTGAACGTAGAAATTGGTTCAAGGTCACAAGGCCTAAGCACAACCAGGATTCATACATAAGGTGCACTGGATTATTGGGTGCACTGCTGATTTTTTAGGATTTTATGTGCGCCTTATAGTCCGAAAAATATTGGTAATTCTTCAGTTTGTAGTATTGCTTGATGATCGTGAAGGTGTTGTAATATATGGTTTCAATTTCTCTGCCTCTCTCTTTGGAATTGTCAGTAAAAGATGTTGTCTGTTTTATTATCTCTACTGATATCCTTACTCTTTTTCTAGTCTTTTCTGAACTGACTTTTATAAGTTTTTGGCATTTTTGAAGTATTGGAACCAATGGAGTTTGTTTTATGATTGAGATAGTTGTCTATTTCCCCACTAATTCTTCAGACTGATATTTAAGCTCAAGTAAACTGCATCTGATGGTGAGGCTCCGTTTCTAGAGATCTGTGAAGTACCTCTTCATTGCCATTCTCCCTACAATTAGGGTCCCATCTATGGGTCAAATAGGTTTGTTTAAAAATGATTGGCATTCGATATGCAAAAACTCCTGAAAACTTAAAAAAAAAAATAACTACACAATGTAAATAATGAACATACAATGAATGTGATTCCCTAACCTCTTGGTATAAAATAACCTTAGATTGATTGATTGGTTTTAACAGCATGTCAACCTATCTCAGGTTATTTTATGCCAAGAGGTTAATTGTGAGGGATGGTCAGATTTGTTTTTCCAAGGATTTTTCTTGATTTTGACAGTAAATTGTCTGCAGTTATTTGTTGATTGGGAATCAATTTGAGGGATAAGTTTATAGGGTAAAGTTTAACCTTAGACAGGTTGGCATGTTGTTAAAATCAATCACAATTATCAAGGCCAGAGTTTCAAAAGCTGATTTTCAAAGCATGCAGGCCTTTCCCATTTAATATTAGAACAATATAAGTTTCCTAAACATAATCCCTATTTCTTTTGGTTCTTCTGTTTTATGAAGTAAATTGATTGATTGATTTTAATGGCATGTCAACTTGTTAGGGGTTATTTAATAATAGGTTAGGGAATTGTGTGCATTGTATGTTTATGTTCATCTCTTTTTCTGTAGTTGTTTCTTAAGAGTTTTTTTTTGCACATAGTTATATGATATCAAGTATTCCTATTTAATATAAGTAATTTACATACAGTTATATGGTTTCATGTATTTCTATCCAACATTAAATTTTCAAACGGATCTATTTGAACCATAGATGGAACCTTAACAGGTACTACCACTCTACGTCAATGTTGAGGTTCACCCCAGAATTCCAGAAATGGAGCCTCACCATCAGATGCAGTTTAGTGTCATACCCAGGACAATTGTTCATATTTTAGGCATAAAATAGAATTTTGGTTAATTTCTTATATTTTTTCATGACTTTGAAAATCCTTTAAAATGTTTCCAAAGAGAAAAGTCCATATTTTTCCAATATACAAGGTGATTCAAAAAGTCTTGCAATATTTTGGTATGTGCTATTTTGTGGTGTATATATATCACATGATTGAAACGGTTCAAGCTATGGAAAGTACCTCCTGTGGTTGGTAATATTGTGGTAGTTGGTGCATTACTTCATCCTGTGTGTGATTTGAAAGCCGCATATATGAATGTGCAATGTAGTTTTAGAATTAATATCACACTCACCTTCACAGGAAGACTGTGACTAGCGTCCAGTCATCAGACAAAAAAAAAAAAAAAAAAAATAGACAGTGTAACCGAATATGCTCTATACTAACTGCCTACATTCTGCACACCAGGGTGTGGTTAGCATGAAAGCACGTGCTAATGAATCTGTGCCACTTTCCAGGGCAATGCTGATTCAAATGGTTCATCATGACTGAGTTTCACAAATATTGGGAGGTTTCAGTACTGACAATGACCTGATTTTGTTTTGATCAAAGGATTGTCATCCCCGGATCTCAACCAAGAAAACTTCTACAGTAGTCTAATTTGGGAACATGCTTTATATCTTATTATTATTATTATTATTTTTATTCCCGACCTTTTTCTATTTCTGCACCCTTTAAAAGAGTTTTGCTCTGACCTTGCACCCCTACAATTTATACTTTTGTTCAAAAATATAGAATGTGAATCCATACTATAGTTTTATCAAAAGATCATATTTCACTCTCTAAATCTAATTAATATATAATTTAATAAAAAAAAAAAGTTATTGGGGTGGCCCAAAGTCGGTATCAGCCAACCAGCGAGAGAGTCTATCCCCTTTTCACAAGCGCTAGACCAAGGAGATTATTTTTGCATCTGAGTGGAGCGCCACACCTACCATCAGCTCCTTACTTTACCGCACAGATCCCTATGCTACTCATACACTGAGTTGGCACTAATCTTGGGAAAGTTATGAAACCCCTCACCCTACCAGCTATGGGTTAAATAGTACTACTGTCTTTCTACAAGGATAGCATTGGCATTAAATAACCCACGGAGATTAACATGCCATTAAACAAAGAAATCAAACCATCATGCTCAAAGTAGAAACTTAAAATTTGAATTTTTGATGCTGGCATGTCTGAGATTAGATAAATCTAAGAATGTTCTTTGAATCATATTACTGTTTTCTTGACAAGGAATAATTCCTTGAGATTTAATTTCTTTTTGTGAAGAATCAACTACTGCAGGGATTTGTATATATATTTTATTCTATTTATAGTCTTACAGGATTTTGGTTGGAGTAGCATTGGCGCAACCTATGACCTCTGAGAATCCAAATATTTCTTTAGTTTTAGTTTCTTGCTTATCAGAGGAACGTCTTTGCTAGAACCATTGAAACAAGCAAAATAACCTTTTAAAGAAATTCTGAAGAATTTGTACTGGAGTTTGTTAAATACTTAGTAATGACCTTTTTTTTTTTCTTTTTTTTTCTTGTGGTAATGGGAATGAGTAGAGTATTCTACAGACTTTCATGGAATTGGCATTAACTTTATCTGTTTATTTTTACATATGTGTAACCAGATAGTATATATATATATATATATATATATATATATGTCACAATTATCCTGATGATCTATTAGGAGAAACCAAGGTAGATAAGATAGTCGCTTAATCATTAGGCTTACTATCATATATATATATAACAAGAAAGAAATAATATATATATATGTTTTTTGCTTGAAGGCAATTACAATGCATGTATCGCATAAAATTTGATACTTTTTTTATAGAAAATGAACTTGACAAGTGTAATCCCGGCAAAGGATCGCTTGGTGTGTAGAACATCGTAAAGTCGAAACAGTCTGTACGATGTTCTACACATCGAGCGATCCTTTGCCGGGATTACACTTGTCAAGTTTATTTTCTATAAAAAAAAGTATCAAATTTTATGCGATACATGCATTGTAATTGCCTTCAAGCAAAAAATATAATATATACTTTATCCAACAATGCTTCTAAAAAAGAAACATCCAAAAATCATATATATATATATATATATATATATATATATATGTTCACAGTACCTTCTTCATGCTGGTTGGATCAAAAACGGTATGTCCGAAAAGGAGTAAAGAATAAAATTGTTTTTGTATGCAAAGAGCGGGACGGAATCTGTTGACGAGGAGGGCTTCGAGTATAGCCAGATGCAACTCGCTGGTTGAGGATGCCAAAATCGAAAACATTTCGTGTTTATATGCTGCAGCACAATCAGGATTGTCCAACATTGAATGGTGATTGTTGCTTTATTGCAGCTAAAGATTGTTGTTAATATACATATGTGCATGTGCATGTGTATGTGCATGTGCATTGGTACATGTTTATATCTGTCTCTGTCTCTCTCTCTAAATATAGAGAGAGTGAGAGAGAGGTGTGTTCATGTACATGTATATCTATGTATGTCTACCAGGTCTAGTGCTAGTGAAAAGGGGATAGACTTCCTTGCTGTATGGCTGATATTGACAATACACCACTCTGCTGACTAGTTTTATTTACTAATCTAAATATGGGACAAGGCTACAGTAATACAGTACCCAGTGAGAATCAGTCTCACTGCATTAGCAAATTAGCCTGTATGATTGGCTTGCTAACCCTTGCCACACCATGTTAATCACTAAAGCTTAGTCTGGCACAAGGCCACAATAGTACAGTACTCAATGAGGATCAGTTATATGAGTGAATCATTGGGAGATGAATTTGCTAACCATTATGGTATAGTAGAGAATTGCTTGTAAATGTATAATGCTTCTGTGTGTATGTGTTAAAGTTTATCTATGCATATATGTGACAAGGTGTGAGTTCATGTATATGTCAGGTGTGTGTGTATGCATAGATGTGTCAATGTTTATGTATGTGTGCTATATATGGGTGATGTTTATTTAAAGAAATAGTGAAGTGTTTTACTTGAATGTCTCACCAGTCTGTTAGTGATGACTGATAGGAAACAAGATTTACTTTTCTGACGTCAAACAACTGGTAACCTTAATGGAAGCGTACATTTTTTTTTTTTTTTACCTGTTCTCATTTACAGAATATTTTTTTGGAATTATTTACAAAAAAAAACTTTTTTAATTAAAATCTAAAAAAAAAAAAAAAAAAATCAGTGGTGGTAATATCTTAAGCTTCTCCACTTTTTTTTTTTCTTTTTCTTTTTTGTGAGGATAGTATTATATTTGGTTGGTTGGATTTTATGGCATGTCAACCCTTGTTGGGTTATTTTATGCCAAAAAAATTTTTTTTATTTTATTCATTCTTGCTGGGTATTTAATTTTTTTTAATTCAGTTTTATTTTAAACACATTTTTTTAAAAACTCATTTTTGATTTATTTAACCCATAGATGGGACCCTAACAGGTACTACCATTCTGGATCAGAGTGAACCTGGGAGTGATGGCAATGAAAGGAGGAAACTCCACACTCTCCAGAGCTCCAGAATTGGAGCCTCACCACCAGATACAGTTTAACATTGTACCCAGGGCATCTATTACTTTTGAAAAGGTTTTAGAAAAAAAAGTAAAAATGAAAGCCAATTTTAAGAATCCTATAGAATATATAAAATACTAGCTCAAGTACCCGTTTATGCAGGGTAAGATATCAAGATTTAGATTGCAGATGGTTATCTTATAATCTTTGTTGTCAAAATATTATACTGAATGATAATAGTTAACATCTATAACCATTAAAGTTAAATGTGCCTAACTAAATAATAGTAATCATTAACATGTATAATTGTTAAAGTTAAATCCACACAATAGAAAAAGAGATTGGCCAGTTAGATTTTGTTATTGTATTGTTTTATTGGTGGAGGTGTGTGGGCTAATGGTTATTATTGTAGGAAAAGGACAGGGCAAGACAAGTTCAAATCCTGGATGAGACAGATTACATTTCATATAATGCTAATACCCTTGGGAGAGGTATGTATCCAACTATTGTGCCTTCAGCTATGGGTAAATAGTGGGGCAGACTGGGCTTTTTAACCTGATTAGACAACTAATCGAGGAGAAGGCAAACTGAATTTAGACCTATTAAACTCGGTTTTAGAAATTGACCTTGTGTCACATCCTGCTTGTCGGACTCGGAAACCTTCTTTTCATAATCGGGAGCCATTACGGAACTTTGAACAATTATTCAATCCACAGGGTTATCCTGTTCTCATTCTGCTAACCATAGCTGGGTACAAGTATTAAGCTGTGTTAATTATTATTCTGTTACTGTCGCCCTTAACCAGGATTGAACCTGCAGCCTAGAGATAACTGTCACATAGAACTGTATTAAATCCACTACATTATGTATCCAATCAAAAAAATTTGTAGAGAAATATTTGTAAAAATTTAATGATTTATACATTTAAAAATTTTTTTTTATGGATTGTTAGTCCTAACTAAGCAATACTGCTATATAATTATTTTACATCTCCAGATTGAAGAATTATTTATAAAGCTAATTAATAATGTTTCATTACATGTGAAATGCAAGTACTTCTCATGACATTGCAATTGCATACGACTCAAATAATTCTCCTCCCTAGAGGCCAGTTGCAACTCGAGATAAGTTTCCATTAAAATCTTTGCTAATTTGAAAGAGAATGTCATACAAACATGTTGCTCTTTAATTATTTAACTTAGAGAAAAAACAACAGCATCACACTATGCACACATTCATTCTAGCATGTAAAACTTAATACTAACCAAAATAATATGATGAAGTAAAGTACTGAACAGGCATTGCTTTTTATGGTCGAGTCAATATTGAAGACACCAGTTCCCACTAGATCACTGAAGTTAAGCAGCAATGAACCTGTTCAGCACTTAATTAGGTGACCTCTTAAGTGATAGCAAGTACTGTAAGAAACCTGAATCCTCTGTTAATAAAAGTGACTTGATGTGGCATTAAATGACCTGAAAAAGATTGATATGCGATAAAACAAGAACAACCAACTAATCCTTACCTGGAACCAATGCTTTAAGTGTACATTTAACCAATAAGATTAAAATGTTACAAACAGGCACTTGGGCTTCATATTGCTTATAGTATCTGCTCTTCTAAATATTTATCCATTTATATAAATTTACCAAACCCCTCCGCACAAGCAGGATGTAACACAAGGTCAATTTCTTAAGTGGTGTTTAACAAGTTTGAATTCAGAGTTTTGCTTCTCCTAGACAGGTTACCTAGCCATGGTTAAAGAGCCCAATCTGCCTTACTATTTTCCCATAGCTGGAGGGAGAGTAATTGGATGCATACATTTCCCAAGGGTATTAGTGCTAATAGTTACCCATTTAAGTACTCAACAAGCTCATTGCAGCTTAACTGGTAGGAAATGATATTTTAAGTGTACTTAATATTTTACCAAACTTTGCTTAGTTAGGCACACAGGCCTCAGGTTTCTAGCAATTAATAATGATAATAATAATTTGTAAACAATTATAGCTTCAAGTAAATATTCTTAATACTAATAATTTATACACAAGGGCCGGGTTAGCTCAGTCGGTAGAGCGTTTGGCTAGAAACCACAAGGTTCCTAGTTTGATACCGGCCCTTGCCAACTCAGCGTATGAGTAGCACAGGATCTGTGTGGTAAAGGAGCTAATGGTAGGTGTGGCGTTCCATCTCAGATGCAAAAACAATCTCCTTGGTCTAGCATTAGTGAAAAGGGGATAGACTTCCTCGCTGGTTGGCTGATACTGATATTAGGCCCCCCAACTTTACTTACTTACTATATAATTTCGAGTTAGGGTATAATAAGTTTTCTCAGAGTTATATGGTTTGAAGTATTCCTATATAATGTCAATAATTTGCACACATTTATATATCAAGAATTTCTATCGAATGCTAATAATATAAACAGATCTATTTGGCCTATAGATGTTACCCTAACAGTTCAGAGTGGACCTGGGAGCAATGGCAGTGAAGGAGGTAGTCCATACTTCTTAGAGCTCTGTCACTGGATGCAGTTTTGTACCATACCCAGAACCCCCATCTCTCTTTTTTCTTTTGTTTTAATCTCTCTGCAGGGATATACAGTCAACAATCTTACCAACAACAACCTTGAACACATTTTTGATTTCCATGTTTCTAACACTCATGGACATACCTACAAAGTCCGAAAACACCATAGCTCACATGACTTTCAGAAACATTATTTCATGCTCAAAATTGCTGAGACATAGAATAAACTGCCTGCATCTATTGTTGGCTGCAAAAACACTGCATCTTTCAAAATCTTGATGCTTCCTATAATTCAGCAACACTATTACCTGATATCCCCCCTCCATACACATATGCATGCGTCACACACACATACATGTATATTATTACTGTATGTTATTCATTTTCCTGACATTAGTACTTTATTCTATGTACTATACATGAGTCTTTGAGGAGTTGTGGTGCACCTGAGCACTGTACATAATATTTCATCTTTATATTTTAACATACTTAGTGTAATGGTTATTGGCGTAAGAAATGGAATTGATGATCTGTGTTCAAGTTCTAGATGAGGTCTTCATTTCACCTCATGCTAATGGCTTTATGAAAGGAATGAATCCATCTGTTCTCACCCCCACCAATGAGTAGGACAGACTGATTCTTTTGTCTTAGTTAGTCAACCATTCTAGGAGAAGAGAAACTGAATTCAAACCAGCTTTACTCCTCAGAAACAAAAATCAACTTGTGTCACATCCTAGTCATGGTGGAATAAGTACATAATGTTGGTGTATCATTGTGGAGGTGTCTATGGTGTTAGGGTTATCGTCATGGGAAGTGCCATAGTGTTAGGATTATCATCATGGGAAATGGACAGCGACCAGAGTTCAAATCCTGGACGAGGCTGGTTGAATTTCCCATAGTGCAAATACCTTTGGGAAAGGTATGAATTCAACTATTCTCCTTGAGCTATGAGTAAATAGTAGGGCAGATTGAGCTCTTTAACCTTGGTATGATAACTGGTTTCAGAGAAGGAAAACTCTACTTAAGAATTGACCTTGTGTCGCATCTTACTTATGCAGAAGGGTTAGTAAATATATATAGTTATTTACTAAGCTTAGCTTAGATGTGGCACATAGCCAGATGTAGGCAGCGCCCAGTGAGAATCATTTGATGATCTGCTAATCTAGCTTGCTAACCATTACACCATGTGAGGTGCCTTTGGTAAATATATATATATATATATGCTCATGGGAAGTGGTTGGGTATTATAAGCTTTTCTGACAGTGATAAAAATGAGGTTGGTCACCGTTGGGGAAACTGGTTAGTGTTGTCTTTCTTGTAAGCTTAAGCAAAAAAAAAAACTTGGCTAAGTACAACTTGTGTTGACTCTCTCTTATATTTTGGTCTTGAGTTAATTGTTAATTGAGAATCACTGTTGACAGTATTTTATTGCTTATATCAGTGGTAATTACTAGCAGAACTATTATAAAGAAGTATACATTCTTTTCCTGTATGCATACAAAGATAAAAAAACTATGGAAGGCTCTTTGCACTATTTGGCTTGGCTTTACCATTTTCTAACGAACAATGACAGGTATGTCGCTAATGTGTGTGGTTTGCCTACAGAAGGCTGATAAAGAGAAATTAATGGGATAGAATGATCTTATCTCAATATATACTTGGAAAAGGCAGACAGTGAGCTGTAGAAAAGAGACAATTAGGAAACCATGATATAATATCCTATATTCTGTTGGTATGTTAAGGCTATAATAATGATAATAATTATCAGGATGATCTAGAAACAAAGACCTTTTCTCACATGGTGTAGACCAGTGGTTCCTAAACTTTTATGAACTACCCCCCCCTCCTTTTCCCCTCAGACCACATCTCCAGCCCTCCCCCCACATCTATAACAAATGCATGCCTCTTTATTCGTATTAGGTCTACTGTAAATTTAAGACAACTATGTAAAGAAGCAAGCTGTATCCAGCAGAAACTATCACAGATGCAGATTATGCAGATGATCTAGCACTTTTAGCAAATATACCTTCACAAACTGAATCACTACTATATAGCCTAGTTGTATTTACCAACCCTATCTGCATGAGTAGGATGTGACAGAAGGTCAATTTTTAAGTAGAGTTTGAAATCAGTTTTTCTTCTCCTAGATTGGTTGCCATGCCAATGTTAAAGAGCTCAGTCTGCCCTACTATTTACCCATAGCTGGAGGAAGAATAGATGGATGCATACCTTTCCTAAGGGTAATAACGCTATGTAAAATATAACCAGCCTCGTCCAGCATTTGAACTTGTGCCACCATGTCCATTTTCTATGATTATATCTGTTACACCATGACACCTTCAGAGAAAGCAGTAAGAGGTATTGGCCTCCATGCGAACTAAAATAAAACAAACTTCCTATGTTACAAACAAGATGGAGCTATCTCCACACTAGATGGTAATCCCCTGAAATTAATAAACTAGTTCATATACCTAGGTAATAACATCTCATCAAAAAGCGATGTCAATATACACAAAAGAAAGGTGTGGACGGCTATTGACAGATTATCGATCATATGGAAATATGATCTCTCTTATAAGATTAAGTGAAAATTCTTTTGTAGCCATGTCAGTGCTACTATGTGGCTGCACCATTTGGACTCAAACAAAATGCTTGGAGAAAAAGCTAAGTGGGAATGAAGAATAATTAAAGTTCCAATTACCGTCGAACTGGGAAGACAAGGCAACAAACCTGAATGCTACAAAGTCCACTGCAAAATGACAAAGTATATATAAGACTCCACAATGTCATTCAAATCAAGCAGTCAAGCAGAACTCAAGGAATGGAATCACCTAAATCACCCAGATTCATGGATTGATCATTCTTGAGTCCTATTTATACCAGCTGTCTTGGACACTGCTTGAGTTGTACTTAGCTGCTGTTATTAAAACCAACAGTAGACTAACTGACTTCAACTAACTGTACAAGATGCTGCATGTTGTCTTGAACAATCCTGGATGCAGCAATCTACAAAAGAGAAGATGTACTGCCAATTGCCTCCTATTAAACAAACCATCTGAGTAAGATAAAACATGCTGGATATTGCTGGGTACTCCTGCTATTCATCAAGCTAACTTCTCAATAGTTCTTATATTTCCACCTATAATGTCACACATTGATAAGGCCCATGTTATTGTTTTGTTGATACTTATAATTCCTTAATCCAAGTGGCCTGAGTATAATAATAAATTGCATTTAGTGGTGAGGCAGCAGTTCTGGGGAGTGTGGAGTCACCCTCTTTGTTGCCATTATTCCCAGGTCCACTTTGATCCAGAGGGGTAATACCTATTAGTGTCACATCTATGGATCAAATAAATCTGTTTGAAAATTATTAATATTTCTAGGAAGAGTTACTTGAAATTATGTAATTGTGTATAAATTATTAGTATTAGATATGAATACTTGAAACCTTATAACTGTGCAGATAAAATTATTATTATTAAGTAGGAATAGTTACTTGAAACCATTTATGTATAGATTATTAGTATTTGATAGAATTCATTCATTGGCATTGCAGTCTTTGATGACTATAATATAGTTCTTGTGCTCCTGAAGTTACAGCGCCTCCTGTGACTGAAGTCCAAAACATTCTTGACCACAGATGTCGCATATGAAGGCTGTCCCTGAAGATGTTGATGTGCCGGTGCTTTGTTGCTGCTGCTTTCTTCTGGACCTCTTGGATTCATGGTGTTGTGTCAGGTGGCTTCAGACATGAACAGTCCACTATGGAGATAGGATTACTTGAAACCAAATAACTGTGCGCAAATTATTAGTATTGAGAATAGTTACTTGAATTTATAATTATTTACAAATGATTATCATTAGTTACTTAAAACAAAAGAACTCTCTTTGGGATTAGATAGCCCAACAAGGTTTGACATGCCATAAAACCAACCAACAGTTGAAATCATAATTCTGTATAAGTTTTAAAAATATTTATTTGGAGCTACAATGATTATTATTAGTTATTTGAAACCATATAATTGCTTAAAAATCAAACTGGTCTTGGCATTAAATAACCCAACAAGGGTTGACATACTGGAAAAAGTAAGCATGCATCCAACCCCATCATTAACCTAATAACACTGTTTTGAGTTGCTGACTCTTGTACTTACAAAAATCTGTGATGACTTAGTGGTATACATTACAAGTTTGTTTTGTTTTGTTTTTCTTGTAAGTAAGGTCTTTTTTTTCTTCTTTTTTTTGCCCCCTTTTTCTAACCCCATTTTTCAACCTTCTTGTTTTTGACACCCCTCCTATTTGTATTTTTTTTTCTTCTTTTCTTTGTAAAGGCTTAGGATTCTGTTGTAACTAATTCTATGATGTCTGTGTGACATTTCTTGTTGTTGCCAAGTTCCTGTCTTATTGAAACAAAGAAGCAGCAGATGCACTTTATATTTCTAAGGTGCAAAGATTGGAGAACTTACCTGATTTTATTTCTTTTTGAATTTTTATTTTTATTTTTCCATTTTTATTTTTTGTTAAACTTAAGAAGTTTTTTTCTTTAACTCTTAACATCCTGTTGATAATTTAAGTCCAGAGCCCCATTCCTATAAGGATTTATCTAAAAATGGCCTTTTCATTTAAAGTTACCTGTTATTTCCCTTAAATCAAAGACTTCTAAATATATTTAATATTACATTTAAACAAAGGCTATCATTTGGGGTAGATTAGAAAAATGAATGTGACTTCCGTCCGGGTGGAATGAGGTGGTATAGGATGTTAAGAGTTAAAGGAAAAAACTATTGTATATCTCGGTAAGATAGTTGTTTAGTCTTTGTACTTATAATATTAGCTTGATGTAAAAGTTACCACTTTTTAAATAAGTGAAGTCGTTAGAGTGGACTAAAGTCAGTATCAGCTTGCTGCAAGGGAGTCTATCCCCTTTTCACTAGTGCTAGAGCAAGGAGATTATTTTGGCATCTGAGGTGGAGTTCCACACCTACCATCATCTCCTCACTTTACTGCACAGATCCCTGTGCTACTCATACTAAATTGGCAAGGGCTGATATCAAACCTGGAGACTTGTGGTTCCTAGTTGGGCGCTCTACCGACTGAGCTAACCGACCCCGTTTATGAAATCTTATAAATATACAGGTCAATCAATGCATTAATGAATTGATTTATTTTCTCAAAGTTTGTAAGTATTCTGATTTAATGTGAATCTTGTTCATTCATGGTAAGGTGTCCCATTGTGGTGTAATGGTTAACAAGCTAGTCTTGCAGATCCATTACTAGGGAATAGCAAGTTTGATCCCTCCTGGATGTTACATGCTTGTCACCTTGTTGAACGTGTTGCGTAAATATCTACTTGCATTCATGGTCAGTAACAGTGTCTTTTGATTTACTTATTTTTATGACACATCTTGTATGTATTGATATTGAAACTGTATTTACCAAGATAGAAATGTGGAACGTTAAAATACAACAACTGTATTTACCGAACGTTAATTTTTCTCAGAATACAAGGTGTGTCATAAAAGTGCGAGTTTGAACTGTATTTACCAAGATAGAAATGAACAATAAATGGAACATTAATTTTTTTCAGAATACAAGGTGTGTCAAAAAGTACAAAAAATCCTGATACTTTTTTGACACACTTTGTATATGTAGTGTTCATTTCAATTATACTTTGATAGTTTTTGGTAGAAAAACATTCTTTATTTGGGTGTGAACATATTGTTTTGTTTAAGGAAAGAAAAAAAGCATTTTGTTTCATAAATTGTTACAATTCTTCTGGTTGGCTGACAGATAATTCTTGAATGAATCAACAAGAATTTCGTTTGACTTATTCATCTCTTTCTTCAAAATTATTGATGGTCATCTGGATTAAATAAAAACCAGGTGGCATTCGGCCACAATTATAAAATTACTTTGCAAGTTCATTGTTTCATAACCATTGTGATTGAAGTGTTTTTTGTTATTTCTATTTTCTCTTAAAACATTATATATTCCCTTCTGGTTCATGTTTTATTATACTGCTTTTCTTTCTTTCTTTATTCTTAATTGTTTAAAAAAAATTAATTCCATACTTTCAGTCCTTGACACTATCTATTTGCATATTTATATAGTTAAAAAAATTTTTTTAAAAATATGTTGAAGTGAATATATGTATTTATCAACCCTAATGCACTGACAGGATGTGACACAAGGTCAATTTTTAAGCAGTTTAACAGGTCTGAATTCAGTTTTTCTTCTTGACTGGTTGGCATACCAAGGTGAAAGAACCCAGTCTGCCCAACTATTTAACCTGGAGGGAGAATAGCTGGATTCATACCTTTCTCAAAAGTTCTTATCAAATGTAATGGCAAATAGGGATGTAGAGCAAGAGAGTGTCAAAGGAATCTGTGCTGTCAGCATATCTTGATGCTGATAAATAATTAATGAAAACAAAAGTAAAAACGTAAGTAGAAAGAGTGGCCTATTGTTGGTATCAGCCAGACAGCGAGTGAGTTTATACCCTTTTTACTAGTACTAGACCAGGGCGATTGTTTTTGCATCTGAGGTGGAGCACCACACCCCCTACCATCAGCTCCCCATTTTACCGCACAGATGCTGTGCTACTCATACGCTGAGTTGACAAGGGTTGATATCGAACTTGGAACTTATGGTTCCTTGGCGGATTCTCTACTGACTGAGCTAAATCAGCCCTTAAAGGATAATACAAATTTCTTAGATAGGATGTGACTCAGCATTGAACTTAAAGATGGCCTTTAAGTAAGTTTTAATTAAAAGAAAAATTTTTAAAAATTGGTTTTCACTGAGAATCAGTACCAATCCAGTGGTTGTCACTCATGTTCTGTGAAGAAAAAAAAAAAAAAGAAAAATAATGTAAAATAAAATAAAGTAAATTGATTTAGTTATTTTATTATTTTTTTTAATTACAAAAGGTTTTGATGTAAAAATAAACAGATCATTCTTTTTTATTTTTTTATTTTTTCATTTGGGTGTGAATATTTTTATCGAATAAAAAGATATAAAAATAAAATCTTGTTCTATAAACTGTTACAAGATTTCTGATTGGCTTGCAGATGAATTAAAAATAAATCAGAAATTCTTTCTCTTTTTTTCTTTCTTTCTCACTTCCTGAGTGTCATTTTGCTAAAAAAAAAAAAATGTTTTTAGTTTCATTATCTGTGATGCTCTCTAGGCAAAAGAAAAAGTGTGCTCATATGTAATAAGATTCGTATGTAGTAATCTTATTTACATGTTATATCTCTCAGCACGTACACATGAACATGAATCTTAATAAAAAAAATACATAAAGAAGAAATATTCTTATTTAAAACTTCCTGTAAAAAAGAAACAAACCAAAATCTTAAGATGTTGAGGATGAACACAAAATGGGGGTTTAAAATGACACCATCATCATCATCATCATTACAATACTTGAGAGTGATCAATATTTTAACAGTATTAATTCTACTGTTTTATCTACAAGATAACTGTACTGAGAATTAATTGATGAATCCTGTTGTATAGAAAGCAAAGACTTAATATGCTTAGTACAAACAAGGACTAAGGGGTCAGTTTAGCACAATCAATAGAGCATCCGCCCTGAAACCACAAGGTTCTGGGTTCAATACCAGCCATTGCCTACTCAGTTTTGAAGAATAATTAAAGTTCCAATTACCGTTGAACTGGGAAGACAAGGCAGCAAATGGTTGTAACTGAAATACAAACCCAAAAGCTACAAGGTCCACTGCAAAATGACAAAGTATATATAAGACTCCACAATGTCATTCAAATCAAACAGTCAAGCAGAACTCAAGGAATGGAATCACCCAAATCACCCAGATTCATGGATGGATCATTCTTGATTCCTATTTATACCAACTGTCTTGGACACTGCTTGAGTTCTACTTAGCTGATGTTATTAAAACCAACAGTAGACTAACTGACTTCAATAAGTTTACTCTCTGCTCCTCTGGAAAGACAAATTCATAAGATAACTGGATGTTGTTGTGAGAGAGAGAGAGTCATGGGAGTCTGTGCTGTCAATGCGTCATGATAATGATGATTATTACTTTAATGTGATCAAAATTTGAATATTATTAATACATATATATCTATATCTATATAAGAAGAATGTGATGCATCATATATATTATATACATACATACATACGTAGATTAATATTTTGTATATACTTATGTATATGTTTGTTGGATTTCTCGTGTCAGCCGTTTTCCCTTTTCTCATTCATAAAACTGTGCTCTGAAGAAGATGAATGGTTTATACAATACCTTCTATTATTGTTTTATTTTTTTTAAAAAATAATTTAATTTAGATTGCATTGTATTAGCATTATACTGTCGAATACGTGTGTCAGCATGTACTATATAATATTTCTCTCACTTAGCTATATTGTTTTTACTTTTATCTTTCTTCAACATTTGTTGGATCTAATTCCATTTTCATTACTCACATATATTTATGTATAAATTGATCTTGGATTTTATGGTCTTAAAATTATGAATTTCTGGAGTTAACTTTTTAAGCCAAACTGCTACTATGACTTTATAAAAACAAATTGAGTATCCATTAAGAATGAATGAATTTATCTCAAAACTTTATTAGCATTAAAACTCTTAACATCCTGTTCAAAATTTTCCAAGTCCAGAGTCCCATTCCTATAAGGATTTATCAAAAAATGACCTTTTCATTTAAAATTACCTGAGATATTTCCCTTAAATCAAAGACTTCTAAATATATTTCATATTACATTTAAACAAATGCTATCATTTGGGGCAGATTAGGAATGTGACTTTCGGCCGGGTGGAATGAGGTGGCATAGGATGTTAAGAGTTAAAATGACCCACTGGGGTTGATATGCTGTAAAACCAAACCAAACCAAACCGCTACTTGTTCTTCCTGTTAGGTCTGAATTTCAATCTTATAAAATTACTATTCATGTATCGGTTGATTCCAAGTATATACAGTATACAATTTTCTTGTACCTAAAATGTATTTAAACTAAAAGAAATAGAAAAAGTGCTTTTTTGTTTCTTTTTTCTTTTCAAAGAATGTATCAAATGACAATTATTGGGTGAGTTATCAGCCGGCTCCTTAAGAAGCAACTCCTACACAATACACACAGGAAAATTACCTCATACGTATATTTTTTTTTTTCTGATTCTTTTTATATAATCCAAAGTCAAGTTGCTAGGCATTTATTTACCTACCTTATCTTTGGTAAGTACTACCTATGTCTCATAATAGTTGTTAAGTTTACTGAGTGAAATCTATATGTAAGTGTAATAAGTATTCTGGGACAGAAGTAGTAATTTTTTTATTGTAGCATCTTGTTTAATGAACAGTGAAAAACAGAAAGGAAATTCTATAAAGTAGGTAATAAAATAAGTAAAAATTTTGGAATTTTGATAAAGAGGAATAAGCTACTTTGATATCACTGAAGAAGAAGATTTGATCAAAAGGCTTCAAAATGGACACTTTATTCAAGTTATTTTTGTCATACACATAATAACCAACACTAAGTCCTTGTAATGCATTAACACATTCATGGATACACTAACACTAAACATTCAGTAAGGAAAGACAAGCAACTCACATGAAAATCTATTTTCTAGAAATTAAGTAATAAAAAAGTAAAGATTTTGGAATTTTGATAAAGAGGAGTAATCTACATTGATATCACTGAAGAAGATTTGATCAAAAAGGTTTCAAAATGGACACTTAATTATCTAAGTTAGCTCAGTCAGTAGAGCATTCACTAGAAATCACAAAGTTCCAGGTTTGATACCAGTCCTCGCCATCTCGGCGCATGAGTAGGACAGCTTGGGTAAATCTGACCTGGGTGGTAAGGCATCTTGGAGCTGGTGGTAGGTGTGGTGCACCAGCTCAACAATGTTTTGTTGAGCTGGTGCTCCCAAGTGAAAAGTGGATAGATTCCCTTGCTATTTGGCTGATACTGACAATAGGCCATTCTGCAGGCTTTATATATATATATATATATATATATATATATATATAAATAAATAAATAGTAGATATTGGTTTATAACTAACACTAAGTAAATTTGTTTCAGTTTTATTCTGTTTGAACAGTTAAATGCTTATGTCCAAAAGATCAATAACCTAACCCAAGGGCAATAACTCTAAATAAATAAAAAAAACAAAACAAACAAACATAACCTAACAGCTAATTAGTTAACAAAGAAGTAAGAAATACTTGTTCAAAAAAATAATGACAAATATTAAACATAACAGGATATAACATTCTATAGACAATTTAATCATCATCAAGGCATGCAAAAAGAGTGGATTCTCATGAATCTCTCTTACCATAAGTCCCTATCAACCAACACCAGGCTAGTTTTGGTTTGGTTTCTTTGTTTTGATGGCATATCAACCTTTGTTGATTGTTTAATACTAAAGTCATCCTTGTAGAAGGACATGAGTGGTACTATTTAACCCATAGCTGGAGGGATGAGGGGATTTCATACCTTTCCCAAGGGTATTAGTCCGAAAGTGAATGTAATAGCGTAACAGTTCAAACTTGCTTACAAGGATTTATTCATGCCTTTACTAAGGGCATTAGTAAGATATGAAATGCAAACAGCATCATTCAGGATTTGAACCTGGGTTACAGAGTCCATTACTTACAATAATAATCATTATGCTAAGTGTGCCTTCTCTAAAATGTATGGTAACCAAACTTTTCTTTTATTCATATGTGTCTATCTCTATCTGTAACTCTCTTCCTCTTCTCTTAGATTCTTTCTTTCTTTTTGTCTTTATCTTCTTCTTCACCTTGCACTCATTTTAGTCTTCACCTTTTCCTTTTCTACCTCTCTATTTCTCTTGGGACCCACTCTCAATTACTAATTCTCTTAATTTTAAAAAAAACTTAATATAACAGATGGTGTGTGTGTATATATATATATATATATATATATATATATATATAGTCAACAGTGACATCTTGGACCCTTGAATTCTTTCCTGTCCCCCTTAGGATCCCAAAGAATTTATTTGTGCATATTATTTAACTGTAAATGTACAAGGCATTTATTCCCCACACCCAACACCTTGGCATTGTCTTTGAATGTGAATCCTCCCTGAGTAGAGAAGCCTAATTTCTCTCCTGGGGAGAAGGGAATGCAATAAGGGTTACTGATATTGTATTGGGATGGGGGTAGGGTCATTTTCAGTGTTGGTATGTGTCAGTATTGGCCAACCCTGGGAAACAGGGCTGTATTCTTGTTGCTATAGTAAACTAATATATTTTAAGTTGTAACATAAGAAATTTGTAAAAAGAAAAACCATTCTTAAGACATAGATACAAGTGGCAATGTTGTGGCATCTTCAACATTTCGCTTTTCAGTGAGTTGAAAGTTTTTTTCTGTGTGTATGTATGTATGTATTTATATATATCTATATCTATATAAAAAAAAGTAAAGTAAAGTTGCCAGGGCGGCTTAAAGTCGGTATCAGCCAGTCAGTGAGGGAGTCTATCCCCTTTTCAATAGCGCTAGACCAAGGAGATTGTTTTTTTTTTAGCATCTGAGTTTGAGCGCCACACCTACCACCAGCTCCTTACTTTACCGCACAGATCCCTTGCTACTCATACGCTGAGTTGGTGAGGACCGGTATCGAACTAGGAACCTTGTAGTTTCTAGCCGAACGCTCTACCGACTTGGCTAACCTGGCCCATATATATATATATATATATATATTCCTATCAAATTATATTCAGTTATCAAAAAAAACAAAAAAAAAAACCTTGAAAAAGGGTGGAGGCCACCTGAAATATTGGAAAAATAGTGGACCAAGGACAAAACCACTGTTATATATTAGAACTCTGTTTTTTGTTCACTTTTTATATATTTCCTATGCTTCCAATGTCACCAAAAACGTTGACAAGAACAATATATTGATACACAACTATATATATATATATATATATATATAATATTATTCAGACTTTTCAGGTTGTTGTCGTCATCTTCATTGTTATATACAAGTTACGGGCGATGTGCCCTCTAGTCTTCTTGAGGTGTTTCTTGTCAAACTTGGGAACTTTCTTAATGAACACTGGAGAAAAATATAACTATGAGGGTCATTCAATAATAAAGGGAATGGCAATAGGAAGCACTGTTTGCAAGGAAATCAATAGTGATGGGTCTTTCATGTACCAAAAGACTGTCAGCATGGTTTTCTTTACTAACTGCTGAGCATGAAACTTTTTCTTTACTGAAGAGTCAGTGTGTTTTCACTCCATGCACTGGGCTTGTGGTATCAAACTCATGATTAGCCCATTTGTAAACTTTTTTCACTAAAATATGCTTCTCTGTACACATTACACATTCTTCTGTAAATTTCACATGGTTTGTACTTCTCAACTACCAAAATATTGATGACAGGCTTCTTTATAAAGCCTGGAATACTGTTTGATTTATTGCCATTTTGAATAGCCTCTAAACAAATATTGTTGTGAGATTAATGTAATTTTTGCTATAAACCAATTCCAAACAATGCAGAGTTGGCATCTATGAAAAAAATCTAGGGAATGGGTATCTTTTTTTTCCCCAAAAAACATTCCCCCAACTATGAGTATCACTACTATTCTTCTACAAGGATGACTTTGGTATTAAATAACCCATGACGGTTGATATGCTATTAAACAAAGAAACCATTTCCAAGTTGTAGTAGCTGTATCAGTGCTACTGTACAGCAGCACCACTTCGACTCTACTAACAAAACAATTGGATGAAAAGCTAAACTGTTCAAGGATGTTGCGTGCTGTCTTAAGCAAATCTTGGAAGCAGCACCGCACAAAAGAGCGGCTGTATAGCCACTTGGCTCCTATCACATAAACCATTTGGGTAAGATGAGCAAGACATGCTGGACAAGCAAGGATGAACTCATAAGTGATGTTTACCTGTGGGTATCTACACATGGACACACCAGTGTGGGTTGGCCAGCAAAAACCTACATCGATCTGCTTTTAGTGGATACTGGATGCTGTGCAGAGGACCTTCCAGGAGCAATGACCTGTAGGGATGGCTGTCGAGGTAGTCCTAACGATCTGTGCTGTTGGCATGACTTGATGAGGCTGAAGTATGGTTTCAAGGGTTCCTATCTAATACTAATAATTACATGGTTTCAAGTAATTATTTCTATTTAATAATAGTCATTTGTTTACACCGTTATATGGTTTTAAGTAACTAATAAAAAAAGTAGTCAGGGTGGACTAAAGTCAGTATCAGCCAGACAGCGAGGGAGTCTATCCCCTTTTCATTCGCGCTAGACCAAGGAGATTGTTTTTGTGTCTGAGGTGGAGTGCCACACCTACCATCAGCTCCTATTTTACCGCACAGATCCCTGTGCTACTCATATGCTGAGTTGGCGAGGGCTGGTATCGAAATAGGAACCATGTGGTTCCTAGGTGGATGCTCTATTGACTGAGCTAAAAAAATCCTTAGTAAACAATTTACAATTATATGGCATCAAGTATTCCTATCAAATACAAACAATTTTTAAACAGATCTATTTAACCCATAGATGGGACCCTAACAGGTACTACCACTCTGGGTCACAGTGGACCTGGAATTGATGGCAATGAATGAGGTACTTCACATTCCCCAGATCTTTGGAACTGGAGCCCCACTATCAGATGCACTTTAGTGTCCTAACCAGAACACCTTTTTTTTTGGATGGGGCACGTGGGGGTTTTACCCCTCTTCAAGGGATACAGTCAGCATATTCTAAGCCCTGTCGATAGGTTGGTACTTTTAAATATAGATGGATCTCATGATAAGTGTCTATTGTTAGCAAGTCATTGTGGGTGACTCATGTGTAAAAGAATTATTTATTATAGTACTATATTTGTATTTTGCATGTAAATCTTTTTTTTTTTTCCAACCATAATTTCTTACCTGTATATGAAGAATGATGTCACTCCCTGATAGACACTTGATAGAGGTATTAGCTAATATTTTCAGACTTTCTAAGCTGCTTACCTGTGTAGATAAAAAAAGACAACAACTAACCTAAACAAAACAGGAAAGAAGAGATAAGTAAATAAACATTGTTGTTGTCTCTTGTGGTATGTGCCATTTGCTAAACTGGAACGGAAAATTATGGTCACAATGAATAATAAACCAAAAAAATCCTTTTGTTTGTTTCTTTTTTTTGTTTTTTTTTTCTTTTGAAAGTTTGGTCACCTATTTTTTCTTAAGCTGTCACTGATGATAATTAAAATAACCTGGTAGGTAGGAATAGAAAATGTTTAAAGGATTGGGGGGTTGGGGGATTACCCATTACCAAAAAAATAAAAATGTACACAAAAAAATGTACGCATATACACAAGAAATATATAAACACGCATAAAAATATAAAAATGTACACACACACACAATACAAATAAAAATGTACACACACACACACACACACACACATAATAAAAATAAAAGTGTACACACACACACACACACAATAAAAATAAAAGTGTACATACACACACACACAATAAAAATAAAAAGTACACACACACACACACACACACACACACACACACAATAAAAATAAAAATGTACACACACACACACACACACACACACAAAATAAAAATGTACACACACACACACACACACACACAAAATAACAATGTACACACACACACACACACAAAATAAAAATAAACATGTATACACACACACACAAATGTACATACACAAAATAAACACACACACAAAATAAACATTTATACACGCAAAAAGTAAAATAAAAATGATTACCTGTTTTATCAAGCTCATACATGTGCACAGAATACCTGTTCAAAAATACTTGCTCACATACACAAAAAATAACTGCTCTTTCTCTCTCTCTCTCTCAGGTATACAAAATACCTGCTAAAAAATACCTACACATATTAAATTTAAAGAAAAAACAAAAACAAATCACCACTTTTAATGATCTGAGCAAAATGTACCTTATCCATTGATCTTTAACTAACCAAAAAACATTAAAAATGCACAAAAAAAACAAAACAAAAACAAACCCCAAACAAATAATAATGCTCAGAAGTACCGAATTATTAGTTAGTACATTAAGTTATAAATTAAAGTATATATAAACAGAAACAATGATAAGATTAATTACTAAGATGATGGCTATACACAAAAATGAAGAAATTAAAAAAAAAACAAAAAAAAAAAAAAAAAAAAAAAAACTCCCCCCCAACCGGTACTTCCAGCAGAAGATGATGCTCTTGTAATCGACATCTTTTAATACTACTACTGCTGCCTCACCTTCACTAAGACCATCGTCGTCACCATCATTGGTGTATATTTTTAAAAGTGGGAGACTCCACTCAGGTATTTTCACCTTCTCTCTACCCAAATTAACAAAACACTACGTAATTCTTCTCTCCCACTCTCTCTCTCTCTCTCTCCTTCCCCTCTGTGTCTTTTTACCTTGTCTCACCTGCAATCCCCCCCCCAACCCCCTTTTCCTTTTACCACCCTTCCCCCTTCCCTTCTCTTCTCCCACCTGCTGAAGAGAATGTCTTGGAGGAGTATAGCATGTGCTGGACTCTTGTCGCTGTTCCACCGTCTTTTGTCCGTCACTTATCATGTTCCGAAGGCTTCATCGATTCATGACGGTTATTCCTCGTGATGAAAGAGCTGCATCTTGGAGACGAGCGAACGTGGGTAGTAGCACCATTTTTATTTATTTAACCTGTCTTGAGAATTAGCTGATATTTTGGAACTGTGATCTCATGACTATTCTCGTGTCTCTCCCTTCCTGTCTCTCTCTGTCTCTCCTTCGTTCATTCTTGTGCGTGTTGCTTACCGACTCTAACACCTTCTGCTGATGAACACCTATTGTTACTTATTCAATCAACAGGTAAACAAAAAAAAATCACAGGTGGGAGTGGGTATGACTTGTGAAATGATATGACATCAATCTGATACATGTAGATATTAAATGAATATAGATATGTATTTGACAAATATAATTAAGTATCAAGTATTAACCCCTTAATGTATATATTTGAATCAAAGTCTATATTTGCGAAGGAGTGTGTATATAAGTTTTTACATACAAGTATTTTTTTTTTTGAAAATATAGAAATTAACCCCTGTATTGAAATCATTGTGTTGTAGGTGTATACAATATATGTGTATATATATATATATATATATATATATATATATATATATATATATATATATATATATATGAGTGTTATATGTCTGTTTGGATGTGTGTGTTTTAATTATGTGGGAAACGTGTCAATATACGCATCAGTTCATATGTAAATATATGATATATACAAGGTGAGGTAGAAGTAATAAGAAAGTTCATAATAGAATTACTATTACTTCTATCTCACCCTCTCTGTGTCTGTGCGTGTGCACGCATGTGTATGTGTGTGTGTGTGTGTATATATATATATATATATATACACACACACATTGTGTTGTTACACGTACACACACTAGATGACCTGGGTATCCAACAGGTTCCCACTGTATCAGTGGTCCTTAATGATATTTATGCTTCTATTTTGGAAGGAGTGAAGGATTCTAATTGGCATTTCATCGTTATCTCCACTCTATCAAAAATTTGGCTGATAAAAAATAACATTCAGTGTGAATTAGGACCCTATAACATATTCATTTGCAAATTGGACTGGAAATTGCTTTATTCTTTAAGTTAGATCATCTTAATTGTGTTGCTCTAATAAAAATCTGGCTATGTGCCATTTTTGCGATGTTACGCTTATATATAAGCAAACAATAAGAATTTTAGTTATTTATATATATACATACATACATGCTGTATTTTGCAGATTGAAATTGTGTATGTGTATATAAAATGCATTACTGTCAGCTAAGTATTTCAGTATAGTTTCCCTATTTGATTATTTTTTTATATGGATAAAACTATGGAAAACTACAAGTGAAAACTTGTCAACAAGGACCCACAGAAATTGTTTTCAGCTTGTACTTAGAAGATTTGTATTTATTTACACACCAACACTTTCTATACATATAGGTTATTTTATCCCAGCAGATGCACTTTATATTGTTTATTTATTCAGATTATTTGACTTTTACAATTCATAATAAATAAAATATTTACTTATTTTCATAGAAATATAAAGATTAATAAAATATATGAATCTTTTTGTTGTAAGAAGATCACTCTGTATTTCTGTTTAAAAAAAAAAAGAAAAGAAAAGAAAAAGTTCCTTATTTTTAACTAGCATAGTTCCCATTAAAAAAATCATTGGGTTCTCTATGAGTGGATTGGTACATTTTCCTAGAATCAGGGTGTAGTATCGGTACTCATGAAAATCCCAACAGTTATTTAAAAAACTATGCGATATAAAATATGCCTACAAAAACAGTTATCATTCTGAAGTGTATGAAATTAAATACTTCCTAAAAAATTAGAAAAAAAAATGTATAAATACATAAAAGCAGATGTCACTGACACTCATATATATATGTGTGTGTGTGTATGTATGTATAAATCTAAAAGTAATTACTGTTATCAAGTTTTGAAGACTCCCCAATTTTGATTAAATTTTGAAAAAGAAATTATCTTTTAAAAAAATCATGAAATTAAGTAAAAAAAAAAAGAAAGAAAAAAGTAACTTTTGGTCTGTAGGCTACAAGATAAATTTTTGAGACTTATATGGGGGTGGAGTAGGGGATAGTCTCTTTAGTGCCCAGAAAAAGTGTTTTCTTGGGGGGTTTATCTTTATAACTTTTTTCCTTTTTGTAAAATTTAAAAAAGAATCATAACTCCTTCTCTAAAGATTTGTTGAATGATTTAAATTAAAACTTGTCACTATCTATTTGTTTTCTTTGTATGATAATTATAAAGATGAAACATATCAGTAACATAATACTGTTGCTTCTTTTATCTATCCTCATATACAAAAGTTTATATATATATATATATATATATATATATATATATATATATATATATATATAAAGTGAAAAGAACAAAACTTCTAAATGTGGGTATGCTATCTTTCATAAATGATTACATAATACTCTGAATATTTGTTTTTTCAAATTTTTATGTACACATTCTAACACACACACACACACACACACACATATAGTGAGGCAAACGTAAGTGGACAGTAAATAACGTTTACACCACCTACTATCCACATAATTTTTACTCACCATATCTCTCTCTCTCTCATATATATATATATATATATATATATATATATATATATATACACAGACACACACAAACATTTAGATTATTTTTAAAATTTATATTAAGTTTTGAAATTGGGGAAAAAAAAAGAAGATATAACTGATATTATTTTAATTACCTCTTCCACCCCCAAAAATATAAAACTAAAAACAGACTAGTGTTGCTGTATATATTATCTACGTTGTTGAAAATGTGTTAGAATGATAGCTATGAAGCTTATATCATAAACTACAGTTAATGTAGAGTGTTCAATTCTTATGGATGTATAAGTTATCATTTTAATGGGGTTTTGGCCAAACAGGATATATTCAGTATATTTATCTTATTAGTAGCCCCTTTTTATAAGATAGACTTCGCCAGTCACCAAAAAAAAAAAAAAAAAAAATTCTGTTCTTGCTTTCATTAGTAATATAAATAAGTACAACCATAAGATGATCCCTTACTTGGTAAGAAGGTCAGATCTAAGGGGTTGTTGAGAATACAAATGACCTGCTGATCTGGGATGACATGCAATTGACCTGTTTGTAAACCATTGCGGATGCTTATACATGGCTATGTACTATTATGCCCTTGTACCTAACCAAAAAACGTTGTCGGAGTGGCCTAATGTCGGTATCAGCGAGGGAGTCTATCCCCTTTTCACTAGCACTAGACCAAGGAGATTGTTTTGCATCTGAGGTGGGGCACCACACCTACCATCAGCTCCTAAGCTTAATAAGTACCCACAATATCTATGATAGAGAATGTTATATATTGTTACAAATTATTTCTTGAATCACATGGTTTAATTCTGGAGGCCGTATAGAAAAATTGATACTGATTTACAATTGTTTTTAATAAGAAGAGAAAAATTTTCCGGAATGATTTGTATTAAGTTTTCTTAACTGTCAGATTCATCAGTATCAGGAAATTGTAGCCATTTTTAGAATATATAAATCCATTAAGTCTGTCACCACTGGTTATTGTAGGTTAAGGGGTTAATTAAGTAAAGTCATCAGGGTGGCCTAGAGTCGGTATCAGACAGACAACAAGGGAGTCTATCCTCTTTTCACTAGTACTAGACCAAGGAGATTGTTTTTAGCATTTGAGGTGGAGTTCCATACCTAACATCAGCTCCTCACTTTACCGCACAATTCCCTGTGCTACTCATATGCTGAGTTGATGATGGCTGATATCGAACCAGGAACCTTGAGGTTTCCAGTTAGATACTCTACTAACTGAGCTAAAGTTGCTCTTTGAATTAGTCATTGAGGGAAACCAGTTTTATTTCGGATAAAATTATTTTGATGAAGATAGAATTTTCATAAATGTGAGTCTAAATGAATTATGATGTAAAACATGTGATATAACAATACCTTTTCTGTAAAAAAAGGTTTGTGACTACATGATCTTCCTGTTTTCCTATTAAGACTTGAGCAGAAACAAGTTATAAATAAATATCTGTCTATATACTCAGTGAGTTGGAAGCGCGTGGTGTAATGGTTAAAGTCATGGGAAATGGACTCGTCGCTCCGAGTTCAAATCCTGGACTTGGTAATAGCATTTCACTTAGCGCTAATACCCTTGGGAAAGGTATGAATCCTACTCTCCCTCCAGCTATGGATAAATAGTAGGGCAACTGGGCTCTTTAACCTTGGTTAGGCAACCGGTCTAGGAGAAGGAAAACTCTGAATTCAAACCTGTTGAACTCCGCTTAAGAAATTGACCTTGTGTTGTATATATATATACTCAGTGAGTTCCCATCTATGGGTTAAATAGAACCAAATGAGTTCCAAAAAATTGAGTACCCACGAACGAAAACAAAACTTCTTCGGCATAAAATGACCCAATGGGTTGACATGCCGTAAAATCTAACCAACCAACTCAGTTAGTTACTCATATATCTAGCTGTATGTATTAACCAAATCCTTCTGTGCAGGATGTGACAAAAGGTAAATTTGTAAGCAGAGTAAAGCTGGTTTAAATTCAGAGTTTTCCTTCTCCTAGACCTGTTGCCTAACCATGGCTAAAGAACCCTATGTCCTACTATTTACTCATAGCTTGGTAGTGAACAGATGGATTCATGCCTTTTCCAAGGTAATTGAGGACCGGTTTAGCTCAGTCGGTAGAGTATTTGGCTAGGAATCTCAATGTTCCTGGTTCGATACCGGCCCTCACCAACTCAGCGTATGAGCATCACAGGGATATATGCGGTAAAGCGAGGAGCTGGTGGTAGGTGTGGTGCTCCGTCTCAGATGCTAAAAACAATCTCCTTGGTCTAGCGCCAGTGAAAAGGGGATAGACTCCCTCACTGTCTGGCTGATACCGACTTTAGGCCACCACGACTTTACTTATATTATTAAAACTAGCATGAATATGTGCCCCCTGACCAGCCATAAGTATTTAAGTTTTAATAAAATATATTAAATTAGAATGAAATTAAATAAGTATGCATATAAAAAGATTACACTTATTTTATATATTTTTATTTGTTTCTTTATAAAGTCATTCATAGGATTGATTTTGTTACATTAGAGAATGAAACAATAATATTAGAGATCAATAACACCAAGTAATTATTTATTAAACCCAGTTTTGTTAAAACCAGTATGCAAATTAACCACACCATATATTATGTAAACCTTTATTTCTTAGTTATATTTATAAAACAAATTGCAGGATTTTAAACGCACTAATAACATGGCCTCCGGGGTGGGGTCCGGTGCCTTTGGCCACTGGATTATTAGTGATAATTAACCGCATTGATCCCAGAGGTCTATCACCCCAGGTAACACCTGCCCCCTTGATTTAAAGGGGCAAGGCCGGGTTTATTGCCCAGTGCCTGAGGCACCCCCCTTGTGGGGGAATGCCGATGGGATCAACGCATTTTTTGCACCTACCACCCATGAGTCTCGGCTCGTAGGTGGGCCCACATAAAAATGTCCTTGTGTCCCACCCTCATAAGTGGGATGGAGGCAAATACCCTAATAACATGGGCTGATTTGAGGCAAATCTAACTCAGATTTTCATAGACATTGTGATAGATAATATTTATTCTATTCTTTGATTTTGACTATAAATTAATACTGATTGATAAATTTAAGGAAGCGTGGTGGTGTACTGGTTAGAGTCATAGGAAATGGACTCATCAACCCGAGTTCAAATCCTGGATGAAGCCACAATTCACATAGCACTAATACCCTTGGGAAAGGTATGAATCAACTATTCTCCCTTCAGCTATGGGTAAATAGTAGGGCAGACTGAGCTCTTTAACCTTGGTTAGGCAACCAGTTTATAAGAAGGAAAACTCTGAATTCAAACCTCTTAAATCTCCGCTTGGAGTGGTCACTACTAGAATAGGCTCAGTCCCACTTAGTGATCTCTTTCAATTTAAAAAAAAAAAAATTTAAGCAGCATTGTAATGTAAGCAGTGATGTGGTTTCAGTTACAGACAGACACCAAATCTCCATTATAATAAGATTCTCATTATGTTAGTATACAGGTAACAGGTAAACCAGCAAAAACAGCACATCATAGTGAGGTTATTAAAGCAATTCACTCAAAACTGATCTTACTTGGAAAATAAAACAATTTCCAGTCCAATTTACAACTGAATGATAATTTTGTAGCATCTGAATTTGTACTAAATGTCATCTTTTGATCACACAAATTCTCAATATAATGGAGGTAACTAGTAAATGCTAATTAGAATCTGTCACTCCTTCCTAAATAGGAGCATCAATATTATCATTGACCAGGGGTCACCAAACTACAGCCTATGAGCCGAATCCGGCCCACAAAGACATTTTATCAGGCCCGCTGATGGTACTTGAATTTGTAATGTTTTTGATAATGTTTTGAAAATAAATATGTAGGTTAAATTTGTTTTTGTGCATCTTACGCCACTCATCCATGAATATAACATGGAAAGATAAATTTTGTTTGACATATTTTTCTCAGAGCTTTCGTTCTGGCTAGCAAGTATTGGAAACAATAATAACAGGCCACATGCCTGTGCTCGTTATTTTTTCAATTATCCAGCTCACTGTGAAAAAGTTTAGTGATCCTGTCATAGATCATTAACTATAAAATGTGAATTAGAATCCTTAACTCTTTCACAAATAGAAGCATCAATATCCTTATAGATCACTAACTATGAAATGCTAATTAGATAGAATCAATTACTCCTCTTAAATAGGAACATCAATATTATCATAGACTGATATTGTAATGAGAATCTAATCATCATAGGTTCATCTGTTTAGTACTTGATTAATATAATAAGTCTCAGTTTAAAAAAAAAACCAAACAATTAAACTGAAAACTATGTACAAAATTTTCAAATATTTATTGCAGTATTTAATATTGAACTGCATATATTGAAATATCCATATATATATATATATATATATATATATATATATATATGCACACGCACGCACATCAACCCCTCTGCGTAAGCAGGATGTGACACAAGGTCAATTTCTTAAGTGGAGTTTAACAGGTTTGAATTCAGAGTTTTCCTTCTCCTAGACAGGTTACCTAGGCATGGTTAAAGAGCCCAGTCTGCTCTGCTATTTACCCATTGCTGGAGGGAGAATTGGATTCATACCTTTCCCAAGGGTATTAGCACCATGTGAAATACAAACAACTTCATCTAGGATTTGAACTCAGGTTGACAAGTCCATTTCTATGACTCTAACTATTAGTCCACGCGCCTCCATATATAGAGACTTAGTCTGTGTATCTCCAGATAAGTGTTTAATTTGCATATGTTTGTTGACCAAATTTTTGATTTTCATGTTTGTAGACATGAAGTGCAAATATTTCTTGGGACAATTATTTTATGGATACACTTGTTTTTTTTTTTTTTCATAAACAAATGTATACCTTTATTTTTCTTCTTAAATAGCTACAATATTTTCTGGTTTTATGGATAGTCCAGTCTCAGACACTTGAAAAATTTTTGAGAGAGTGAAAAAATAAATAGAATTAAGTTAAAAAAAAAAAAAAAATAACCATTGATCTGCAAGATGTAAAGTGTATTTTTTTTGAAAAAAAAAAAGAAAGTATTTTTACGATAAGACCCCTCAAAATAGTGTTGTGGATCTTGCCCTAAACTGCATCTGGTTTTAGAGCTCTGGGGAGTGTGGAGTACTCTTTCATTGCAATTACTCTCAGGTCCTTTTTAACCTGGTAGTATCTGTTAAGGTCCTATTATACCATTATGGATTTGTTATTACCCAAACTATTCAACACGGGTAGGATGTGACACAAGGTTGCAAGTATGGGGGTTTACAGCAAGGATTCAATTCTCTCTTCCAAAGTAATCGATCTGTGAGACTAGTTTGCTAAACATTACATCACAATGAGAATGCCCTAACCTAAACTTTGTAAATACTTATTTAAAACTGCTATTTTGATAAAAGAAATCAGTTTTGAATGCAAGAAGTTCACAGTGCAGTGAAAAATCCTCTTTTCTGATTGTGGAATGGGAGTGACAAGGGTATTGAGATTAAAATGCAGAATTTTAACCAACTTAAAAAGTAAATAAATGACCTTAGTCTTTAACCATTATCTTTATTCTTACTTATCAAACACTATGTAGAGTCACGTAATCTATTGTATATTGTTTGCTATTCATTTTCTCTGTTAATATTTTCCTAGTTTACACACTTTTTTGTTTTGTTTTCAAAGGACCCAGATATTTTTTGTTTGTAATATTTAATATTTATTTATATCTTGATTGTCAAGCATTGACAATTATTCAGTTCTTCAGTATTGTTGGCTTGGCCTTGCTGGGTCAAATTGTGACTTAGATTTGTAATTGTTGGTTTGAGAGGTAGAATTTCAAAATATTCAGTTAAGTCTTTTTGCAGATAATCTAAATGTTTTGAGATTGTTCTATGCTCACACATGAGGGGCTTGTAGTGTAATGGTTATTGTTGTAGGAAATGGATATGGCGAACAGTTCAAATTCTAGATGAGTCTGTTTGCATTTCACATAGTGCTAATACCCTTGGGAAAGGTATGAATCCATTTGTTCTCCTTTCAGCATAAATAAATAGAAGGGTAGACAGGGGTCTTTAATCTTGGTATAGCAACCAGTCTAGGAGAAGGAAAACTCTGAATTGAAACCAGTCAAACTCTTAAGAAATTGACCTTGTTTTTTTATCCTGTTTGTGTGGAGGGGTTAGGTACACACACACACACACGCACACACATTTATTGATTCTTTTCAAACATGAAATCATACAACTGTTGAAAAAAAAACTGAATTTTCACTCTCTATTGGTGTGCTAAAGGCATAAAGAATATTTCAGCACATGTGTACATATGCTTTGTGTATGCATATATACATGCTTAAATGTGTGTGTGTGTATATATGTGTATATATATATATATATATATATATATATATATATACACACACACACACATATCTGACAATCTCTTACACCATATACATGCATGCATGTGCATACACTTGCACACACACACACCTAAATCATAAAAAGCTCTAAGAAACTTTTTTTAAATTTTCAAATATTAATTTTTTTTTTTTTTTTGGTAATAGATTTATACCTTTTTCAGTAGGAAAAGAAAAGACAAAATGTTTGATAAACAGTGAATCAAAATACAGTGACAATTTAAGAAAAAAAAAAAAAATTTTTATTGCCAATACGTTCCAGTTGAAAAATATCTTGAAATTACTGTTAATGCTTAATAAAGAATTTCATAGATTTTTTTTATTGTATGTGTTATATATATATATATATATATATATATATATATAATATATATATATATATATAAATCATGTACATTATATGGTTTTGAATAACTAATAATAGTCTTTGATAATCTATATTGTTTTATTGCGGCCAAATATCTTAATTACTTAATGATGACTTTTATTTCATTTTTTATTTTGTTCTTTGGTTGGTTAGTTTATTTGTTTAATGGCATATCAACCTTCATAGGTTATTTCATGCCTTGTAGATGTACAGTAGTGGTACTATAAATAGTACCATAGCTGGAGGGATGAGAGAGTTCATGCCTTTTTCTAGGGTCCACTCTGACCCCAAGTGGTAGTGCCTGTTAGGGTCCCATCTATGAGTTGAATAGAAAAATGTTTTTTTATTTTTTATTTTTTTAAATTTAGTATCCATTAAGAAAGAATTTATTTCAAAACTTTGTCAGTATTAAATGACCCACTGAGGTTGATCTGCCATAAAACAAAACAAACAAACAGTCTACAAAGTCCTCTTTTTGATGAATTGCTATCATCTTCTTTATTGAGTTTTTCCTTAATATTGTCCTAGGAGATTCAAAGTTTGGGAACAGCCACAGGTAGCCAAATGTGGAGTGTATTGATGCTAACATATCTGAGTGATGTGATGTTTTGCCAAAAAAACACTGCATGAGACATAAAGAGTAAGCAGGTGCATTGGCATGCTGAATGCGACAGACAATATACAAGCTCACTCAATAGCATCTCATGACTGACTGAGCAACCCCCCTGGGAGAGTGTCTACTCATGTATGTGTAGTAAGGTTCTCTCTGATTGGTAGCCAAATTACATCAAGGCTATACAGCAGGTTATCAAAATAGTTGGTTTCTTACAATACGGAACTTGTATAATACGTATACAGCATTGGAAATAGTGTATTTAAAGTACTGTTTTTTAAATGTTTTTTGTTGTTGTCACTATTGAAGTCAGTCAGTCAGTCTACTATTGGTTTGAACAACAGGAACTGGCCAAGCGCAACTGAACCTGTGTCAAGACAACTGGTACTTATGGGAATTCAGAATAGTCCACTCATACATTTGGGTGATTCCATTCCTTGAGTCCTGATTGGCTGCTTGGTTTGTATGATGTTCTGAGGCTTCATAAATAACCTGCCATTTTGCAGTAGTATTTGCAGCAAACCAGGTTCGTATTAAGTTACGACTGCTTGCTGCCTTGTCTTACCAATTCGACGGTAATTGGAACTAGTATGATTATTCTACAGTCACTTATTTTCCCAATTTAAATAATCCTATCTTTATTGATAATGGTTTCCTATAATCATCATCAAACAAAACTTCTATTAAAAAAGCCAAAAGTTTAGCATTAAGGGCTGGGTTAGTCCCCGCAAACTCTGCGCATGAGTAGCACTGATAGGATAATTTGATCTGTGCGGTAAAGTGGCGAGTTGAGGTTAGTTGTGGCGCTACACCTCAGCAAAAAATATCTTTGGTCTAGCATTGGCGAAGAGGGGATAGACTCCCTCGCTGTCCGGCTGATACCGACACAAGGCTACTCTGCCAACTTTACTTACTGTCTATAAAGATTGGTTAGTTGGTTGGCTGAATTTTACGGCATGTCAACCCTTTTTTGGTTATCTTATGTCGAAGAGGTTCTCTTCTTGTCTAAATTAGGTAAATGACCGTAACTTCTGTTCCCTTTTTTAGAACGTAACAATTTTTACGGAAAATGTGTAAATATAAGTAAAGTAATGGGCCGGTTAGCTCAGTCGGTATAGTGTCCGGCTAGAAACTATAAGGTTCTTGGTTCAATACTGGCCCTCGCCAACTCAGTGTATGAGTAGCACAGGATTGTAGTAAAGTAAGGAGCTGATAGTATGTGTAGCGCTGCACCTCAGATGCTAAAAACAAATCTATTTGGTCTAGCACTAGTGAAATGGGATAGACTCCCTCGCTGTCTGGCTGATACTGACTTTAGGCCACCCCGGCAACCTTACTTACTTTTTTTTTTAAAACTTTTTTTTTTTTTATACTTATATTCAATATATTTTTTATATTGTTTACAAAGTGTTATTTTTATTATTAGTTGAACCATATAATTGGTTGAAATACTTGTGACCATGTGATTGAATTATTAGTATTAATCAGGAATACTTGAAACCATATATGTTCAAATTATTTATATGCAGCGGTTAAGATAATTTTATATGCTTGTAGTAAAGTAGGTGGAGCGAGGGAGTCCGCTTTTCCCTATATCAGAGAGACTGTTTTTGCATCTTAGGTGGAGTGCCATACCTACCATCAGCTCCCCATTTTACCACACAAATCCAAGCCATGCTACTCATGTGCTGAGTTGGCAAGGGCCAGTATTGAACCTGAACCTTGTGATGCCGAGGCAGATGCTCTACCAACTGAGCTATACTCATATTACACATGGATTTTAAGATGGTCATTATTAAAAGTAAAAGATGTAAAGTTGTTTTTATCAAATTTTAGGATAATTATTTGTATTTAAAGGATATTTTATTTGTTTTTATCATTTATTTACTATGGGTTACTTCCTTGTTTTAGGAATATTTAAAAACATATAACTGTGCAAATTATTTGTATAAAGAATAGTTACTTAAAGCTATCATTGTTTGCAATCAATTATTATTATTATTAGTTACTTCAAACCACATAATTGCATACAAATTATTAGTATTAGATAAGAATACTTGAAACTATATGATAGTGTGCAAATAGATGACTATTATTAAATAGGAATAGTTACTTGAAACCATATAATTGTGTACAAATTTGTATAGGATAATAATACTTGAAATCACATGGTTTCAAGTATTCTTATCTAATACAAATAATTTGTACTCAATTATATAATTTCAAGTAACTTGTATTAAGAATAGTTACTTGAAACTAGTTGGTAGCTGCACAAGAATGCTGCGTGCAATCTT
Organism: Doryteuthis pealeii; assembly: GCA_023376005.1. Lineage (NCBI taxonomy): Eukaryota > Metazoa > Mollusca > Cephalopoda > Myopsida > Loliginidae > Doryteuthis > Doryteuthis pealeii. The sequence goes on from CM042148.1 coordinate 8,794,962, forward strand.
AAACAAGACTTGGAAACAACAACCCATGAGAAAACAGCTGTACAGCCACCTGCCCTATCTCACACAAACCAGCCGTGTAAGGTGAACAAGACATGCTGGAAAACTCATAAGTGATGTTCTTCTGTAGAAGCCATCACATGGGCACGCTAGTGTGGGCCGTCCAGCAAAGACATACATTGACAAACTCGGTGCGGATACTGGATGCCGTGCAGAGGATTTCCTGGGGGCAATGAATGATAGAGAGGGTTGGCGAGAGATTGTCATAGATATCCATGATGATGAGAGTTGTTTACAAATCATCAGCAGGTAATTGAAACAATGATATTACTTAAAAAGACGAAGATAAAAGGCTGAATTTTGTATTAACCCAACCCAACCAAACCACAACAACCAACCAACCAACCAATTAAATAAAAGTTTAGCTGATATAAAAATCAATAGGGTTAGTTGGTACTTGTCCAGAATATCCCATTGAAGAAATGTCTGTGGTAATGTACAGAAAATTATATAAGAGAATGTAATATTTATATTCACTATTCTGATAAGAGTAAGTATCAGTCATTAGCTTAATTTCTTCTCTTTTTTTTTTTAATTGAACATTTATATTTGAAAACTATATTTCCAACTCATTATTATTCACCCAGTCACATTGCTTCTTTAATCTATTCCTCTGAACAACTAAGAAAATGGTTACTTATGGCCAATTGATGAGATTTGATTTTGAAGACTGAAATATAACTGTTCAGTAAAAAAGAATGAAACTTATTCTTATCTGGATGGTAAATATATATAATTTATCTCACTCAGTCTCTCTCTCTCTCTCTCACTCAGTCTCTCTCTATCTCTCTCACTCTATCTCACTCTCTTTCTCTCTCTCTCACTCTCTCTATCTATCTATATATATATATATTTTCTCTCTCTCTCTTTCTTTCTCTCTCTCTCACTCTCTATCTATCTATCTATATATATTATATATATATATTATATTATATATATATAATATATATAATCTCCCCCCCTCTCTCTCTATATATATATATATATACAATCTCTCTCTCTCTCTATCTATCTATCTATCTATATACATCAACCCCTACGCATGAGCAGGATGTGACACAAGGTCAATTTCTTAAGCGGAGTTCAACAGGTTTGAATTCAGAGTTTTCCTTCTAAACCGGTTGCCTAACCAAGGTTAAAGATCCCAGTCTGTCCTACTATTTATCCATGGAGAGTAGGATTCATACCTTTCCCAAGGATATTAGCGCTAAGTGAAATGCAATTACCCCATCCAGGATTTGAACACGGTGTGACGAGTCCATATCTTTAACCATTACACCACATCCTTTTCTCTCTCTCTCTCTCTCTCTCTCTCTCATATATATATATATATATATATATATATATATATAATCTCTTCCTGTATCTATCTTGTATATTAGTGGGATATTCTTGACAAGTATTAGTTAGTTTAAACAGCTTTACCTTTAAGAGATAAAGCAAGATAAATCTGTCTACCAACTTCTTTTACACCCACTCAGTCATTTTGAAGATTCATCTGTCTACATATTGATGTATGTTTCACTGATGACTTGTTGGATATCAAGAATAGAAATAAAAATAATTTAATGGATTTTCTATTTAAATTATCATTCATGTCAAATGATCAACCTTTCATTTGGGTAAATAGAGAAATTGTATTTTTTATTGTTGCTGCTTGTAAACCTGCAGAGATGACGAAAAATGTATTCTTACTGGTGTAGTAGTGCTAATCTTAACAGAAAAATTTCAATACATTTTGTATGCGTCTACACACACACACACACACACACACACACACACACACACATATATATATATATATATATATATATATATATATATAAGAAATGGTAATTAGAATCATTCACTTATTTCTAAATAGAATCATGGGAAACCAACAGATTCATAATTCATAGCTTGTTTAATAACTTATAAATGCCACTTTTACAGATGCTCTCTCTCTCTCTCTCTATTTATCTATCTATCTGTCTATATATATAATTTAATATACCAAGCGTGTTGGTAAATCCTCGCGGTGAGAAAAAAACCAGCAAATAGTTTGATTGTAAAAATATACTACCAAACATCAACTGGGAGAAAAAATTTTTGAAAAAAAAAAGGAAAAGACCAAGATAGTCGTACCAACAAAAAATAATCTATTGGTACAGTATTTGGCCAAAAGAAAAAAACAATTTATATGTATATATATGTATATAAGATATATATATATTCATATAACCGCTAGGAGAATAGCTAATAAGTAAAAAGTGCTCAATACCTAAGTAGAGCAAATAATAAAGATAAATCAGACGGTTCGTTTTGCTTAATGCTTTTCAGGGCTAAGAGTCAGATCTTATCTATATCTATCTATCTATCTATATATATATATAATATACCAAGCGTGTTGGTAGATCCTTGCGGAGAGAAAAAACCCGGCAGAGAGTTTGATTGTAAAAATATACTACCAAACATCAACCAGGAAGAAAAAAATTTTTGAAAAAAAGAAAAGACCAAGATATTCGTACCAACAAAAAATAATCTATTGGTATAGTATTTGGCCAAAAGAAAAAACAATTTATATGCATATATATGTATATAAGATATATATATATTCATATATATATATATACATACACATACACACACACACTTGTATGTGAAGGTATATTCATATATATACATAGATGGATAGACTTACATGATATACATACATTAAAATGTATACCTGACACAAATACAAGCACATATAGAGAAACACGCATACACACACATATAGACAGATGCATACATACATCAAATAGTATACCTGGCGCACAGACTCACACACACTCATTAGTGGTTGAGCAACATCCCCTATCCATCATATATAGATAGCAAAATGTGCAGCAAGAGCCCCAAAATGCAAACCCACCATATTATTAAAATAAGGCTAATCCGTGCACTTTTTAAACTTATTTGTTTTCCTATTTCCAAAATGATGTCCATGTCTAATTGTGATTTCTACTTTTTATTGATCTTATTATTTTGACTTATCTTACAATTATTTTATTTGTGTCTTCTTCTTTTTCATCTTTTGCCATATCAACAGCAACCTGCCTTATTCATTGGGCATCTGTTGATTTTACAAACACCAGATTGTTAGGAAGAAATGGAAATGAATCTGACAGTATGTGGAAAAATAATAAATAAATGTGAAAAATAATAGTTATGAGGAGGATTTATTCATATATGAAAACTTAGTCAATGTTTAAACGTTTCATTTTGAGTTTATGACCAAATCCAGTAAATGTAAAATTCCAATCAAAAATCTCATTTTCAAATAAGGAACATGAATTAGAATCAATCAGCTAGAAACCGTATTTTCAAAACAAGTCATCAATAACACAAATCAAATGTATAAAACTTATTTCCAGCCCTTTTTGTATTTAAAAATAATTAGCCCATGTCACAAAGCAATATTTGAATTTCCTGAGGAAGATTTTATATATATATACAGAGATGCTGATACATATGCATCCTGCGGCTCTGATGCATAAAAATCTAAAAGGATGCAGTAAAGATTGTATCCATGCATCCCAGTGTTTTTCTTTTTCTTTTCCTCATCATTTCAAGCTAACTGTAGATATATTTCAATAGTTTCTCAGAAACTAATTCCACAGGATAGGTTACAAGGTAGGAATTAGACGGCTTTAGTTGGAACCCATAAATTTGCCAGGAACTCATTCAAAGCAAATACGTGTGTCCCAGGATGCACAAAATCCAAAAGGTATCAGCATCACTGTATATATAATTGAAACTGACCCAGGGGTGGTAGTATCTGTTGAGGTCCCATTTATGGGTCAAACATTTTAATGTTATTTTAATTGATTTCTATATAAGATTATATATAGGATTGCTTTTTATATGTTTGAAAATAACATGATAGTATTAGAAATAAGTAACAGCAAATAATTATTTATTAAAACCAGTTTTGTTAAAGTCATTATGCAAATTATTCCCGCCATATACTATATAAATTTTCATTTCTTAAAGATATATAACACATATTTCAGGATTTTGGATGCATTAATATGGGCAGTTTTGCAAATCTAACTTAGGCTTTAATAGACATTGTTAATAAATAAGATGCTAATTAAGATTAAATAATGAATATTTCATAATCATTGAGAATATAACTTAAATAACTAAGGAAATTGTGACGTCAGTGGTGACGTAGTTTGTGGTTACAGAGACAGTTACATAATCTCTATTATAATAAGATTAGATAGGAATACTTGGTTTCTTGCTCACATCAGAAACCATTATTTTAAAGCAAACAATATGAAAGATCTGTTTGAAAATGTCAACATGGAGGATATTCTATCTATCGTTTGAGGGAAATAAAATTATACCATAGAATATAGACATGAAACAAATCAGTACCATACAACATAATCCCCAATAATGCTAACACATTTTTAAAACCAATTACTAAAAAGTATAAATATAAATACACGATATGTATAACTTCCTAACTGTTAGGCATGCCATAACCCCAAACGGGTTGATATGCCGTTAAAATCAATAAACAAACAAACTTGAATTTGTGTATGTGTGAATTATGTTTTAAGAATAGAAATATAAAGCTAACATTTTTTATGAAAGATTATCATTTGTTACTTGAAACTATATAATTGCCCCCCAATGGGTTCCAGTTTTGGAGGTTTGGGGAATGTGGAGCACCCCTTCATCACCATTGCTCCCTGGTCCACTCTGACCTGGAGTGGTAGTACCTGTTAGGGTCCCATCTATGGGTTAAATAGAAAAATGTATTTATAAAAAAATTGTATTATCCATTAAGAATTGATTGATTTCAAAACTTTATTGGCATTAAATGACCCACTGAAGTTGATATGCAGTAAAACAAAACCATACCAAACCAAATATATAATTGCTTGCAAAAACCAAAAAGATTGACTCCACACTCTCTAGAGCTCCATCATTGGATTCATTTTGTTGTTATAGCCAGGACACTTTATTAATTTGATGTTATTGGACAGTTAGCTTATATAAACATTAAATAAGTTGTTTTAAGAATTTTAAATTGGGTTTTAGATGTTTTTCTTTGATAAGTTTTTATTTTGACATTTACTATAACTTTTGTTTCAAGCAAACTATTTCTGGAGGTTATTTATAATTGCCTCTGTAAAATGATATCCTTGCAGGGAGAGTGAGACTAGTTGATGAACTCAGTGTAATTGGGATGTTTCAAGGGTTGTCTAAAGACTTGCAAGCCTTAAAATCTTTACTTTTTTTTTTCTTCTTTTTCTTCCTTTTTTATTTTTTATTCAGGTAGAGCTTTAGCCCCTGCAGATAATTCTTTTACAACTTTATACTGATTTCAAATTTTTATTTACAAGTCTATAGCAAATACTTAAAGTTACTTTAGACTTCAAAGAGATTATAGAGGCTATAAAAAAAATGATATTTTGAATCATTTCTTTGTGCACTGTGGTATCAGTTGAACATTGAGATGACAATGATCTGATTCTACTTTCCTTTTGGTCTCGTTTTAGCCCCCCCCCCAGCCCTTATCCCTTAACAGGAAATGGTGATATTGAATCTATGAGCTCTTCATGAACAAGGAGTAGCACATGGACAAGATCATTTTGCAGAATTGTGTGTATGTGTGATGGGTGGGGCATATGATAGGCCAAGTGCTGCTGCTGGCCTCCTGTACAAGGCAAAAACAGGATTGAAGAAAGGGCATCATAGACATTTTGCAGTGAAAAGAACCATTCATATAAGTAATAAGAGATGAGTTTAGTAAGCAAACTTTACAAGGATGAAGTGATATAAGTTTCTTTTAAAAAAAAGTTATTCAAAGAAAGTTCCTTTTATCTTGTCCCATACTTTCTCCATTTCCTTTCTTTTTATCTCTTTTTTTTTGTTGTTTTATTTCTTGTCTTTTTATTTGCTTCTCTCTCTCCTCTTTCCATACTGTGCATCTCTTTGTCTTCTGTCCTCCACTATGTCTCTCTCTCTCCTACTCATTATCTGCTTGTCTCTCTCTCCTACTCATTATCTGCTTCTCTCTCTCCTCCTCTTTCTATGCTTATCTCTCTCTCCTCGTTCTATGCTTATCTCTCTCTCCTCGTTCTATGCTTATCTCTCTCTCTCCTCCTCGTTCTATGCTTATCTCTCTCTCTCCTCGTTCTATGCTTATCTCTCTCTCTCCTCGTTCTATGCTTATCCTTCTCTCTCCTCGTTCTATGCTTATCTCTCTCTCTCTCTCGTTCTATGCTTATCTCTCTCTCTCCTCGTTCTATGCTTATCTCTCTCTCTCTCCTCGTTCTATGCTTATCTTATCTCTCTCTCTCCTCGTTCTATGCTTATCTCTCTCTCTCCTCGTTCTATGCTTATCTCTCTCTCTCGTTCTAAGCTTATCTCCCTCTCTCTCCTCGTTCTCTTATCTCCCTCTCTCTCCTCGTTCTTGCTTATCTCCCTCTCTCTCCTCGTTCTATGCTTATCTCCCTCTCTCTCCTCGTTCTATGCTTATCTCCTCTCTCTCTGTTCTATGCTATCTCCCTCTCTCTCCTCGTTCTATGCTTATCTCCCTCTCTCTCCTCGTTCTATGCTTATCTCCCCTCTCTCCTCGTTCTATGCTTATCTCCCTCTCTCTCCTCGTTCTATGCTTATCTCCCTCTCTCTCCTCGTTCTATGCTTATCTCCCTCTCTCTCCTCGTTCTATGCTTATCTCCCTCTCTCTCCTCGTTCTATCTCCCTCTCTCTCCTCCTTGTGCTATACCACTCTCTCTCCTCCTCCTCATTCTATGCTTATCTCTGTATTCCCCCTCCCACTATGCCTCTCATTATTGTCTTTTCTCTCCTCTATAACTGTCTTCTATCTTATCCTCCCACTATACTTCTCTGTGTGTCTTGTCCTCCTACTATGTCTCTCTCTATGTCTCCTCTCACTATGCCTCTCTTATATACATCTTTGTCTTCTTCCTCCCTCCCTCTCTTTCTCTCTCTTTTCCCTTTATGTTCCTCTGTCTTCTCCTCCACCCCACTAGGCTTCTCTTACTCTTTTTCTCTCTCTTTCTACTCTCTGTTCTTTCTTCCTTCCTTTTCTAATTCATCTTCCCTCTTTGCTAAATATCTCCTTTCATCTGCTTTTCTTCATGTCTTTTAAAATATTTCCTAAAGTCATTATTGAGAAAATTTCTTGTTGTGGCAGGAAGGTTGGAGTAAATAACACCCCCCCCCCCAAAAAAAACCCATGCCAACAAAGACTTAGGTTACAAACTGGGCAACTGAGTTTCACACCACTCTCCTCGTTTCTTTCTATCTCTCCTCTTTTTGAACTTTTCTTCGTATTTGAAGCTGTTTTTAAACACGAACCCACCCCCTCCACTCAAGTTCCCTCCCACATGACCAGTTTGGGGCTTGCTGGTTAGCCAGTTCCTTCTTTCTTCATATCCCCTTTTGTCTTAGCCACTACTAACATTCAAATATCAACCCAGCCGTTCAAGAAATTATAGGCACAAACAGCATATTGAAATACAGACGTTTTATATTAAGCAATCAATGGAAAGAGTATCTCAGAAAATACTTGTGTACGTTCATGAATTTTTAGTCTGACCTGAAGGTCATGCAAATGGAAATGGAGTTTGGTTAATAAGCTTTGCTTAGTCTGTCACTTGGTTACATGGTTGAGTCAAAAAGTAATGCCATTTTGTTTAGGACAGGTATAATTACCATCACAGGAACATGTATCATACTTCAAAATGAAGCTGGTCCTATGTGAATCACATCCCTACTCCTCCACATAGTTACCGTTTCTCTCAATAGCAATGTTCCACCTTTGAATAAGAGCATGTATCCGTGCCCTGTTAAATTCTGTTGACTGTTCTTTGAGCCACTTCTTCACTACAGATTTCACTTCCTCGTCACTCGAATAATGTTTGCCTCCCAAACCCTTTTTTATGGGGCTGAAGAGATGATTATTAATTATTAGTATTAGATTGGGATACTTGAAATCATAACAGTGCAAATTATTTGTATGATATTTTGGTATTAAATAACCCATAAGGAGTTGATATGCTATTAAATTAATAAACCAAACCAATGAGAGAGAGAGAGAGAGAGCAAACTTTATTATTTAATTTCATTTTAGTATTATTAGTGTTATTCGGACTATTGTCGCCATCTTCATTGTTATTTGTACAACGTTTCGGCCGATATACCCTCCGGCCTTCTTCAGGTATTTCTTGTCGGACTCGGGAACCTTCTTGTCGTATTCGGGAGCCATCACAGAACTTTGAACCTAACCCTTTATTTATTCCATGGGGGTATCCTGTTCTCATTCCGCTATAGAAATACCTGAAGAAGGCCCGGAGGGTATATCGGCCGAAACGTTGTACAAATAACAATGAAGATGGCCACAATAGTCCGAATAACGCTAATAATACTAATCTTCAAGCCTCATCTCAAACATTCAGAGAAATAATTTCATTTTATTTTAATATATCTATTTACTCCCAGAATTTTTTTGATGGCTCTCCTAAGAACCCATATAAACTTTCTTTGTGTTTTTTGCCATCTTTTCTTACTGCTATATCATCATCATCATCTTTATTATTTATAGTTATTACAAATTGCTTATGCCAACTGTTGTATCATCATAGGTAGGGGTTATTAAACAAATCTGTTAAAACTTTTCCCCTCTCTAATGATTGCAGTGACACAGTCTATTTTGATGTTGGAAGAAAAAGATGAATTAATTGTATTGCAATGATGACTGCATGTAAACCTGATATGTGTAGGAAAGGTTTCAGTATATCACTTCCTTTTATTTTTACTCTACTAACAGTGCAGAAAATGACCAAAATTAAGTGAAGGAGGAGTGATAGAAAAAAATGACTACAGTGAATTATTAATAGATTGTTTTTGGCTAGTTTTGATGATATTCTGTATGGTGGTCTTGTTGTCACCTCTTTCTATTGTTTTACTTTCATTATTTTTTGTGTTAGTAATATATAATTATCATGGGCTGGTTTAGCTCAGTCAGTAGAGTGTTCACCTAGGAATCACAAGGTTCCAGGTTTGATACTAGCCATCACCAGTATCAGTGTATGAGTAGCACAGAGATCTGTGCAGTAAAGTGAGGAACAGATGGTAGATGTGGCACTCCATTTCAGATGCTAAATTAATCTTCCTAGTATAGTGCTAGTGAAAAGGGGATAGACTCCCTTGCAGCCTGGCTGATAGTGACATTAGGCCGCCCCGCAGACTATACCTCTAAAAAAAATCTTTGAAAAATTGAATCATTTTCTAGAAATTTGGGTTAAACAATTTTTACCTCTTAAAAAATATGTAGGGGATGACAAGACTTTTTGACCAACCTGTACACTGTAAATGTGGTTGTTTTGTTGTTTTGTTTAAGGCATATCAACCCTTTACGGGTCATTTAATGTTGAACCCAATCATTTTGAAAAAAAGAAAAAGGACTCAGGTTGCTTAGAGTACATGCTGCTGCTAATGTGGTCACTCAATTAATTTAACATGGAGAAAAAGGGATTGTCAGTGGTCAGGAATTAAGACAAGTATTACTGACAATCTAGGGCTTTTATATACATATAATATATGGACATTTACCACAAATGCCTTTCAATGAGCAGGAAGGGATTGTCAGTGGTCAAGAACTATGGAAATTGTTATTGACAACAATAAGCAAACTGTCTCTGCTACTTATTTTTTAAATTTTTTTATTGTTTTTACTATTATTAAATGAAAAACTTATATAATAAAGAGATGACTGGTCAGAGATCATATATTATAATAATGATGTATTTCTGCCATTAGAACCAGTTATAACCGGTGACCTTCATTGGAGATCAAGTGGCAGCAAGTTTTTGATAGGTGACCACTCAGTAACAGCATGTACTGTGTAATAGACTAAATAAAGCTTAGTAAATAAAAACTTTTATCATAATCAATGAGTGCAGGAGGAGTTAAAAATTGTACACAACATTAAATAACTTTTTTGTTGGCAAAATATCAATAACATTTAAAAAAAGGTTTCTATATGAATTGAACTCATAGTACACTGATTTATTCACCATTGATTCTGAGACTAACAATAAAAAAAAATCATATTCTAAGAGTATATTGACTATTTTTCAAGAAACCCAGGTAGCTCACCTTAATTAGTTTTCTTTCTTGGATACATTTAGTCATTATCAGTTCTTTTTTATTATTATTACTTTTAATCTCACTTTCTAAATCTCTTTTTTCTTCTCTCCTCTTTGTCTCTCTTCATTCACATCTTTTTTTTTTCTCCTAATTTTGTTTCCTTTCTTTTCTTCTTTCTTGATTTGCTTGTCTTTCTTGAGTTTTTCAACTTCTTTATTGATTTTTTTTCATTTTCTCAACATCTTGATTTTTCTTCTTTCTCAATTTTCTTGACATCCCTATATTCTCAACATCTTTCTTGATTTTCTTCTCTTTCTCAGCATCTTGATTTTTTTCTTCTTTCTCACTTTTCTTGACATCCCTATATTCTCAACATCTTTCTTGATTTTCTTCTCTTTCTCAACATCTTGATTTTTTTCTTCTTTCTCACTTTTCTTGACATCCCTATATTCTCAACCTTTCTTGATTTTCTTCTCTTTCTCAACATCTTGATTTTTTTCTTCGTTCTCACTTTTCTTGACATCCCTATATTCTCAACACCTTTCTTTATTTTCTTGATGTCTTTTTCCCTTTTCTAATCTTCTTTCTCCATTTTATTTATTTATTTTCTCTATTTTCTCAACATTTTTCTCAAGTTCCTTGATGTCTTTATTTTCTAAATTTCTCGTTTTTGTCAACATTCTTATTATCTTAACATCTTTCTTTTCTCAACATCTTTCACATTTTTCTCGATTTTTTTTATCTCTCAATTTTCTGCTATTTTTTGTCCATTTCCTCAACATCTTAACTTTCTCATCTTCTTTCTCAATGTCTTTTTCAGTTTTCTCAACATTTTCTAATTTTCTCTAGAAAATGGAGAAAGAATTTGAGAAAATAGATTTTCTCTATTTATTTCTCTATTTTCTTGACTTCTTTCTCCGTTTTCTGAAACATCTTTTCCCCTTTTCTCATAATGTTTTTTGTCAGTTTTTTTTCTCATAATTTTTCTATCCATTTTTTTCAACTTCTTTTTCCCCTCATACCTCCATTTTCTTCTTGACTCTTTCTTATTTGTCTCATCCCCCTCTTTCCTCACTATTCTAATATAATCTTACACTCCCTCTCTCCAGTCTTATCTAGAGGCAAATTTATCTTTGTTGTAAATCAGTCACTTTGTATAAATGTTTATTTTCCTTTACATGACCACCCACAGAGATTACCAGCTGATTCCATAATTTGTATATAATGATGAAAAATATAAATATATTTTGTAACAATAGAAAATCAATATATTGAAAAAAATTATAATTTTAGTATGCAAATTAGAAGGTTGATGATTATGTGGATGCTACTTAGAAGACTTACATTTCTGTGCAACAGAAGAAATGCAATGCATGTCATTTATATCAGTTGTTAGACCAGGATAATATATTGCTATTGATTTATTCTTGAAAGAATGTGATCACCCAAAAGTTGCCTTTGTGCTCTTATGCAATCTTACCTCTTTTTGAAAGAACGTGATCCCCCAAAAGTTGCTGCTGGGCTCTTATGCAATCTTGACCTCTTTTTGAAAGAACGTGATCACCTAAAGGTTATGGTCTAATGCAGCCACAATCTTTTCATGAAAGAACATGGTCATCCAAAAGTTGCCCTTGGGCTCTTATGCAATCCAGATCTCTTCTTGAAAAAACATGTGCACCCGAAAGTTGCCTTTGTGCTCTTATGCAATCTTACCTCTTTTTGAAAGAATGTGATCACCCAAAAGTTGCCTTTGTGCACTTATGCAATCTTACCTCTTCTTGAAAAAACATGTGCACCCGAAAGTTGCCTTTGTGCTCCTATGCAATCTTACCTCTTTTTGAAAGAAAAGTTGCCTTTGTGCACTTATGCAATCTTACCTCTTTTGAAAGAATGTGATCACCCAAAAGTTGACTTTGTGCACTTATGCAATCTTACCTCTTCTTGAAAAAACATGTGCACCCAAAAGTTGCCTTTGTGCTCCTATGCAATCTTACCTCTTTTTGAAAGAATGTGATCACCCAAAAGTTGCCTTTGTGCACTTATGCAATCTTACTCTTCTTGAAAAAACATGTGCACCCGAAAGTTGCCTTTGTGCTCCTATGCAATCTTACCTCTTTTTGAAAGAATGTGATCACCCAAAAGTTGCCTTTGTGCACTTATGCAATCTTACCTCTTTTTGAAAGAATGTGATCACCCAAAAGTTGACTTTGTGCACTTATGCAATCTTACCTCTTTTTGAAAAACATGTGCACCCAAAGTTGCCTTTGTGCTCCTATGCAATCTTACCTCTTTTTGAAAGAATGTGATCACCCAAAAGTTGCCTTTGTGCACTTATGCAATCTTACCTCTTTTTGAAAGAATGTGATCACCCAAAAGTTGACTTTGTGCACTTATGCAATCTTACCTCTTCTTGAAAAAACATGTGCACCCAAAAGTTGCCTTTGTGCTCCTATGCAATCTTACCTCTTTTGAAAGAATGTGATCACCCAAAAGTTGACTTTGTGCACTTATGCTCTTTTTGAAAGAATGTGATCACCCAAAAGTTGCCTTTGTGCACTTATGCTTCTTTGTGCAAAATGTGCAATCTTACCTCTTTTTGAAAGAATGTGATCACCCAAAAGTTGCCTTTGTGCACTTATGCAATCTTACCTCTTCTTGAAAAAACATGTGCACCCAAAAGTTGCCTTTGTGCTCCTATGCAATCTTACCTCTTTTTGAAAGAATGTGATCACCCAAAAGTTGCCTTTGTGCACTTATGCAATCTTACCTCTTTTTGAAAGAATGTGATCACCCAAAAGTTGACTTTGTGCACTTATGCAATCTTACCTCTTCTTGAAAAAACATGTGCACCCAAAAGTTGCCTTTGTGCTCCTATGCAATCTTACCTCTTTTTGAAAGAATGTGATCACCCAAAAGTTGCCTTTGTGCACTTATGCAATCTTACCTCTTTTTGAAAGAATGTGATCACCCAAAAGTTGCCTTTGTGCACTTATGCAATCTTACCTCTTCTTGAAAAACATGTGCACCCAAAGTTGCCTTTGTGCTCCTATGCAATCTTACTCTTTTTGAAAGAATGTGATCACCCAAAAGTTGCCTTTGTGCACTTATGCAATCTTACCTCTTTTGAAAAAAATGTGCACCCAAAAGTTGCCTTTGTGCTCCTATGCCTACTATGCAATCTTACCTCTTTTTGAAAGAATGTGATCACCCAAAAGTTGACTTTGTGCACTTATGCAATCTTACCTCTTCTTGAAAAAACATGTGCACCCGAAAGTTGCCTTTGTGCTCCTATGCAATCTTACCTCTTTTTGAAAGAATGTGATCACCCAAAAGTTGCCTTTGTGCTCTTATGCAATCTTACCTCTTTTTGAAAGAATGTGATCACCCAAAAGTTGCCTTTGTGCTCTTATGCAATCTTGACCTCTTTTTGAAAGGACGTGATCACCCAAAAGTTGCCTGTATGCTCTTTTGCAATCTTGCCTCTTTTTGAAAGAATGTGATCACCCAAAAGTTGCCTTTGTGCTCTTATGCAATCTTACCTCATTTTAAAAGAACATGATCACCCAAAAGTTGCTGCTGGGCTCTTATGCAATCTTACTCCTTTTTGAAAGAACGTGATCACCCAAAAGTTGCCTTTGTGCTCTTATGCAATCTAATGTCTTTTTGAAAGAACATGATCACCCAAAAGTTGCCTTTGTGCTCTTATGCAATCTTACCTCATTTTAAAAGAACATGATCACCCAAAAGTTGCTGCTGGGCTCTTATGCAATCTTGACCTCTTTTTGAAAGAACGTGATCACCCAAAAGTTGCTGCTGGGCTCTTATGCAATCTTACCTCTTTTTGAAAGAACGTGATCACCCAAAAGTTGTCTTTGTGCTCTTATGCAATCTTACCTCTTTTTGAAAGAACGTGATCACCCAAAAGTTGCTGCTGGGCTCTTATGCAATCTTGACCCCTTTTTGAAAGAATGTGATCACCTAAAGGTTGTGGTCTAATGCAGCCGCAATCTTTTCATGAAAGAACATGGTCACCCAAAAGTTGCCCTTGGGCTCATATGCAATCCAGATCTCTTCTTGAAAAAACATGTTCACCCGAAAGTTGCCTTTGTGCATTTCTTTAAAAAAAAGATTCTCATTTGTATGCAATTTAAGAAAAACCACCCATCTCTTTATTCAAATGGTTAGTACGTGCATTGAATAATTTACTGCATATTATACAAAAAGCAAACAGATTGAAAATAAAAGAATTAATTAAAAGAAAATCTGAAAGCCTATTACAAAAACATTTAGCAGGAATGACAAACACAATTGATAAAAGATATAAAAACAAACAAAACTTCAAAAGAAATGAAAACTTGGAAAACAAATAAAAATCTGAAAAAGTTTTTTTTTTAAATAATAAGAGAAAGAAATGTAGAAAAATGGGAAGAGGGGGAAGCCTCTAATAATTAATAACATCAAAATGAAATTAAATTTCCTGAAGTCTTTAAAAAAAAAAAACATTCTTAAAACATCAGCATGGAAAAAAAAGTTCATTAAAAAAAGAAAAAAAAAACCCGAAGAAATAACCATCTCTCTCCACATTTTTGAAAAGCTGAAAATATTTTCTTCCTTTTCTAGGCTTGTTGCGTTCCATTTACACTGTTATCATCATCATCATCATCCTCTATAAGTTCTCTTTCTATAAATCTCTCGGGTGGAGGGAAAAGATAAGAGATCTTTATGATGAGAAATAACATACAGTTGATAATTTTGATAGGATGCCTCCACTGATTCTTCATTACTAGATTATGTTGACTTATCATCACCAGGGTGCTGGGTGGGTGAGGTTCTGTTATCTCTGACTTACTTACAAACTTCTTAGTTTTTCTTCAGCTGTGTGGAAATGCTGAAAAGTCCATGCTTCTAATAGACATGCAAATCAGGCTGATTTTAGAAGGTATCATAAACCATTTTTTTTTCAAGTGGATACTGATGGGAAAATGTAAGAGGGATGAAATTAAAAACGAAAAAAAAAAAAAAGGGAAATAAAGGGAGTTCTACTCAGTCTAGAATTACGTCTTCTTTATTTAACATACATCAGTAAAAGTTTCCCTTTAGTCTCCAGTTTCCCATTTCTGCTACCCATCATCTCCCCACATGCTGCCAGCCTTGCCCCTATTACTTATGCCACTCCTCTTTGAGAAACTGTGTTACCTTTAACACCCTACCACCATCAGCATTACATATAACCCTAATCTTCATCATTATCATCATCATCTGTACCTTATGATCATCATCATTATAGTTATTAAATCCTTCTTTTTTCCATCATCAGCAATATCGCTACCTTATGATGATGATGATCATTGACATCATAATAATTATTAAACCCTTTTTTTTTCTATCATTATCATCATCATCATCATCTCTACCTTATGATCATCATCATTGACAACATCATAATTATTAAACCCTTCTTTCCATCATCATCATCAGCAATATCTCTACCTTATCATCATCATCATTGACATCATTATAATTATTACCCTTCTTTTTTCCATCATCATCATCAATATGTCTACCTTATAATCATCATCATCTCTACCTTATGATCATTATCATTGACATCATTATAATCATTAAACCCTTCTTTTTTCCATCATCATCATAATCAATATCTCTACTTTATGATCATCATCATTGACATCATTATAATTATTAAACCCTTTTTTTTTCCATCATCATTATCATCATCATCTCTACCTTATGATCATCATCATCTCTACTTTATGATCATCATCATATCTCTACTTTATGATCATCATCATTATAATTATTACCCTTCTTTTTTCCATCATCATCGGCAATATCTCTACCTTATAATCATCATCATTGACATCATTATAATTATTAAACCCTTCTTTCCATCATCAGCGATATCTCTACCTTATGATCATCATCATCATTGACATCATCATAATTATTAAACCCCTTTTTTTTTTCATCATCATCATGACATTATCGTAATTATCAAAAAAATATTAAGTGTAATCTAAAATTCCCAGAGGTCTTTTTATGAAAAATATTGACAGTTAAATGCTGTTTTTTAATGGAAAATTTGGCACATATCTAGTATATGTAGGTTATATTTTTATATGAGCTATTATACATATTACATAAAATTATATTTTTAATATTATATACATGCAACTGTATAATTACTTTTTATTACTTGTACTATTCCCCAATGTACAGTGTTAACTATCACCATCACCAACATCATCATCATCGTCATAGGTGGAAAAACAAAATGGTAACACCTTGATCTTTTTATTGTATGTTGGTTCTGAAATATGATCTAATCAGGAATCTCCATTGCATTTTCAAGGGATCCTTCATTGGCTATAGTTGTTCATCAGGTTTTTAGCTTCCTTTCATTCTCTACAGTTGACTTACTTTTACTTTACCTATTACTCTCTCCCTCTCTATCTTTTACTCTCTCCCTCTCTATCTCCTATCTCTCCTCTCTATCTATTACTCTCTCCCTCTCTATCTTACCCATTACTCTCTCCCTCTCTATCTTACCCATTACTCTCTCCCTCTCTATCTTACCTATTACTCTCTCCCTCTCTATCTTACCCGTTACTCTCTCCCTCTCTATCTTACCCGTTACTCTCTCCCTCTCTATCTTACCCGTTACTCTCTCCCTCTCTATCTTACCCATTACTATCTTCCGAATTAACCACATCTTTGAGATAAGAAATAATAAAAGAAAGAAAATGGGAAGTAATGTCTATTGTTTCTTTCAAAAAATCCCCCCCTTTCTCTATCATATATATCAAACAGAATCACGATAGAAATTAACAACGCAGATTTCACCAAAAGGATCTTCATGGTAATTCTGACAGAACGATTACTCCATATATATATATATATATATATATATATAATTTCCACACACCCTTTTGGGATTTAAAAATTCCCATTTCAATTTTTTTCTAGCAACATTTTATTATCTGTTCTTTCATTAATAACCTCATCTCTCTCTCTCTCTCTTCTCTCTTTATATATATATATATATATATATATATATATATATATATATGGTGTATCAAAAAATATCTAGATTTTTGTACTTTTTGACACACCTTGTATTCTGAAAAAAAAAAAAAAACCTTCCATTCATTAATTTTTTTTCAGAATACAAGGTGTGTCAAAAACTTACTAAGTTTAAAGCTGTATTTACCAAAATAAAAATGAAGAATGAATGGAACATTTTTTTTTCAGAATACAAGGTGTGTCAAAAAGTACAAAAAAATCTTGATACTTTTTTGACACACCTTGTGTGTGTGTGTGTGTGTGTGTATATATATATATATATATATATATATATATATATATATATATAGAAAGTGTTCTGGTTCCAACGGGAGAAAATTAAATATTTTATAAAAAAGGAGGTCCGCAAAATGGATTATGTTTTTAGAAAAATTTTGTTATTTTTATCTTACACACATAC
This sequence comes from Doryteuthis pealeii, assembly GCA_023376005.1. NCBI lineage: Eukaryota > Metazoa > Mollusca > Cephalopoda > Myopsida > Loliginidae > Doryteuthis > Doryteuthis pealeii. The sequence goes on from CM042148.1 coordinate 8,812,678, forward strand.
ACTAGAATAATACCTGTAAAAAATGGTGGGATTATTTAGGTATGTATTAGCCTAATGCCAAGGATCAGTGCACTATGCACAATCTGCCTAACCTCATATTGTGCTCAAGCAGCAAACTCTAGTGTAGTGAATATATAACTGTTTCCTTATTTTCAGATTTGATGTTCAGATCAGGCCAGGATTAACTTGTTAATTTTACATATCTGTTTGTTTAAGTGGACACAAGATGTGGACAGAGAACACATACATAGAGAAAATATCAAACTATTCATTATTGTGAATATATAATACTTCTGGGGATGGATTCTGTTGTTTTTTTCTTTACTTTCTTTTAAACTATTCTTTTTTATTTAAAAAAAAAAAACAAAAGAAAAAATGATATGTTATCACTTGGTTAATTTTGATATTCAAAGAGTTGACATTGTACCTGGTGGGTTTTTTTTCTTTAGAAAAAAAAAACTGTTTTCTTTTATCAGGATAAGTTAGAATCTTCCATTGTTCTTTTGGTCTAGCATCAGATTACAGAAGAAGTTTCCTGCTGTTACCAAACTCTAAGCTCTGATTGTTTTAACTCAGAAGCTTTTGCACTCTCAGACATTTGACCTGACCTTTTGTTTATTTATTTTTTTTTTTTATTCATGAAAGGAAAGGAGGAGAGAGAGAGTGAAGTTTGACATCTTCATTGATGACTGTCTTTATTTGCTTAACCATGTGTTCTTAAAATGCCAACAGCTGTTCACAGTCACAAGTAATGTACTTGCTGTAGAATTCTAAAGAACTTTTGGCAAAACCAAAGGTAGATTTTGCTTGCACTTCTACCTCTTAATTCCTTCCTTCCTTTTTTTTTCTACATTCTTTGCTGTCTATTGTCTCTCAGAATTTAATTTACTCCTTGGGTCTTTTATTTTCCCCTTCCTTCCGTTTTGTTCTTACCTTTGTTCTTTCTTTCTTTTCTTTCTATAATCTGTTATTTCTGTCCTTCTCTCTATCTTGCCTCTCTATCTTTTTCTTTGTCTCTATCTTACCTCTCTATCTTTTTCTTTGTCTCTATCTTACCTCTCTATCTTTTTCTTTGTCTCTATCTTACCTCTCTATCTTTTTCTTTGTCTCTATCTTTTCTTTCTTATTTCTTTCTTTCTATCTTTCCTTTCTTATTTCTTTCTTTCTATCTTCTTTCTTTCTTCTCTCTATCTTGCTTTCTTTCTTTCTCTATCTTCTTTCTTTCTCTCTATCTTGCCTTTCTTTCTTTTTCTTTCTCTCTATCTTGCCTTTCTTTCTTTTTCTTTCTCTCTATCTTTTCTTCATTTCTTTTTCTTTCTCTTTATCTTTCCTTCCATTCTTTTATTCATTTCTCTTTCTTTCTTCATTTATTTAACTCTATTTTTATCAACTCTGATTCTAGATATTTTGCCACCAGGTTTTCTGCTATTATTTGATTGTGTCGAATGTACCTATTGTCTAGTTACCTATTTAACTTTTTGAGGTTCAAATCCCAAGCAATTTGGTGAAGAATTTTAAATTTACATCTGAAATTCTTTTCTCACAAAGATGTTTTCATTTACTTTGATCACAATTACACTTGGAGTTTCATTTTTTTTTAATGAAAATCAAATTAGTCAACACTTTTAAAGTTCATAAATTTTAAAATAATAATTCTCCATGTTCTATTATTTGGGTGATATAAGTTGGTTGCTGCAATTTTTATTTTATTACTTATTGCCTTTATTATTAGGTATGAGTATAAAAAAATTCTCAGTGTTTTTTTTTGTTTTTTTTACCTAGAGACTAAAATCCATAAGCCAAGAACTGATTTTTAACTAGTAATGTCTAATTAGAAATTAATGAATTATTTTTAATTAATTTGCTTGTCAAAAAAATGTTTTCTCTCTTACAGTGTGTTTTGAATTAAAAAAAAAAAAAACTACTACTACTCGGGCGAGTCAAAAGTTTTGCAATGTTTTGTTAACATGAGGTACAATTTTGCAGCTGCAGGTGCTTTTGCTGAGGTTGTGAAGGTGATGAAACCTACTGGATTGTGAGATGTTGAGCTTGCCTGGTACTCTCCTACTGCTACTTTTCAGATTTGCCTCATGGCTTAGAGCATGACCTCAGAATCCATCACTTTTTTTATCCTTGTCTGATCCTTGAGGTTCTTGTAACTCAAGCCAAATTTCTTGAACCATTTGGTTATTGCACCTTCACCATAACAAATATTTTTGGTTGCTTTTGTGGCTTTATGGCCCAGTTCAAACTCACAAAGCATAAATTCCAAAATTGAACTACATTGTACATTCATCTGTGCGGCTTTCAAATAACATATGGAGTAAAGCAATGCACAACATGTCAGTGCACCATCTACCATGATACTACTTTAGCAATTGTCTTCCCTTGTGTTGGAATGGGTTAAGATGGGAAAAGGGTTATCTTCCCTTGCTGCCACAATCTGGCTATTTAAACTCAGCCCGGGAAGCTCTCTCTCTCTCTTCTGGGATCTTCAGATATGTACTAGTTGTGTCTCTGTCCGTTTGGACTTTGGGGGTAAGGCCCCCCCCCACTAAAAAGCATATACGTGTGCATCCAACGAATTCTATTATACTCTATTCCCATAGAGGTGTCTAGCTCTTATGCCATTATAGCCGTGACCATGCATACTTAATAACACTCCCATGCCTTCATGGAGAGACTCTTATCACATAACTCCTGTACAATGTAAGTGATAACCTTTTGAAGTAACTTTCATCCCTTTATTTAACCAAGAACTCTTTCTTCTTTCTTTAGGACTTTAGTTCCAGCTGTTTTGTATTTGTATTGTTGTTGAATGTGCTCAGACAATAAAGTCTGTATTTTGTTATGTACCTTTTTGTTGGAAGTTGTTGTGTATATTTACCTGCGTCCTGAGGATTCTGAGGCCTCCTAATGTATTATAAGAAATAGTTTAGCCACGGAAGTCAAAAACCACATTTAATTCTTATACTACTAAACAGAGTGTACCTTGCATGACTTAAACTTTGGTCACAGGATATACATATTGCAAACTAGCATGTACCAAAATATTGAAATATTTTTTACTCACCCTAGTATGTGGAAACTTATTTTTCATACTTTGTATATATATATTTTTTTTCATTTTTGTCAATTTCTTTTTTCACAATTGTTCTTTTTTCTTTTCTTATTTCAGTTTCCAAAAGACAAGGATACCAAAGATAAACTGGGTTCGAGTGACCGAGACAAGAGCAAAGAAGCGATTATCAGCAGTCGGCCAGTTGCTACCTCAGCTTCAGTGGCCACAACCACTGTCACAGCAAGTACTTTGAGCACTACCACCCCTGCTAGTCCCCTGACTGGCACCAGTGTTAGCACCCCTACAACCAACACTGCTACCGCCACCACCACCACAACTGCTTCTATCACTACTACCACCAGCAGTGTTGTCAGTAGTGTGGTCAGCAGTGTCCCCCAAACCACTTCTGCCTCAACCAATACAATCATCAGTAGTGTTAGCTCATCTACCACTCCAAGCACCCTTACCAATCGGGCCGTAGTTAAAGGCACAAAGCTGCTTTCAAAGCAGCCAGAAGCCCAGAAATCTTCACCAGTGCCTGAAAATGCCATTACTACCATCCCTAAGTTTTACTTCCCCAATGGCCGTCCAGCCCCTGCGGAGGAGATTGAGGCCACACTCCAAAATGTGGCAACAGAATTTTCTAAGGCAGAAGGGGGGAAATTATCAAAACATAATATGCCTGTCTTAGTTAAGGTAAGAACAATTTGTTAATCATTCATTGTGGAGATTTTTATTTTATTTTATTTATTTATTCATTTTTCCAAATATGAACTTACCTAACACCTTTGCCAATTTTTAAGAGGAGTACAGCTGGTTTAACTTGAGAGTTTGGTGTTATTTCTACAGTACAAAACTTCCAGTTCATATAATTTAAAATCTTGCCAATAAGGCAGATTTTCAGTTAGTAATGATAATAAATGTATGCATTTACCCAACCCCTCTAAATGAGCAGAATGCAACCTATGGCCAATTTCTTAAGTGGAGTTTAACTGGTTAGAATGCAGAGTTTTATTTCTCTTAGACTAGTTGCCGAACAAAGGTTAAATAGCACAGTCTGCCTTTTTTTCCCATTGCTGGGGGGTAAATAGTTGGATGCATACCTTTCTCAAGAGTATTAGCGCTTCATAAAATGTAAACAGCCTTGTCCAGGATTTGAACTCCTCTCACTGTGTCCATTTCCTGCAATGATAACCATTACACCACATGCCTCCATCTCCGATGATAATAAATGTAAGTGGAAAGTGGAAAGAAGTTTTCTTCTCTCTTTAGAGAAAAAAATGCAAATTACATTTTCTTGCTTAACATTAAAGTTTTTAAGTAAGGTTTCAATTTGTAATGTAAGTATCATGCTAAACCCTTGATTTGTGACCATCTAAACTGAAAGAAGAGCAGGATGTGACACAAGCTCAATTTTAAGTACAGCTGGTTTGAATTGAGAGTTTTTCTTCTACACTGGTTACTTAACCAATGTTAAAGTTTCAGTCTGCCCTATTATTTACTCATAGCTTGAGGAAGAATAGTTGGATGCATACATTTCCCAATGATATTAGCACTATATGAAATGCAAACAGCCTTGTCCAGGATTTGAACTTGGGTTGCCAAGTCCATTTCCTACAATGATAACCATTACACCACATGCCTCATTGGAAGAGAAATAAGATATAAAAAATAATTTAGTAGAATGTTTATATATTCATTATATTTCTTCCTGTATGGGCTTCATCAGATTTTAATTTGAAAAAGTTCTTGAATTTTAGGGAAAATATTGAAGAATGTTACAACTGTCTATGAGGTTGTCATGGTAATGTAATTAGGAATGTTGATCCTTATGAAACTTCTAAAAGTGGGAAAATGAAAAACATTTGAAATTGTTTTTCTGAATTTTTGAGATGAGGCTTGATAATTTGTATTATTTGAATTTTTCGGACTGTTGTCCTCATTTTTATTGTTATATACACAACATCAAAGAAACAGCCCAAATTAATAAAACAAACCCAACTAGCACCAACCTATACAACCTTAAGATAGCCCAGATAGCCTTAAACAAAACATACAAAAGGGAACAAATAGAGTACATACAGGCACAAATAAATAATATCAGACAATCGGTAGAAGACAGACAGTCGCGATTAGCCTGGCAAACAGTAAACGAAATTAGTGGTAGAAAAAGCACCTCTAAATCAAAATTAAAGGCAACCAGCCAAGAAGATAGACTAAAAAAATGGAAGGACCACTTCCAGAAACTGCTAGGAAACCCCCCAGAAATCATAGAAAGTAATATCCAAAAGATTGTAGATAAACAACTAGATATCAAGCTGGGAGATTTCACAATAGATGAAATTAACCAAGCTTTAAAGAAGCTAAAAGGTAGAAAAGCAGCAGGACTCGACGAAATACCCCCGGAGGTGTGGAAGATAGGAAAGTTCAATGACATACTGCTTAGGCTATGCAATGCAGTATATAGACAAAATAGAATAGATAAATGGACGAAAGGCTGCATCCTCCCATTCCCTAAAAAGGGAGATCTCGGAATCGCTAAAAATTACAGAGGCATAACTCTCACTGCTATTGCAGCCAAGATATATAATGCCCTTCTACTTAATCGCATCCGGCCCGAAATAGAAAAAATCCTTAGGAGAAACCAAAATGGATTCCGCAGAAATCGATCCACAACCTCTCAGATCCTGACTATTCGACGGATCATAGAAGGGGTACGAGCAAAGAATCTAGAGGCAACGTTATTATTCGTAGATTTCTCCAAGGCATTCGATTCCATACATAGAGGGAAAATGGAACAAATACTATTAGCATATGGCCTCCCCAATGAAACGGTCTCAGCTATAATGATGCTATACAAAGACACTAAAGCGATGGTACGCTCACCTGATGGCGACACAGATTTCTTTGACATCGCCGCTGGAGTCCTTCAAGGGGACACACTGGCACCATATATATTTATAATATGTCTAGACTACGTACTCCGAACATCATTAGATACCATAAAAGAAAAAGGTTTCACACTAAAAAAGGCAAGAAGCAGGCGATATCCCGCACAAACAATCAAGATGCGGACTATGCTGATGACCTTGCACTTCTTGCAGATACACCGGCAAAGGCTGAATCACTGCTACATAGCTTGGAGGAGGCAGCAAAGAATATAGGCCTCTATGTGAACTCCGGTAAAACAGAGTTCATGAATTTCAAAAATAAAGGAGACATCTCCACACTCGACGGCAAGCCTCTTAAACCAGTAGAACAATTCACATACCTAGGTGGTAATATCTCCTCCACAGAGAGCGATGTTAATACACGAATAGCAAAGGCATGGGCGGCCACAAATAGATTATCAGTCATATGGAGGTCCGATCTCCCTGGCAAGCTAAAGCGACAGTTCTTCCAGGCTGTGGTTGTGTCGGTGCTGCTGTATGGCTGCACCACCTGGACCCTGACAAAGCGTCTTGAGAATAAGCTAGATGGGAGCTGCACAAGAATGCTGCGAGCAGTCTTGAATAAGTCGTGGAAACAGCACCCCACAAGGAAACAGCTGTACGGTCACCTGCCCCCCATCTCACAGACTATCCGAGTGAGACGGACAAGGCATGCAGGACACTGCTGGAGAAGCAGGGATGAACTCATAAGCGACGTTCTCCTGTGGAAGCCAACACATGGACATGCAAGTGTGGGGCGCCCAGCAAGGACATACATTGACCAGTTATGTGAAGATGCTGGCTGCTCCGCAGAGGAGCTTCCAGGTGTAATGAATGATAGGGAGGGTTGGCGAAGGATTGTCATGGATGCCTGTGCTGCGTGCGCGACATGATGATGATGATGATACACAACATTTCAGCTGATGTGTCCTCTGGCCTTCTTCAGGTATTTTTCGTCAAACTCAGAAGCCTACATGGAACTTCAAACCAAATACTTTATTTAATCCACTAAGTTCGATGAGAAGCACCTTAAGAAGGCCGGAGAGCACATCGGCTGAAATGTTGTGCATATAACATTAAAGATGAAGACAACTGTCTGAAAGTCAAAATAATACAAATTTAAAATTGTGCTTATTGCCATTATTTCAAATGTTAAATTTTGAATATTTTTCGTTTTCAACTTTTTAAAGTTTCTAATTACATAACCATGACAAAAATGTTTTTTTTGTACTCTATATATATAATACTAGAAGTGGCTATCCGGCTTTGCCTGGGTAGAGGGGGGATTTTTTTTAAAGTTAGTCTCGCAGATCCATTATTACTTATCACAAGTTAGATCCTCACTGGATGCCCCATAAAATCCCCACATAAATATATAATATAGTAAGAAATTTTAATTTAAAAATTTACAATTAAAAAAAAAAACAAAAACAATATAAATGAGGCGATTAATTCAATCAATCAATATTATATTTCAATTACATTCTGTTACTATACAAATTTTAATTTTTAAATATCTTCCCAAATATAAATAAAATCTTCATTATTTTTGCTCAAAAACTAAGCCCTGGTGATAGTGAATGTATATATATATATATATATATTTATTTTGTTGTTAATTGTTTTATTTTCGAAGTTTCCTCTGGACATACTCATATAACTAACTGCCCTTTATATATGTATAGATTGATATATAGTATTTGTATTTATTTTATTCATAAATACTATTCTATAGTATATGATTTTGGTATGTGTGTGTGTGTGTATATATATATATATATATATATATATATATATATGTATATGTATATTACAAGTTTTTTGGTATGTGTGTGTATATATATATATATATATGTATATGTATATGTATATTACAAGTTTTTTGGTATTCTGTGCATATAATTTATTAGGCGTGTGCAAAATTTTTGAAAGTAAAAATCTGAATACATAATTGCAAACTTTTTTCTTATCTGAAACCTTTTGTACACACCTAATAAATTAAATGTTAAGGTTGCATAATTTTTTTGGGTGTTAACTATCTGCTAGAAAAGAACTGCTGCTTGGAATTATGTTAAATTTAAAATAAGAAACACAAAATTACAATTTATGTTTCCATGTCCTTTAAAATAAGCTAACTCTGCAGAAAGTTTCTAAAATAATATCAAATGAAACGAATTATCATCTTTATTTATTCAAATACGGTTTGTGGCCAGGGGTTTGTCTTCTGAATACAATAGCTTTTAAAGAGTTTCCTAAGAAGCTGAGTTAAGGACTGAAAAGTTATAAACTCTCTTTTAGTAAAGACTAGCAGTGGCTACCCGGCGTTGCCTGGATAGAAAGGGATTTTTTTAAAGATAGTCCCACAGATCCATTATTACTGAATTGTGAGTTGAATCCTCATGGATGCCCCATTTAAACCCCTATATAAAAAAAATAGACCTTGCATTGATCCAGCTACTCTGAAAAGAAATGTTAATGTCTACTATCTAAAATATTAAATGAAAAAAAAAATCCATGCTGTTATCATTTAAACTTTATTTTTTAATTATCTTCACGAATATAAATCAAATCCCTATTATTTTTGCTCAAAAACGAAGACCTGGTGATATTTAATGTGTATATATATATTTACTTTGTCGTTAATTGTTTTATTTTCGAAGTTTCCTCTGGACATACATATACACACAACTGCCGTTTATATATGTATAGATAGATTACCTTTGGACATACATACACACAACTGCCCTTTATATATGTATAGATAAGAGGCTTCACTGTCAAAATTTCCAAGATGGTAAATTATCCCTGGGGAGAGCAGACATCCAGCTAATAAAGCATCAAACTCTACACACACCTACCCACTACCCCATGTGTCTGCATTCATTAAGAAGACAGGATTTGAATTTCACCGTGTGGAAAGATATTGAACATATTGATTAAATTGATTGGATTACTTTAAAGCAGATACTATTTATGGGAGATTTGTTGAGAGGATTTTGTGAACTGATTAATTATTATTTATGCATCCGTACGTTCAGATCAAGTGTCTGATGGCTGTTGATGCAAGTCTTCTCTAGTATCCAGCACCTTACTCAGTATTTTTATTGACTCCATCTGCTGTGGTCTAGACAGTTTCAGCTCTTATTTGAATTTCCAATTTTTTTAGTTTCATCTCTTTTGGGAGTTTATTTTCAGACTAGGAAAGGAAAAATCTGGATTCAAACCAGCTATATTCAGCCTTATATGTATTGTATATTCAAATGAATAATAAACTAAAGATCCCATAAAGAAAATAATAAGAGTAAAATACTCTGTGATTCTAAGATCCAGAATAACCATTCTCCCCCCCAAAAAAAAAACAACAACAACTTGAAGCCCCATACCTGGTTGTTGTACAGAAGTTAGATAAATTAATGATACAGGTGCTTGATCTATTTGTCAAAAGTTTTGAAAATTTAGCTCAATTGGTAGTTCTTCAGCCTATGAACCACAAGGTTCTGGGTTCAATACCAGCCCTTGTCAACTCAGGACATGAGTAACACAACTTAGATCTGAGCAGTAAAGTTGGAAGCTGACAGTAGGTATAGTGCTCCATCTCAGACACAAAAATAATCTCCCTGGTCTTGCCCTAGTGAAAAGGGGATAGACTCCCTTGCTGTTTGGCCGATACTGGCAATAGATCACTCTGCCAACTTTACTTACTATAAAGTTTTAGAAACAATTTTTTTTCTTTTCTCCACATGGATATCATGTTTGTATCAACATTCGATATTTATTCCCTTGAAAGTTATGGACTTTAAATCATATGAATAAACGGTTGCCAAGAGTTAAAAAAAAAAAAAATTTAATCACAATTCTTTGCTCCCAACTCACTGAATAAAGAAGAAACAATCATATTTTTTGAATAATTTTATAGAGTTTAGTGACCTTTTGTTTTTATTTTTTGTTTTTAACTTTGTTTGATTTGAAAATAAATACTTTTTATTTGATGAAGATGGAAAATAGTTTTCAAAAATATGAACAATTTGCAATTTCACTTTTAGATTGGTTGATTGTTTTGTTTTATAGCATATCAACCCTTTTCGGGTTATTCAATGCTGAATCGAGTCATTTTGATATCAGATTGTTTACAGTACCTACTGTTGCTTAAATAGTCACTGATCTAATTATTGGACAGGCTCATTGCTGCTTAACTTTAGTGATCTGGCACAAAACGGTACTTTCAACATGATCTGACTTTTAACCTTTTAGATGAGGATACTGTCCAAATATTTTTTCTTGAAAAATGTACAATAACCTTTATAATTGTATAACCGGATATAAAAACCTAAGTCTTAAAATTTACTTTCACTAGGCCTTTGCATGGTATAATGATTAGTGTGCTAGGCTAGCAGACCATTGTTAGTTTGATTCTCACTGAGTGACCCCATACTTTTGATGCGTGGTGTAATGGCTGGAGTTGTAGGAAATGGACTTGTTGACCCGAGTTCAAATTGACCTTGTGTCACATCCTTTTTGTGCGGAGGGGTTGGTAAATATGTACTTCTGACCTTGTGTCATAACTAAACTAAACTGAGTAGATAATCACAAGTGAAGAAAACTTGGTGCTTTGTGTGGTGCAGTGGTTAGCAAGCAAGGCTAACTGGTCATTTTTAATGAGTTCGATTCTCACTTAGTGCCCCATATTTCTGACCTTGCATCACAGCTAAGCTTAGCTTAGTCAATAAATACAGTTAAATAAAGTTAAAAGCCTCAATTAATAGTTGAAAAATGTATTATATCCTTTGTCTGAATTTTTAGATGAGTCTTGATAAGTATTATCTTGATTTAAAAAAAATTTTTTTTTTTTTTTACTGTTGTCATCACCTTGATTGTGATATAAACGTTTCAGCTGTTGTATCCTCCAGCCTTTTTCAGGTGTACCATGTCTGACCAAACAATGATTCAACCTGGAAAATCATTTTGAATAGTTTGAATGATTTCTCAAGTTGAATCATAAAGATGAGGACAACAGTCCGAAAAATCAAAATAATATGTATCATATCCTGTTGATAACCATCGTAACTACATAACCTGATATGACCCAGGTCTTGGAATTTACTTCAGCTGGGTTTGGTAGGATGCCTTGCATAGTTAGTGAGCTAGGCTAGTGGACCATTATTTGATTCTCACTGGGTGCCCAATACTTCTGGCTTAGTAGAATGCAGTTGAAATTATTATTTTGAGATGGCCTTTCCTCAACACATACATCGTTGTTTCAATGTTCCCATGAGTCAGATGGGCTTCTACTTTTCACAAATATTTTGTTTATTTAGTTGTTTTTTGACATTAAAGGCTATGAAAATGTTAAAAAAAACTGCAGATTACTCAGTGGGTAACAATTGACTTATTTAACCAATAGATGATACCTCTACTACCATTCTGATATCTGAAAAATTCTTTAAAAAAATCTTGCCCTAAGAGTTTTAGATAAGACTTTGAGAACCTGTATAAGTGAAATTCTGACCTATTTCACAACTGGTTAACTCATTGAATTACAACTTAGTATTTTTCTAATTCTTTTGATCCTGATTTCCGCACCCTGTGGTCTGCTAGGATAGCCTTTTGTGTGATCAGGCAGAATATATTTTACTTCTGTACAACAACCAGGTGTTTTTTTACATTTAAAAAAAAATTAATTTTTTTTTTTTTTTTTTTTTTTTTTTGAGGGAGGTTGTCCTTCTCTATCTTAGGCACAGAGTATTTTTTTATGAGAATCTCTGGTTTATTATTTATTTGAATGTACACAATGCTTTATAGTCTGGTAGATAAGGTGGACCAGGAAAAATTGTTACCAAGCTAAATTTGGTATTTTTTTGAAAGCTTAGGTTATCCTCTTTTCGGAATTAGAAAACTCCTCTTTTTGACCCCCTAGTGAAATTTTTTTATTGGGGGTGGAAGTATGCAAACCAGATGTAAATATTCTTATTCTTGTGGGATTTGTTTTGGTTGATACATTCTTTGGCCTTCTTTGCTTTCAGAAATTTTGAGAGAAGTCATTATCGTTATTTTAAAATAGTCTTTGCCCAACCTAATCTACATCACGTAGTTGTGTTTATATGATCGTATTAACTAGATATGCCTCTGCTGTACATTGAATTTTTTTGTATTTATTTTGTGGCAATTTAAAAAAAATGAAGCCTGTGAAAATGTTAAGAGTTGTAGATTTCCTTAGGGCAAGTAAATGACTTAATTGACTTTCTTATCTGTTTTATATATCTAATACCATTTCTAAATCTAAAATAAACTGATTTTTGCTTCCAAGTTTAGGAAAGGAAAAATCTGAATTCAAACCAGCTGTAATCAGCCTTATGTATACATTCAAATGACTAATAAATCATTCTCTGCCCAAAGAAAATGATAAGAGTAAAATACTAAGTGAATCTGGTATAATGATTAGCAAGATAGTCTTGCAGATCCATTACTACTGAAAAGAGAGTTTGATCCATGGTAGATGCCTCATACTTGTGACCTTGTGTCACATCCTGTCTGTGGTGAACGGGTTGGGTAAATTCTTATTCTGTGACTCCAAGATCCAGAATTACCACTCCCCCCCCAAACACCTGGTTGTTGTAGAGAAGTAAAATAAATTCTACCTGATCAAAGAAAAGGCTATACTAGCAGACCATGGTGGAGGCGCGTGGCATAATGGTTAGAATCATAGGAAATGGCCTCATCGACCAGAGTTCAAATCCTAGACGAGGCTGTTTGCATTTCACATAGCGCTAATAGCCTTGGGAAAGATATGAATCCAACTATTCTCCCATGAGCTATAGGTAAATAGCAGGGTGCACTGGGCTCTTAGCCTTGGCTAGGTAACCAGTCTAGGAGAAGGAAAACTCTGAATTCAAACCTGTTAAACTCCACATAAGAAATTGACTTTTTTATCATATCTTGCTCATGCGGAGGGGTTGGTAAATATATATATATATAACTTTGTTGCAGTACCATAAGCATTGGGAGGAGTCCTCGTGGCATAATGACTAATGTGCTTGACTGCAATATTATAGTAAATTGTACTATTATGTTCACTTTTAGACTGATACCCTTGGGAAAGGTATGAACCTCCTCATCCATGGGTTAAATAATACCACTACTGTTCTTTTACAATGATGGCTTGGCATTAAATAACCCATGAAGGTTGCTAGCCATTAAACAAAGAAACCAACCATAAGCTTCATCAGGTACTGTTACTATGAGCTGATAACTGTTGGTCCTATTTTTCACCATTGAGCTGTACCTGCAAAGTTTGTAGAGCACTTGCCTAGGAATCGCAATAGTCTTGGTCTGGTACCAGCCCTCGCCAATTCAGTGTATGAGGAGCACAGGGATCTGTGTGGTAAAGTGAGGAGCTGATGGTAGGTGTGGTGCACCACCTCAGACGCAAAAAACAATCTCCTTGGTCTAGCATTAGTGAAAAGGAGATAGACTTCCTCGCTGTTTAGCCATGGATCCATTAAAAAAATCCATCACAAGTCTTTGCTACCCACTTACCGGATCAATAAAAAACTGTATTATGGAGTTTAGTTGGATTTTTATTTTATTTTATTTAAAAAAAAAAACCTTGTTGGATATTCATTTGATGAAGATTAAAATTGGGGAAGTCCCCATGGCCTATTATCTTACATGCTGAACTGGAACATTGTAGTTTGTATGACTGGTGTTCAAATTCACTATCATGTTCACTTTAGGACTAATATCCTTGGGAAAGGTATGACCATCCCCCCCCCATCTATGAGTTAAATAGTACCACTACTGTTCTTCTACAAGGATGGATTTGGCGTTAAATAACCCATGAAGGTTGATTATGCTATTAAACAAAGAAACCAAGAAAATTGAAAATTATTTAATAATGAAGACTCTCTGGTTTAAATGAGGAAACCCAACTGTGAATAGAGTAGAACGAACATCTTTATCAAATAGGCTACCACTTCTAACCCAATGTGGTGGCTAGTGTTCACTCTAAATTGTATTACTTGTACAAGAAAAAAAAATGCCATGTAGTAAAAATTTTATGTTCAGAAGATTAATTAAACTAAAATGAGCAATTCCCACATTTATCTTTTTTATCAACTTTATATAAAAAAATTAATGACCATCTTAAAAGTAAAAATATCTTTTATTGTGACCCCCATAGATGTTAATGTGTTGAAGGGTCATACTTCTAATTCTATATAAAAGTCGTCGGGGTGGCCTAAATTCGGTATCAGCCAGTCAGCGAGGGAGTCTATCCCCTTTTCAATAGCGCTAGGCCAAGGAGATTGTTTTTGGCTTCTGAGGTGGAGCGCCACACCTACCATCAGCTCCTTTACCGCACAGATCCCTGTGCTACTCATACGCTGAGTTGGCGAGGACCAGTATTGAACTAGGAACCTTGTGGTTTCTAACAGAACGCTCTATCGACTGAGCTAACCCGGCCCATAATTCTATATACTCTACCGTTATTTTATTTTATTTTATTTTTAGTTGTTGACAGGTTTTTTGGTTCTGTGTAGGTTATGAAAAGATTTAGAGGGAACATTGGTGACCCTCATAGATTTTAATGTGTTGAAAGAACATACTTGTAATTCTATATACTCTACTTTTTTAAAATTTTATTTAATTTTGATTTTTTTTATATATTAGTTCACAGGATTTTTGGTCCTGTTCAGGTTATGAAAAGATTTAAAGGGAACATTCGTGACCCTCATAGATGTTAATGTGTCAAAGAATCATATTTTTAGTTTTATATACTCTACCTCTTTCATAATTGTTTACAGGATTTTTTTTCCCTGAGCAGGCCATGAAAAAAATTTAGAACATTTGTGGTGACCCCCATAGATGTTAATATGTTAAAGGATCCTACTTGTGTTGAATCATCTTCATAGACTTTTCTATAGTTAACATCCCAGTAAGTCGTTTTTCCTGGCTTATGTCTGGCTTATCTTTCAACAAAAAGAATTTTTTTTTGATGCAGTATGGTACACCTGTCTTTATTGATAGACATAACTATCATTTAGTGTCTCTTTTCATTAATACCTCCTTCTCCTTTTGGACTTATGCCCCCCTCTCTTTCTGACACGTTCACTTGCATTCACAATCACTTTTATGGACTTTAAAAAGAATGAAAAAAAAAAAATAAAGAAAGAAAGAAAACAATGCTGTTCTATGTCTTTATTCTACTATCCTCTTACGTATCATATTCAATTCCCCAAAGGAGGATTGATATCCTACTTGGAAATGAGTGATTCCTTGCTGCCATCATAAATTTTGAGATCTTCTGGTTGGTGCTTGTAAGATTTGTTTACATGGTTCAACCAAAATCATTTGCACAATTCCCAGTGTATCACTTTCCTTATTTATTTATTTTTTCTATGATTTATTATCTTGTACTGGTTTTACTTACTATACTGCTAATTTAAATGGCCTTTAACTCTTTGAACTCAGCCCATGAGCCATAGCATACCATGTACCTGAGCTCATGAAATTCACAGAAAAATTAAGCAGAAAACATTCATTTTTGTTTCAGGAGGTAAATATCTTTGTGTAGAATTATACATGGAATTATTATGATATTAAGGATTTCATTATAACAAAGTTCAGCTTGAAGTATTAGACTTAAAGTATATGATAAAATAGTGCTGAGCCTGAAATATTGAGTTTACCAATGTAATGATAAAATAGTGCTGAGCCTGAAATATTGAGTTTACCAATGTAATGATAAAATAGTGCTGAGCCTGAAATATTGAGTTTACCAATGTAATGATAAAATAGTGCTAAGCCTGAAATATTAAGTTTACCAATGTAATGATAAAATAGTGCTAAGCCTGAAATATTGAGTTTACCAATGTACTGATAAAATAGTGCTGAGCCTGAAATATTGAGTTTGCCAATGTGAGGATGAAATGGTGTTAAGCCACTATGTATGATTTGAAATTCACACATGAAGGAGCAACATAGACCAATTTGGGGAACATCGCAGAAGCAACCAGAAACATTGTGCAAAATGTAAAGTACAGTAACCAAATGATTCAAGAAATTTTTCTCAGGTTGCAAGAAACCCAATGATCAGGCAAGTTCAAGTAAGCCTAAAACTGTAGATACTGACCATAGATGCAAATCCAGTGAGTAACACTTAGAAAGTATCAAGCAAACACAGCGTCTCACAGTCCAGTGTGGTTCATCATTATCATAATTTTAGAAAAAGCATCTGGTGCTGTTGAATTTTGCTTCATGTTACCAAAATATTGCAAAACATTTGACTCACCTTAGTAGAACGCATTTGTAAGATAATATTTTTGATGCACTGTAAATCGGGTGTATAGGATTCTTCTGGGTCTTTATTTTTAGTCTTAAGATTTTCTTTACTTGAAAATGTAAACAGTAGAGTTTAAATTTATTTTAGTTTTCAACATGTCATTGGTTTATGTAATTGAGAATATTAAAATCAGTAGGTGAGTCAATTGTTTTTTTTTTTTATCTTTAATGATTGTAAACTGGAATACTGGGATGAATTTTAAAATAAATTCTTGGGTTAGGTTACACACTTTCTGTAATCTGTGATAGCACGGACGAGACCAAAAAATAAGAAAAACATTGGCTAGAGCTTATCAGGCTATTACACTGGGGTATGATTTGGTTGCTTGGCAACCAGTCGAAAGGGAGTTAAGAATGAAGGATATGTCTGTTAGAAATCAGCTGCTAAGAATTGAAAGAAGCAGGAGTGAGGATCAGGATGAGAAACGGTAAGCAATCAGAGAATAATGGATGTTTCAGAAGATGAGCAAGAAAAAAGGAGAGTTGATATAGAAAGGTTCAGAAAGGAAAAATAGGGTCTAAAAGACACTGCGGGGGTTGGGTGGGTGTGGTAAGGAAGGAAAGTATTCTTTGTTAAAAAAAACTCTACATATCAACTTTTTTCAACAAAGAATTCTTGTCCTTTTTTTTTGCTTACCACTTTTTTCCCTGCCTACTCTTAGACCCTATTTTTTCCTTTCTGGTAAGCAAAGTTAGGCAAAAAAAAGTTAGATAAAGGAGAGTTGATATAGAAATTTAGAAAAATAGGTAAATTCATCAAAGTTGGTTGTTGTTGGTTGGATGTTTTGTTTTATAGTATATCAATTTTTTTGGATCATTTAAAGCCAAATCAAGTCATTTTGATATCTGGTTACTTACAGTAACAGCTGTTACTTAAATGGTCACCCATCTAAGTATTGAACAGGCTCATCACTACTTAACTTTGGTGATCCAAACCGGGGCTTTCAATGTGACTTGACGGTAAGCACCAAAGAAAGAGGGGTTTGAAAATAAAAGGTAGGACTTAACCTATCAATAAGCAAAGACAATGGAAAGGAAAAAAAAGTTTAGGTAGGAAAAAATAAATTAAAAACCAAGGCTAGGAAAGGAAAGAAACACACACTTGGTTGCATGTTGGAAAAGAAAGAGAGAGAGAGAGAGAACATCAAGATAAAGAAGAGGAGGAGTAGGGGGAGGAGATAAAGAAAATGGTGAAGAATGAAGATTAATGGAAAATAAAGATGAAGAATAAAAATTCTGATAAAAGAAGATTAGAAGGATGAGGTGGGGAAGAGGAGGGGGAGGAAGAGTTCAAAGGAGAAAATGGTAATTCTGTCATCATCAACTAATAGAAGACAAACATATCAGATAAGGTGCTAAAGAAATTATCTTGAAAATGGTTATTTTTTATTCAATTTAGAAGTGAAGTCGGCTAACTCATTATTATAAATTCAACACATTATCTCTTTCTCATCCCCAACACTCACCAAAAAACTCACTCACCCACCCTGTTGGCAGGGCTTAAAATACGCTGACTGCATCCCATGCAGTGGGGTAAAACTTTTCAGTACTTCCTCATATATACATATATACCAATTCCACCCTGATATAAAAAAAAGATGGCCAGACAATTAGAAAGGATTAGAAAGGATTTGAAAAAAAAAAAAAACTCGTCAGACAAGAATTGTCCATTGAGTTCAACAAAACATGCATAAAAGAAAAAATGCTGCCAAAATATACTTATTAAAATATTATATATATATATATATATATATATATCCAACACCTCCACACAAGCAATGCAACACAAGGTCATTTTTTAAAGTTTTTCTTCACTGAGATCAGTTGCCATAAAAGGTTAAAGATCCATCTGCCATACTATTTACTCATAGCTAGAAGGAGAATAATTGGATTTATACCTTTCCCAAGAGTATTATTACTATGTGTAATGCAAACACACATCCAGGATTTGAACTTGGTTCACTGTGTTCATTTCCTATGATGATAACATCTCAAGTGCCTATATATATATTATATATATTATTATTGTGTGTGTGTGTCTCTCATATATATATATATATATTATATATTATATATATATATTATATTGTGTGTGTGTGTGTATATATATATATATATATTGTGTGTGTGTGTGTCTCTCTCATATATATATATATATATATATATATATTGTGTGTTGTGTGTGTCTCTCTCTATATATATATATATATATATATATATATATATATTGTGTGTGTGTGTCTCTCTCTCATATATATATATCAGTCATCCACAGACACGTGTTTCTAAGTTTACTTCTCATCAGTGCAGCTTGACTTTTTAACAGCTATCTTAGTTGGAATCGAAACCCGACAGAATTTTCGTCTGCCAAGTTCCTTACCCTTGCGGCTATCAGTGGCGTTGGTCTAGGGTGAACAATTAATTGCTACATACTTTACGGCGTTATGTTTTTACAATCACCAGACAACTCAAATCTGTAAACAGATGGTGAAGTTACAATTAATGTCCCCCCACAACCACAAGGTTCTGGGTTTAATATCGGCCCTCGCCAACTCAGCATATGAGTAGCACAGGGATCTGTGCAGTAAAGTGAGGAGCTGATGGTAGGTATGGTATTCCGCCTCAGACACCAAAAACAATCTCCTTGGTCTAGTGCTAGTGAAAAGGGGATAGACTCCCTCACTGTCTGGTTGATACTACCCAACAACTTTACTTTATATTTTTGTATTGTATATTTGTGTGAGTGTGTATATATTTGTGAGTGTGTATATACGTATGTGTATATATTTGTGTGTGAGTGTATATATGTATTTACCAACCCCTCCGCACGAGCAGGATGTAACACTAGGTCAATTTCTTAAGCGGAGTATAACAGGTTTGAATTCAGAGTTTTCCTTCTCCTAGACCGGTTGCCTAACCAAGGTTAAAGAGCCCAGTCTACCCTACTATTTACCCATAGCTGGAGGGAGAGTAGGATTCATATCTTTCCCAAGGGTATTAGCGCTAAGTGAAATGCAATTACCACATCCAGGATTTGAACTCGGGGCGACGAGTCGATTTCCCATGACTTTAACCATTACACCACGTGCTTCATGATTTATATGTATGTGTATATATTTGTGTGAGGATATATCTGTTTGTGTGTGTATATACCCATTAGAGGTGAAACTGACAAACCGACATTTCCATTTCCAGTTCTCTGGTCATGTTACTTAAAGACGCCAATTAACAAATTGCTTGAGGCTTTACCGGTTGTTGTACTGAGTTTTGAGCGAGTTGCCAAAGACTTCTAAAAATTATCCCACATTTATTTGGGAGTTTACTTTCCATTTTGACTCAAGTTGCAAATAAAAATATGAGGTAAGTTATTCGGTTGCCAATTATTTAAATTTTGGAAATTTAATCAATAAATTAAAATTGGCACATTGATAACTATGAGGGTCATAAAAAAAAAACACCTTTTTTTTTATTCGTTAACAAGTATGTCCTTTTACTATCAGTAGGGTAGAGGCATTTTTACATGTAAAAATTCATGTCAAATTAAGTCCTTAATAGTTTTTTGAAAAACTAATATTTTTGAATATAGAAACAATTATGTTATAGTCAATCAAGTATAATTCTTCTTTGAATTAATACAGTTCTAAGTGACAGTTATCTCTAGGCCGCAGGTTCAATCCTGGTCAAGAGTGACAGTAACATAGAATAATAATTAACACAGCTTAACACTTGTACCCAGTCATGGTTAGTGGAATGAGAACTGTATACCCTGGTGGATTGAATAAAAGGTTGGGTTCAGAGTTCGTGAAGGTCCCCAAGTTTGAAAAGAAGTTTCCCGAGTCCGACAAGAAATACCTGAAGAAGGCTGGAGGGCACATCAACTGAAATGTTGTACAGATAATAAAGATGAGGACAATAGTCTGAATAATCATAATACAATTTATCAAGCCTCATCTCAAAAATTCAGAGAAATAATTATGTTATAGTCAATCAAATATAATTTTGTTTTTTAATTAAAAGAAAAATCTATTTTTAATTTTACAAAGTTGTACAGATGTAGCAATATCGTTATTGTTTGCCCAGTTTCACCTATGAAATGACTCAACCATACCCCACATTATTAAGTAAAGATTAGTTGGTTGCAGACTTTCGTCAAAACTGTATGAGCTAAAAGTAAGTTCCACAAGGAAAGAAACTGCCTTGTCAGGATTTGAACTCAGGTTGCCTATTTATTTTCTACAGCAAAACCTGTCACACTAAGTGTCCCTGTGTTAAGGGGCCGGGTTAGCTCAGTCGGTAGAGCGTTCGGCTAAAAACCACAAGGTTCCTAGTTTGATACCGGTCCTCGCCAACTCAGTGTATGAGTAGCACAGGGATCTGTGCGGTAAAGTAAGGAGCTGATGGTAGGTGTGGTGCTCCACCTCAGATGCTAAAACAATCTTTTGGTCTAGCACTATTGAAAAGGGGATAGACTCCCTCGCTGACTGGCTGATACTGACTTTAGGCCGCCCCATTGACTTTTATATATATACTGTGAAACGACAAAACTTGCAAAACATGTGTGGGCATTGAAAGAAAAGCATAAGAGTGATCCAGAAGTAAAATGGAAGATTATTAAGAAAGCACCATCACATAAAGGGAATGATAAACCCGTTCATACTGTGTCTGCAAGAAAAATTAAAAATAGCCAAATTCAGTGACCCAGATCAGATATTGAACTCGCATGCAGAATTAACAAACAGATGTAGGCATAAAAACAAGCATAGGCTCTGCCTAGTAAGTTCCGGTGTTACATAGGGGGTGAAGGCAGGTAAGTAACACACCTGCAGTATTGAAAATGAGCACTACCCAGATATAAAAGGCAGAATGATCGTAGGAAGAAAATACCCTGAAGATTCGCACTACTGCGAGAAACTTAAGTCGGTAATTTTTAATCCATTCGATTTTAAATGTATATTTAGCTCTGTATATTGAGCACCTTAAAATCAGTTTTAGGAAAAAATTCCAGAAGTAAATAGTATTTTTTACTTGTTTGCTTGGTGGTAACTGCGATATATATATATATATATATATATATATATGAGGTAATATTTTGCTGGAGTATTGAACTCAGCTTCTTCTGCTTTTATTGGATTATTAAGATCATACAAGTGTTTTATAGAAGGGGGAAGTAGGTAGGTGGGTAAGTTTTGTGATGAGGGAAAGATTTGATTGGTTATAGGAGACATCTTTGGGGAAGATAAGAAGGGAAACAGATGGGAGGTAGGTAGTAAAAATGAATGGTGAGAACTACCTGATAGGGATGGGGAGTAGCCATTTCATGGAGAGATTTGAGTAAAGGAAGTAGCAAATTTTGTCTGAGTTTTGTTCTTTCATTATTATTTTACCTCATTCTGTCAGATTCATTCCAACCCCCTTTTCCTCATATATATATATTATTGGTATAGCAAGACTTGAGGGTCAGTTACAAGTTTCACATAGGGAAATTCATGATCATCAGATGGTAGGTATACAAGGTCATATAGTAGACATTCTAGAATTTGATATATATATATATATATATATATATATATATATATATATATATAAATTAAATAAATATGTTTTTAAACATAAATTTGCATTATTTCGCCTTCAAAAATATATTATTACATTTTAATTAATGCTTCTAACTCACTATAAAAATGATTTAAAAAAAAATCTTTATTTCAATATCCCTGAGCAGGGCCTCATTATTTTTATAGTATTAAAAAAAAATATATATATATTTATATATGAAATGATTTTCAAAACATCCCGCGAAACAAGACGCCGCACGGGATCTAACGAAGTTTCATTATCTTTGCTGAGCATAACTTTACATCTTTGAACGTTTGCATTTACATTAAAACATTCAACGGATTAACATCACAGTTGAGTTTAACAAATACAGATGAAATTTAAAAAAAAATTTTTTCAATTCTCTGAAGATAGGCATAGCCTGAAAATATTAAGGGAACAAAAAAAAAAAAGAAAGAAAAAAAAATTAAATACATATGTTTTTAAACATAAATTTGCATTATTTCGCCTTCAAAATATATTAATATATATATATATATATATATATATATATATATATATATATATATATATATATATATATGCACTCTTTCTCTCGGTCTGTTTCTCTCTTTCTCACATGCACATTGTGTTTTTATGTATAATGAGATGATTAGGCACTGAACCATAACAACCTTCGCTTGGGTGTGGTGGTTTGTAAAACTTCTGTTTTTACAAGTGTATGGTATGTGACTAATTTTTGATTGACAGCTCAACTTATGTATGCATAGGCACTTAAGTACCTACTTTTTCATGCTGTTCAATTTAAACAAATAAACAGCAGTTATAACAAGGAAAAGTATCCACCTGGAAAACTTAAACATTCTTCCGTATACTTATATGCACCCTAGTTGACTTACTCACTACTTTCAGGAGTCTACAAATGCATTATTGCTTCCAGGATTCTAAATATATCCCCTGATCTGCCAGGTATTCTTATCATGGATCCAGGACTACATTGTTAAAAATGCACACTAGTTGACTCAAATTCTCAGTTATATCTACTAGCAAGCACAGATATTTAAGTTTTAATGTAATAAAATATATCAAATTAGAAAGACTAACAAAACTAAATAAGAATGCATATAAAAAGATCACTTATTTTAATTTTATTTCAATTGATTTCTATGTAAAATTATGCATAGGATTACTTTTAATACATTTGAGAATAAACAATATTAGAAATCAATAACACCAAGTAATTATTTATTAAACTCTGTTTTAAAACCAATATGCTAATTATCCACACCATATACTAAGTAAACATTTATTTCTTAATAATATATAACACATATTGCAGGATTTTAAATGCATTAATAACATGGGCTGTTTTGAGGTAAATCTAACTAAGCTCGACTTTAATAGAGACATCGTTGATAAATAAGATGCTAATTAAGATTAAATAATTATTATTTGATATGACATAAATAACTGAGGGAATTGTGATGTCAGTGGTTATGTAGTTTTGGTTTCAGAAAGACACATTTTCTATTATAATAACTAGCAAATATATGCACCCTCCGGGTGCAAGTATTTCAGTTTTAATGTAATGAAATATCGTATTAAATTAGAAAGTCTAATAAGAATGCAGATAAAAAGATTTGAAACAGAGTGGGGGTATAATAGAAAAATAGAAATGAAACTTACTCTTCCATCACTGCCATCTTTCATTGCTGAATTTTACTTATTTAACTATTTAGTTAAATTAGGAAATAAAGAATAAAATTACACTTATTTTTTCTTGTTAATGGATTTCATTTAAGATTCATTGGAGAGATTTTTGCTTATATTCATTAAAATAAAACCAAACAGTTAGAAATCAATAATACTAAGCACATATTTAATAAAATCACATTTTTAATATCAATATGCAAATTAGCTTTCCCATTCACACTGCAAACCGCTATGTTTTGTATATATAAATACAATAGCATGTTATTAGTATGTAGATATGGACAACACTAATAAAACGGTGAAGCAATTTTATTAATAATTGAGGTTTAAATATAAATAAAATCATGAAGAATGTGATGTAAGTAACTATGTTAATTGTGACTTGATTAGTAATATAGTTTCGGTTACAGACAGAAAAACACACAATCTCCATTATAATAAGATTTAAATAAGTAAAAAGTAGGCTTTTATTCAAATTCAAACTGTGCATACATTTTGTAATGAAATAAGATGTCCAGTCTGTGCTCAGAGAATGACCCCCCCCCGCCCAATGGGGTCAACTGTTGGCTGTGTGTGGTGACCTGTGATGCTTAAGGACGGAATCCTGGTGGATGAACAGTCCGTGACATGCAACATTCCACTTTGAACTTACTTAGGCTAGACAGGTAGTTGGAGATGTCAAGCCCTAGCACCTATATGATTGTCCTAACACTATTGCCCTTATGGCAAGCACCAACCCTTTTTATCATATATGTGATAGAAGGCTACTGAGGGTCTTCATGTCTTAGGATGTTAAACTGATGGTAAGCTTCCAGTTCTGGAGGTTTGGGGAATGTGGAGCACCCCTTTATCACCATTGTTAGAGTCTCATCTATGGATTAAATAGAAAAATGTGTTTATAAAAAAAAAGGATGAATTTATAGTACATATATATATATATATATATATATATTTGGGAATAAAAGACCTTAAATACCATGGGTATCGTGGTTATGGACCACGAGCTTCTTCAGACCACTGATATATTTTATTTAGACAGGCACATGGCCAAACTCATTTTATATTCATACATTTCACCTCCCTCATTCAGGGGTGGTCATATTGCATTCTTTCTTTTCAAGTGTCTTTTTTATTGGTGGAAATTTTTTTTTTTTTTTTTTTTTTTCATATATATATATATATATATATATACAGTTATAGTACATGAGAAACAGGACTATTGACATTGTTCACTACTATTTTCAATTTTCAGGTCCTGTAGGGAGGTCACTATTGGATGGATGGAAGTTGGGGATATAATTTTAAACATTTCCATAGCTCTCCTTAATTTTGATCGGTTGGTTGATTTTAGTTTTACAGCATATCAACACTTTTTGGGTCATTTAATGCCGAATCAAATCATTTTGATATTTGGTTACTTACAGTACCTACTGTCGCTTAAATGGTCACTCATCTAAGTATTGAACAGGCTCATCACTGCTTAACTTTGGGGATCTAGCGGGAACCAGTACTTTCTATGTGACTTGACTGTAAGCCCTTGATTTTCTATTGTTTTGATAAAAATAATTCGGATCATATGATCTTTAGGCACCCCTTTTTGATCTCGATTAAGAAAGGACATGTTTTTCATTTACTCCGTCAATATCTGGTTGTTTTAACAGATGATTTTTAGATTTTAAAAAAAAAATCATAAAACTAACCCCTAACCCTAACCCACAACCGGATATTGACGGTGTAAATGAAAAACATGTCCTTTCTTAATCGAGATCAAAAAGGGATGCCTAAAGGTAATAGGGTCCAAAAAATCTATATGGAATTTTTAAAAACTTATCAAACTTAACAGGGCACATATTCAAAAATATGTATCACATTTGGAAGTGGGAGTAAGATGGATGTTTGGAAGAGCTTTCCATTTTGCCTTCGCAAAGTCATAATTAAAATTTCTGTCTTTTTCTGTGGGTTTGGACACTGGCCTCTTCTGGTTGGCTTTAGTCAAATTGTATACCAATCTAAAATGACTTTTAATTTGAACTATTTTCTATTTTCATAATCTTTACTTAGTGTTGATGAAATCTTTTTCTTTGTATCATCAGTGTTTCTGTGACATTTAAAGAATATGTCTCTCTCTCTCTCTCTCCTGTCCCCCCTCCGTCTTTGTTTCCTTCTCTCTCTCCTGTCACCATTCTTTGTTGCTTTCTCTTTTCTCTATGTTCCCCCCTCTCTATCGTCCTCTTTCCACATTTCCTCTTCTACTTTTCTTTTCTCTCTCTCTGTCCTACCTCCCCCGTCTCTCTTTCTTTTCTCTCTTGTCACCCATTCTTTCTCTCTCTCTCCTGCTTCTCTCCTGCCTTTCCTCTCTCTCCTGCCTTTCCTCCTCCTCTCTCTGCCTCCTCTCTCTCCTGCTCTCCTGCCTTTCCTCCCTCCTCTCTCTCCTGCCTTTCCTCCCTCCTCTCTCTCCTGCCTTTCTCTTCTCTCCTGCCTTTCCTCCCTCCTCTCTCTCCTGCCTTTCCTCCTCTTCTCTCCTGCCTTCTCCTCCTCTCTCTCCTGTGCTTTCTTCCTCCTCTTTTCCTGCTTTCCTCTCCTCTCTCTCTGCCTTTCCTTCTCCTCTCTCTCCTGCCTTCTTCCTCCTCTCTCTCCTGCTCTCTTCCTGCCTTCCTTTCCTCCTCTCTCCTGCCTCTTCTTCCTCTCCTCTCCTGCTCTTTTCTTCTCTCTTCTCCTGCTCTTTTCTTCCTCCTTCTCTCTGCTCTTTTCTTCCTCTCTCTCTCCTGCTTTCCTTCCCCTCTCCTCTCCTGCCTTCCTTCCTTCTTTTCCTCTCTCCCTTTCCTTTCTCCTCTCTTGTCCTCTCTCTGCCTTTCTTCCTCCTCTCTTGTCCCTCTCTCCTGCCTTTCCTTCCTCTCTCTTCCTCCTCCTCTCTTGTCCCCTCTCCTGCCTCCTCCTCTCTTGTCCCTTCTCCTGCCTCTTTCTTTCCTGTCCCCCACTTTCCCTTTCTCTTTTGTCCCTCTATTGCTTCTCTGTCTCTTGTCTGTCTGTCTCATCTTCTCTCTGTCTTGCCTTCTATCTCTCCTCTCTCCCTGTATACACAAACACACACATAAAGAAGTGTTACTTTACCATGATATTATTTCACTTATATATGCATTTGGACTTTTTAACCTGTTTTTTTTTTAACTTAATGTACACTTCATTTAGTTGAAATTAAACTGTTAAAAAATTCACAAAAAGAAAAACCTTTGGTCCATCCTGTATCTGCAACACACACACACACACACACACACACACACGTTGAAGTAAGTTAGCATAATCACAACTGAACTAGTGCCAAGACAATTAGTACTTATGGGAATCCAGAATAGTCCACTCATGCATTTGGGTGATTCCATTCCTTGAGTCCTGATTGGCTGCTTGGTTTCTATGATGTTATGAGGCTTCATAAATAACCTGCCATTTTGCAGTAGTATTCACAGCAAGACAGATTCATATTGAGTTACGACTACTTGCTGCTTTGTCTTACCAATTCAATGGTAATTGGAACTAGTATGATTATTCTACAACACAAAGAAGGTGTTTCAAATGTGTCTATTCTCATTGTCTTAATGACTGAAATTTAATTATTAAACACACTTCTTTTTCCTGTCAATGAATAATTAAATGGATTTTTTTGGTGTGAAAATTAAAAAAAAGAAAAAAAAAAAAAAGGAAAATATATTTGTTTTCTCAGATCAAATTGAACTTGACTTATTGACCTTTCTCCATCAGAATGGTAATTTGTTGCACGGAGTTGATTGAAGTCATTTTGTAGTTGAAATGATTTAAATAGGAAAACTGTGACTCTCTCTCTCTCTGGGAGTGTGAGATCAAGTCTTGCTTGAAGTCAATTCTTAGATTTGTATCCTATTATTGAGTATCTGTTTGTATTACTTACCATTTCAAGTGTAGGTGCATTGTGTAATAGTTTTTATTGTAAGAAAGACTTGGGGACCTGAATTCAAATCCAGGACAAGGCTGTTCATATTTCACATCATGCTAATACAATTGGGAAAGGTATGCATATAACTATTCTCCCTTCAGTTATGGGTAAATAGTAGGGCAGACTGGGTTCTTTAACCTTGAATTCCAGCAGTCTTTTTTTTCCAAGGCCTTGAGGACCGTTCCAACTGCACCAACTACAATTGTATTACCTTCACCCTCATATTCCACAGTTTTTTCAGTACTCTAGCAAGATCCAAGTATTTGTCTATCTTTTTGTTTTCTTTCATTTTCACTGTGGTTTGTCAGAATGGCAAAATCCACTAGATGACAAGTTTTTTTTCTTCTTGTTAATCAACATATGCCTGGTCTTCTGGCCGGGATTAGGGGATCCATTGGTATGTCAAAATCCCAGATAATTTATGTGTCTCATTTTCTAGGATGGATTCTGGTTATCATTATTATTATTAAAAAGAATTTGCAACTGAAGAAATTGGATTATTAATGCAATTAACATAAACTTGACCTTTTCAAATGACACAGGGTTTTGTAAATAATTATATACTTTATATTTATTATTTCTTTTTTTTGTAAACAAATTAGGATTATTAAATCTGTCATCATTAAAATAGATAATTACTTTGAAAAATTATGTCATTTTTATTGATAAAGAATTATCTTTTTTTTTTTCTTAGTATTAGTTGTGTTATTAAGAATCCAGTTGATGTGTATTGAGCGGTTATTCAGATTGGTAATGTCATCCCTATTGTTTCTATCACAAGGATTCACCTTACCAATAACTTCTTTAAGCCCCCCTCTCCCCAAAAAAGGGATGTCCTGCACTAAATTGCATTTGATGGTGAGGCTCCAGATCAGTGGAGTACCCATTCATTGTTCCCATGACCATTCTGACCCAAAGTATTACACCTTTTAGGACCCCCATCTAGGGGTCAAATAGATCTGTTAAAAATTATTCATATTCTGTTGGAATACATGATGCTATAATTAAATTATTTATTCTGAGAATAGTTACTTCTAACTGTAATTGTTTACTAAGGATTATTATTAGTTACTTGGTTATTATTAAATAGAAACAATTACTAGATTGGATAGGTTGAAATCATACAATTGTGTTCAAATTACTTGAATTAGATAGGAATACATATCATCTATGTGCAAAAAACCCCAAAGAAACAACTACACAAAAATGTAAATAGGAACATACAATGTGTGCAATTCCCCAATTTCCAGGCATAAAATAACCCTAGACTAGTTGAGAGGCCGTTAAGATCAATCAATTAGCAATAAGAATTGGCTTCTCTATTTACTCATTCCTAATGTTAATTTCTGTGAACCATATTTTGTTTTTGCCCTTTGTTCTAACACTCAATCTGTATATTTTGTGTTTGTGCTGCATCATCAAAATGTAGAACTTCAAGAAGAGTCTGGTTTCAAGAACAAAAGAATTTCTTAGTTTTTTTTTCAAAGGTCACATAAATTGGTATTTTGCATTATATTCACAGACGTCTGTATCAATTGATTGAAGAAATAAAAATTGTAGAATTAAAAGAAAAACAAACAAAACAGGTGATGATGTAATTGTGCATATTATTTGTACTAGCAAATATATGCACCCTCCGGGTGCAAGTAATTTAAGTTTTAAGGAAATAAAATATTATGTTAACTTAGAAAGGGTAATGGAACTAAATAAGATGCTGATAAAAAGATTTGAAACAGAGGGGGAACAACTAAAACTTGCTTTTTCTTCCCCCCGTCTTTCATTGCTAAATTTTCTAATTTAACTATTTAGTTAAATTAGGAAGTAAAGAATAGAATTACTGTTAATATTGTTAATGGATTTATTGGAGAGATGTTTGTTCATATTCATTAAGATAAAACCAAACAATTAGAAATCAATAATACTGAGCACATATTTATTAAAATCAAATTTTTAATATCAATATGCAAATTAGCCTTCCCTTCACACTGCAAACCACTATATTTTGTATATATAAATACAATCGCATGTTAATAATATGTAGATATTAATAATGTAAAACAATTTTATTAATAATTGAGGTTTGAATAAAAATAAAATCATGGAGAATGTGATGTAAATAACTAAAGGAATTGTGACTTGAGTAATGATATAGTTTCGGTTACAGACAGAAAAACACACAATCTCCATTATAATAAGATGTATTTTTTTTTTCTGCTTGCTTAAAATTGTATAGCAAAACTTAGTTTAAATGGTTTATTCTCTAGCCACACAAGGCAGGGGTAACAGCCTGTTGTCTATCCTTATTATGTTAAGGATGAGTCAAACCTGAAAATAAATCTTCCGCAGCAAGAACACTGATTATCTTTTATTTCTTTGGCAGATGCAATGTTCTGAAGATTTAAGCAAAAACAAAACAAAACTTTTTTTTCCCCTCTTTTTTCTGCATTACTTCACAGAATTCTTATTATTTCTACCTATTCTCTTCTGGTAAGTTACAATATTCTCAGGTTTATTTTTAACCAAAGCAATTAGTACAGCAATGACCAATACAAGTTGTGAAGGCATTAGAGGAAATGGACTTGTCGACATGAGTTCAAATCCTGGATGAAGCCACAGTTTACATCGCGCTAATACCATTGGGAAAGGTATGAATCCAACTATTCTCTGTTCAGCTATGGGTAAATAGGACAGACTGGGCTCTTTAACCTTGGTTAGGCAACCAGTCTAGGAGAAGGAAAACTGTGAATTCAAACCTCTTAAATCTCCACTTGGGGTGATCACTACTAGAATAGGTTAGCCTATTAGTTCTATTTTTTTTTAAAAAAAAGTTAATTTTTATTTAAGAGCTACGAATACAGAGGATTTGTAAACTTTGTAAACTCTCTCGTTTTGAGCTTGGATACTTTCATAACACCTGTTTCAAAGTGTCCTTAGTGTAATAGTTATCATTGTACAAAATGGAATTGGCAAATCAGAGGGACCATATGACCTTAAGGCACCCCTTTTTAATCTCAATTAACAAAGGGCATGTTTTTCATTTACACTGTCAATATCCGGTTGTTTAACAGACAATTTTTAGATTTTAAAAAAATTATAAAACTAAACCTAACCAACAACCGGATATTGACGGTGTAAATGAAAAACATGTCCTTTCTTAATCGAGATCAAAAGGGGTGCCTTAAGGTCATATGGTCCAATCAGAGTTCAAATCCTAGAATTGGTTGTTTGTGTTTCACTCCATGCTAAAGCCCTTGCAAAAGACATGAATCCATCTGTTCTCTCCCCATCTATGGGTAAATAGTAGAGCAGACTTGGTTCTTTAGCGTTAGTTAGGCAACCAGTCTAGAAGAAGGAATAGTTTGAATTAAAACCAGTGTTACTCTGCCTAAAAATTTACCTTGTGTCGCACCCTACCCTTGGTGGAAGGGTTGGGTAAATACATTCATGACACCTGTAATCTGTTATCTTTCATTTGAGAAAATTTAACATCTGTTCTTGCACATTGAAAAACTTTGTGATATATATATATATATATATATATCATCCTCATAATCATGTTGTGCCATCAGCATTGATATCCATAACAACCTCTTTCCAACCATCCCTATCACTCATTGTCCCTGGCAGGTCCTCCACGCAGTATCCAGTAACTGCATAGAGCTGGTCTATGTAGATCTTTGCGGGCTGACCTGCACTAGTATGTCCAATTGCTGGTTTCCACAGGAGGACATCACTTATGGGTTAATCCTTACTTCTCCAGCAGTGTCCAGCATGTCTTATCTGTCTTACTCAATGGTTTGTGTGATGGGGGGCAGGTAGCTGGACAGCTGCTTCCATGATTCGTTCAAGATTGCATGTAGCATTCTTGTGTAGGTCCCATCTAGCCTATTCTCCAGGTGCCTTGTCAAGGTCAAGGTGTGCAGCCATACAGTAGCACTGATGAAGAATTGTCGCTTTAACTTGTCGTGAGATCTGATTTCCATAACAGCATGCCTCCCCTATGCATGCATTAACATCGCTTTCTGTGGAAGAGATATTACTACTAGGTATTTGAATTGTTCTACTGGCTTTCGATATATATATATTATGGCAGCATTTTTCCCTTTATACATATTTGGTTGAACACAATAGAAATTTCTTGTCTGACGAGTTTCTTTTTTATCTTTTCCAATTGTCTGGCCAGCTTTTTTTAATGTCTGGATGGAATTGGTGAATGAATCCACCAAAGATATTTTAACGAGTACTTTTGGCACTACTCATGAAAGAACTTCGGTGGATTCATAAAAAGAATCCACCCAGACATAAAAAAGCTGGCCAGACAATTGGAAAAGATCGAAAAGAAACTTGTCAGACATGAAATGTTTTGTGTTCTAACAAACAAACATGTATATATATATATATATATATATATATATAAAACATGTAAATGTGTGAGTTGTTATAGTTATTGACATGAAAAATTAAATTTGCCAGTCAAGTTAGAATTTTGGGTAGTCTGTGTTAACTTCACACTAAGGTCTTTAGAAAAGACATGGGTCCATATCATCTCCTCTCAGTTATGGGTAAAATAGTATGGTAGATTGAGCTCTCAAGCCTTAGTGGGGAAACCAGTATAGAGAAGAAAAATTTTGAATCCAAATGTCTTGCCAATATGTTAGGGTACTGTGTGGCCGGATAAGACCCATTACTTCTGATGTTTTACAGATCTTAAAGAATGTCTGAGTTTTTAGTTGTATTAGCTTGAAGTAAAGCACAAACAGTCATGTCAAGGATTTGAATTCAGTTTGCTGATTCTATTTCTTATGATGATAACCATTACACATATACACCCACTCACATACACAACACACACATAATTTATATATATATATATATATATTAATGTTTTCATTCAATAGTCCATGACAACTGTTTCATGTTCAATGCAATTATTCAAACGGATTTTTTTTTTGTTACTCCGACCTTGTGTATTATCTTTTAAAAAATTGTTTTTATCAAATAATTTAAAATATGTTTTTTTGGACCATATGACCTTTTTGATCTCAATTAAGAAAGGACGTTTTTCATTTACACCATCAATATCTGGTTGTTTTAACAGACGATTTTTAGATTTTAAAAAAAAAAAAAAAAATTATAAAACTAACCCCTAACCCTAACCAACAACTGGATATTGACGGTGTAAATGAAAAACATCGAGATTAATATGGTCAGTTTTTTCTGTGGAAAGAATAAGTATTCACACACACACACACACACACACACATATATATGTGTGCGTATGTGTATCACTTCAAAGTGAGAGTGAGTATAGAAGCCAACTAATATAAAACTTGAAATGGTACAGCAAAGAGCCTTTGTGATCAGACTTATTTTGTACCCACATTTACTGAACTTATTTTACCACTAAGTAAACCTTTTAGAGATTGCTAAACATTTTACCTATGAAAGTAGAAGTACATTTGGAATACTTACTTGTTGTAATGTGTGGGCAGGGCTGAAATGTCACCAGATATTTGCTTGCAGATATTTTGTCATGTTTGCTAAGATCTAGAGCCATTTATCAGTCAGTTGGATTTTGGGGTCTGTTTTTGAACCCCTGAATTCCTAAGACAAGATAAGCAGCCTACACACTAAAGATAAAAGTATCATTGCATATAATAAACATCAGCATATAATATTCTGCCAATCAAATTCAATTGAGAATATTTTCTAAGATATTTCAGTTCATGCTATTCAAGGTTGAATATTGGCCTATACTTTTGTATATCGGATACATCATGATTTATTTTTCATTAAATAATCATTTAAAAAAAAAAATGTCATTCTTGGAACCAAATATAAATATACATATGTATACAAAGATATATGTTTATGGGGTGTGTGTGTGCTGAAATGGTGTTATATACCCATTTGCATCTGGTATATATATATATATATATATATACACACACACACACACACACACACACACACACACACACCTGCCCGCACAAGCAGGATACGACACTAGGTCAATTTCTTAAGCGGAGTTTAACAGGTTTCAATTCAGAGTTTTCCTTCTCCTAGACTGGTTACCTAGCCATGTGTAAAGAGCCCAGTCTGCCCTGCTATTTACCTATAGCTGGAGGGAGAACTGGATTCATATATTTTCCAAGGGTATTAGCGCTATGTGAAATGCCAACAGCTTCATCCAGGAATTGAACTCGGGTCGACAGGTCCATTTCCTATGACTCTAACCATTAGACCAAGCACCTCCATTTACATTGGGTATATAAATGGGTGAGAGAGGAAAGGAGAGTAGAGAGGTGAGGAGATAATTGGTTCTTACTTGTTCGGTCCCCATCTTCCTTTTTCTGGCCTGATCCTTACTCTGGTAGGCATATTCCTTTCTTTCTTTAGATTGGGCAATCTGCTCATTTCTTGTATAATAATTAATAAAAACTTTGTTGGTTTTTTTTATAGATTTATTACAAAAACCCAAGAGCAAAAGGGTTTCTTACCGCGCAGATGAGAAGTCTGCATCTTAGAGTGAGGAACCTCTCCGTCCACTCCTCTGACTCACGTCCGGCAACTGCTAACTAAACCTAATTTCCTATTAGTGGATTTCGGGGGGGGGGCAAGTAAAGGTCACTACCTGCCAATCATAACTATAATGGCTGAAAGTAATTTTCCATCTACCCTCTGATTTTGATTCTTCAATGAACTTCAATTCAAATATCTAGCTACACTTATTTACATAATTCATAGGTTACCTATGAATTATGTAGCAATGGAACATAATGTATGCTTCAAGGCTATACAACAAATCAGGGGGTCTGTAACTATTCTACAAAGGGTCTATAGAAACTACTAAGTCTTCTTGGTAATTAGAAGAAATTAATTCCACAAGAATCCTGGAGAACTTACTCTTCAAAAGTTTAAGATGAAGATAATTGTTATTCTGTGTTAGCCAGGATTGAACCTGCAGTCTGGAAATGATGTTACAGATTGTTTGGAACAGCAGCCTTAAGCTGTTCACTAGTAACTTCATGTTAAAACTGACTTACTTCAATAGTCATCAGCTTCATCCATCTCATTAGGAAATGTGCTTTCTTTGATTAGTTAGTATTAAATATTTGCAGGTCTTTTTTTTTTACATGTTATGCTTACTTTACACTTTATTTATGATTATTTTACAATTAAAGTTTTACATGAAATTTGTGCAGAATTCATTAATTACATAATTGGTTGCAACAAAACAACTGCTGCAAGGAGGGGGTTTCATGATAGGTCAATCAAATTTTTGTAGGGGTCTACGGACTTAAGTTTGAGAACCCCTGCTCTAGACCAGCTCTTTATGTATCTCATGGAAAATTCTAGAGAATATAAATATTCTTGAAATTTTGACCTAATCCAGAAACAGTTGCTATGTTATGAGAACTTGTGAAAACATGCCTGTCTTTTACTACTTTTCTTTATTATCTGTGTAAATTTTATTAATGTCTTGTGACTCTCAAACATCTGAGATTTATCATTTGTGGCTCCTGCATTAAGCAAGTTTGGCCACCCATGCTCTAGATCAAAAATTAGTTTAACAAAACAAACAAACAAAAAAAAACAAAAAAACTGAATACTCCACAAGAATGAATGAAACAAATGTCATTGGATTAAATGAACCAAGGGCTGACATGATGTAAAATCTAACCAACCCTTTCTAGACTATTCCCTTCTTGGTCTGGTTGAGAATTTTCAGCACGATCTTGTATTTAATACCAATACTAGATCAATAATTTTTCACTCTATATTTCATTGTTTATGAAGCATGGTTAATGTGTGTGTGTGTGTGTATATATATATATATATAATAATTGAAGGTAGTTGCAAACTCACTAGTTTTTTCAGTTAATTATCTAAAAGTGTCCTATGCCTTCAAACAATCCCAAATTTTAAAGTATGATTGTAGCATGATATATACTGTTAGGATAGTGAAGAAATAGTCAATAGCACTTGGTAACTGTCAGTTTCTTGCCAATGTGATTTTTACACCAATTGTCAGTTACCAAGCGCTGTTAATCACAGCTGGAAAAAAAAATAGTCGGATTCATATGTTTCCAAGTGGTATTAGTTACATGTGAAATGCAAACAGCCTTGTTGAGGACTTGAACTCAGATAGCTGAGTTTACTTTCTACGATGATAACAGTTAAGCCACGCACGCCTTGTGATTCATACTAATTCAGTAAATTTAATATTTAGATTCATCTAATATGTTATATTTCTAAATTATCTATGTAAAATAAAATTTAAATTTACATTGACTACTTGATGTTATCTCTGTCTCTGTCTCACATAGATGTGTCCAGGGTATTACACTAAACTTCATTTGGTGATGAAGCTCCAGTTCTGGAGCTCTGGGAAGTGTAAAGTACACCTTCATTACCATTACTCCCAGGTCCACTCTGACCTGGAGTAGTAGTAACTGTCTCTGAGTTAAGTAGATACATTTGAAAATTATTATTGGATAGGAATGTTTGAAACCATATAACTAGGTGCAAACAAATAATTATTGACAAAAACTGTGTAATGGAAACGCAGAAAATATAGTTAGGATTATGATCTGAATGTTTTTAATTTGTTCACAAAGTTGGCCTGATTCCAAAATGGTATGATATGTTGGGTTAGAGTCTCTAGGAGTAAAGTTGAAAAAATGTGACATACTGACATTTGCATTTATTATCAGTGAGATCTATTTCCTTTGAACTAACCAAGTAAAACTTGATATTTGATATCTGAAATTTTGAACAGTGTTCTGCTTGTGCATAAATATTTTTGAATTTCAGGTTTTGCAATTAAATAAAACAAAAATAATTATTTTCCTTTTTGATGAAAATAAAAAAAATGTACCATAAATGAGAGGAGTGGAGCTTATAATTTTTGTGTGTGTGTGTCTGTGTGCACGTTTGTGTGTGCATTTGTCTGTGTGTGTAAAAAGTTAAATTAAAATTCTCTTTTTTAATTCTTTCTTGTAGGCTCTCAGTTTTCCTTTGTACTGGAAAAGTATGTTGTTCAGAGCGGCTGGAGGAGAAAAATTGGGATATATTACCTTCCAGATGTTTTCCTCAATGTGGAGAAAGTAAGTAATAAATACAATATTTTACTTTTATAAACTAATGTGTGCGTGTGTGTGTGTGTATATATATATATATATATATATATATATATATATATATATATAATTATCTTATATGATAAGACCTATTTTTTTTCCCTGAATATTAAAATATCATAAATTTGTAATAAATCCACAAAAAGAAAATTCCCTTCAAAGAGAACATGGATGAAGTTCCAGTAAGATTTGATTTACCATTGAAGAATTCTTCTTTTTTTTAAACCTTGCATGCTGAAATGGGGGGGGGTGTCTTTTTATTTGCTATCAGATATGATAATGTGCAACTTCTGTCTGTAATATATAATGATTCAAATCTGTTGATATTTGGAGATACCAGTATGAATATATGGGATAAAATATCTGACAGAATGGGAGAAATATGATATGAGATCCAAAATTTTGTAGAGTATTTATTTGATATAATGATTCACTTATCTATGAGCTTTATCTGATAAGGGTTTAGAAATTAAAAAAAAAATTTCTTTTTTTAAATTTCTCTACATTTCTGAGATGAGTTGTTATCATTTATATTATTCATACTATTATCCTCATCTTGATTGTTATGCTTGCAATGTTTTGGCTGCTGTACTCTCCTGCCTTCTTTAAGTGTGTTTTGTTGTAGTAGGCATCTTTCTGGAAATTTAGAAGCAAAACCCTTTATTCAGCCATGTTCTCATTCTGTATTATTTGAATTATTTGGACTATTGTTCCATCTTTATTGTTATCTACCCAACGTTTCAGCTGATGTGCCCTTCAGCCTCCTTCATTGTGTTTCTTGTTAAACTCTGGAACCTTCTTGGACTCAGTAGCCTTCTTTTCAAACTCAGGAACCTTCTTATCATAATCAGCCCAAATGTTGTGTAGTTAACAGTAAAGATGAGGACAATTGTCCGAATAATCCAAATTATCAAGTCTCAACTCTAAAAATTCAGAGAAATATTCTCATTCTGATGTTCATGCCTTGGAAATATCTTATATCATGGATTAAATTAAAGGCTCAGTTTTAAATTGCCTGAAGATTACAATCTAACATTGTGGATTGAATAAAGAGTGGAAGATAATGAAAGGGAGGTGGTTGGTGTGTAGCTTCTCTGATAGTTGATGTGTGGCACGAGCGTAGAGAGAGTGTGGGAATTGAAAAGTGTAAAAATGGGGAAAAAAAAACCGAATGAGATATATCAGTTCAGTCCTAAATTTATTACAGCATTATATCTAAAATGCTTGAATTTAAAGAATAAAGCAATTTCCAGTCTAACTTGCAGCTTAGTGATAATTTTGTTGTGTCTGTGTGTTACATAATTGATAGGTTGCCTATAAATTATGTGCAGTAGTTTAGAAATTGAAATAATGGTAATTTCTGAATCATGGAAAAATACAGATTAATGATTGACAGAACTTAACCTTTCAATTGACTTTGGCTCTCATTGGACAGAGCCAGTTGTGAGAACAGAAAGTAGTTTAGAAAGTCAGTTTTGGCTGGCTGATGGTACAGGATAGACACAAAATGTTGTCTTTGTCCAAAGGGCCATTTTTTCATATGTGTTTGCCTTGCTTGGGATTAAATAAAAATTGTCTAAAAACAAGATAA
This sequence comes from Doryteuthis pealeii, assembly GCA_023376005.1. NCBI lineage: Eukaryota > Metazoa > Mollusca > Cephalopoda > Myopsida > Loliginidae > Doryteuthis > Doryteuthis pealeii. The sequence continues at coordinate 8,850,974 of CM042148.1, forward strand.
AGTCTTGTTTGTTAATTAAAACAAGCAACGAGCAAAGACAAGAAATCTGGAGAAGAAATCCCAAGAGGGAATATCAAGAAAGAACAGAAGCCAGCCCAGATCCATACAGAGATGGATGACTGATCCAACTTAGTAGCAGGTACCTGCAAGAAAAAGCTTACAAGTACATATGTGAAAAATAGATGGAAATTAATCCGACAGTATGAAATTTAACATTTTGAAAAAACATATGATGTTTGTTATGTAATTGCTGACAGATCTGTTTCGACCAAATCGATAAGTTGGTCTTCATCAATGAGCGACATAGACGGGAAGAAAGATATCCGTTAAAAGACTGTTTACAAAAACGAACGCTGAATTCAACCACTGAAATTTCTTCCCGTCTATGTCGCTCGTTGATGAAGACCAACTTATCGATTTGGTCGAAACAGATCTGTCAGCAATTACATAACAAACATCATATGTTTTTTCAAAATGTTAAATTTCAAGTAGATATGTCTACACAGAGAAGATCTAGAGATAGACAGATACCCAGATACATAGAAGAGACAACTGATCCAGCCTAATAGTTGCAAAATATCATAAAAGAGTCCAGTGGCAGTATACAACATGGTGTTCATGCTGAACATCAGTTATTAATCCTCAAAATTCTCAAGATAAAGGTGATGATTTGTAAATGCTAATTGGAATCCTTCACTCTTTCCTAAATAGAAGCATAAGTATCATTATGGATTGCAGTTACAGTGATGACCCAATGGCTGTGGGTTGTCTAGTATTTAATATTTTTGACTTGAATGTTCATATCTTTGGGGAACAAATGCAATGGAATTGGTAGTTGTAGACATGATGTGTGGGGGATGTAAATATCTGTTTAATGTTTTTTTGTCATTAAAATACAAATTAAATTAAGTTATTATAGAAGGGGGGAAAATGTATGGGGCGAAATAGACCTTTGAATCAACAAGCTCCCGCCAAGGGGGAACCAAAAACAAGCGAGTTCTCAGTCTTCTCACAAGTTCAGACCCTTTGTTGGGCAACACATTCTTCGTCTAGCAGCTGGAAAAATCGTCGTCGTAGTCGAAATAATCTTTAGCAGTTCAAAATCACATTTCCTTACTGAAAAGCGCTTCGTCGTTGACTGCTGCTGCTGACTGCTGACTGCCCAGCGCTTGACTCACTTGTTATTTATGGGCATATTAGCCAAAACCTCGTGTCCGTCCAGTTCCTACATTGCATCTGTTTTTGCATGCGGGAGGACGCGGGTTCGATCCCAGCAGGCAAGACAAAGTCTTGCTCTTTTTCGTTCTCTGTCACAGTCATAAATTTATTACTTCATCTTGTGATTATATTATTAATTATTGAATGAATAGAAAAATAAGACCTCAAAAATGAATGCTCTTTATTTTCTATTTTGAAACTTGAGCAACAACCAATGCATCTTACCTTCTAAATCAAACTGTTTATCACTTTTGATCATGAGGTGTAATTATTTTGGCTTGCAGCTTGAATTATCATTTTAGCAATTTCTTTATGAGGAATCTTGGCAAAAATATTCCTTCTGCTGATGATGCAAAGTCTTGAATAACCAAAGTTTGGTATTTGGGGTTGTGATTAACAAAACCGGGTTTAATAGATAATTACTGAAGAATAATTAAAGTTCCAATTACCGTCGAACTGGGAAGACAAGGCAACAAATGGTTGTAACTGAAATTCAAACCCGAATGTCACGAAATCTACTGCAGAATGACAGGATATATATAAGACTCCACAATGTCATTCAAATCAAGCAGTCAAGCAGAACTCAAGGAATGGAATGACCAAAATCACCCAAATTCATGAATGGGTCATTCTTGATTTCTATATATACCAACTGTCTTGGACACTGCTTAAGTGTACTTAGTTAGCTGCTGTTATTCAAACCAACAGTAGACTTACTGACTTCAATAATTACTGGGTGTTATTGATCTCTAATATTATTGTTTTATTCTCCAACATATTTAAATCAATCCCATGAATGATTTTATATAGAAACCAATTAAAATATCATTAGAATAAGAGTAATCTTTTTAATAGGCATTCTAATTTGATTTTGTTAGTTTTTCTAATCTAATATATTTCATTACAATAAAATTCTAATACTTATGTCCGGAGGGCGCATATTCTTTCTAGTATATATAAAACTTGTATCTAAGCTTAAAGAATTCATTGGTTTCTGATAAATATTTCTTTTGGAAACCTTTTCAATGTGTGAGGGGATTATGACTCTTCATTGTTATTACTGATATAATTTCCTTTATTATCCTTTTATCTTTAAAAAAACTATTTTGCTAACAAAGCCATCTTTACAATAACAAATCCTGTGACTTGTAGGCATTATATTCTGTTGAATTATAATCTAAAATTATCAATTCTTGTTCTAACTTTGTATGTGAGAAATATTGGGTTTTTGTTTGAGAAGGTATTTAAAAAAAAAAAAAGAAAGAAAGAAAGAAAATAAATAAAAACAAAACAGGGTTGATTTTGTCTCTAGATTTTCTCTGTTTATCAAGTGGTGTATATCCACTATTAGTGTCACTGGTTAGGATTTGAGCACTGCTAAAAGCCAGTATTTTGAACACTGATTTTTGAGGAAGGTGGGTTTTCCTCACTTTAGAAAATTGGTAAACACTGTCTTCCTATTCTCTATAGGGTCTTTAACATAATTAAGATAAGCTTAGTAAATACCAATTTTAAGACTGATTTAAAAATGAACTGGTCTGCACAATAAGTTTATTGATGTATGAATGTGTTTATATTCTGTCTGATGATTGTGTGCTCCACATGAAACTTTAAATAACAGTTCATAATTAATATTTTAGGTTTTATACTTGTGCTGTTAGGAGGTGTTTGTATTGTTTATAGTCATTCAAATCCAGAGCTAGGCTGTTTGCATTTCACATAGTGCTAATACCCTTAGGAAAGCTATGAATCCAACTATTCTTTCATCAGCTACAGGTAAATAGTAGGTCAGACTGAACTCTTTAGCTTTGATATGGCAACCAGTCTAGGAAGAAAAACTCTGAATTCAAATCAATTGTACACCTGGAGAGAGATAGGCTCTGCCAGTCTTTTTTTATGTCCAAGACATGCTATATGATTATGCTGCCATGACCAAACCAGGTTATGGGATATATCTTTTCTGTAATAGCACTGAGCACTTTTTTATGCCAAAATATTTCTTAGTTGAATTTCTTTTATCATTATATCTATATATATGAAATATGTGCCTGTTTGTATGAAGGGAATTTTGGAGATTTCATGTCTAGATAGCCTTCCTTGTGGTCGTGTGGGTGAATGTTGTATATAGTTTGACTGAGTAATAAATCATTTTGAGTGTATATATATATATATATATATATATATATATATATAAAACATAACTAAAGAACTATCTACATAGATCATTTCATTACTCATGATGACTTCATTGCTTGCTTATTTTTTTTATTCATGCATCATTTATCTTGCACAGAAAGAAAAAAAGAGATGCAGTAGTTTTTGTATGTAAATAGCATGTAAGTAAGTAATGTAATTATGATTATTTTTTTTTTTTGCTAGTCTCTCTGATGACTGGCACATTGCAATGCACTTTAGTTCCCATCTGTATTTTATTATCACTAATATATCCACCATAAATACTTTTCTTCTTCTGCCTATTTCCCCATTTGTCTTGGGAATTTCAGGAATATATATATATTCATCCCATCCTTCCTTTCTTTGTATCGGGTTGCAGGATTAAAACCAACTTTAATGCAATTTGGGTGCCACCAAAGACTGGATAGAATGTTGAACTTCATTTGGGCTTAACTTTTAAATTTGACTCAGCATTAAATGTAAATTCAGCATTAAAACTTTTTTTTTTATTGTCAGATTTAATTTAGTCTCACGCATTGTACTTGGATTGTTAGGACGGTAGATCAATAAGTCTGTAGCCTGTAATGTATGTTCAAGAATAAAGCTGTACCAAGACAGAAATGAATTATGAAATTATTTACTCCTTTTGATTTTTCACATCAGCGTCAGCTGATGGTATTTCACTGGAGTCCGAGTGACAACAAGTCTCCAGGACTCTTCTGAGTATTCTGGCAGATTGCAGCTGTGCAGTATTCTGGATGGCCTCAATTCTTCCTCTGATTTCCAGATTTTATTATTTCACTCCTACGATTTTTTTCACACCAGCGTAAGCTGATGTTCTTTCACTGAAGTCTGAGTGACAACAAGTCTTCAGGACTCTTCTTAGTATTCTAGCTGATCTCAACAATGCTGTTGTCTGGATAGTCTCAATTCTTCCTCTGATTTCCAATTCCTGCAATGTGTGTTCAAGAATAAAGCTGTACCAAGACAGAAATGAATTATGAATGAAATATTAACTTTCTTCTAATCACCTTGTCATTAAGTAAAGTAAGTAAAGTCGTCGGGGTGGGCCAAAGGGGATTGTTTTAGCATCTGAGGTGGAGCGCCACACCTACCATCAGCTCTTCACTTTACTGCACAGGTCCCTATGCTATTCATATGTTGAGTTGGCGATGACTGGTATTGAATCGGAACCTGGTGGTTTCTAGTCTGACACTCTACCAACTGAACTAAACTGTAAAACACAATTATTCTTGCAAGTGAATGTGTATATATATATATATATATATGTATATACTTTGTTGTTAATTGTTTGATTTTTGTAGTTTCCTCTGGATATACATACACTTTCCCATACATACATATTGAAGTCAGTCAGTCTACTATTGGTTTGAACAATAGCAACTGGCCAAGCACAACTGAACCAGTGTCAAGACAACTGAACTTGGTTTTATGATGTTCTGAGTCTTCATAAATAACCTTCCATTTTGCAGTAGTCTTGCAGCAAACCAGGTTCGTATTAAGTTACGACTGCTTCCTGCCTTGTCTTACCAATTCGACGGTAATTGGAACTAGTATGATTATTCTACAATACACACAACTGGTCTTTATATATGTATAGAAGATTAATATTCAGATCCATATACAGTATTGAGACAGGCTTCATCATTCTTTTTTCTTTTTCAAAGACATCATCACTTTATTATGTAAGGTGCAAATCTGTACTGATGTTTTCATTTCAATTTTAAATTAAAAAAATCTAATATTTAGTCCTGATATTTTCTTAATCATAGCTCATATGATATTCAAGAAATATTGTTGTTAGTAACTTGTAACCCTGTACAATCTGTATCATTTAGATTTTTCAGCCAGTTGTTCCCATCTTTATTATTATATACAGAAAATTTTGGCTGATGTGCCCTCTGGCTTTTTTCATGAGTGTAGAATAAACATTATACTCACCTCCACGGGAAGGCTGTTACTAGTGTCCAGTAACCAGACAAAAAGAAAAGATAACGTAACTGAATACACTCTGCACTAAATGCTTGAACAGCGTCAAATGTCCAGTTTATATAGAAGAAAGTATCCACATTAAAACAAATCAAGATCCAGGATGTGAACCTGACCCAATTCCATTAGTGGAATAGTCCAATCTTCTATTTGAACCACCTAACAAGTCTGGATCCTCGCAACATACACAGCTTGTGACGCAGCTGGGTGCTAATCACTCCACAATGAGGGCAACAGCCTGAAAAATCTAAATAATGCAAATGATCAAGATTCTTCTAAAAGAAGGACAAAAACAAAAGACGCAGACAAACCAGTACAGTATGTTGCATGTTGCTTTAAAGAGATGATGGGCAACATCAAGTAACCCTGATTTCTCTGGGATGCTAAGAAAGGGAATTTCTTGGCATGGCACCTTAATAGATTCTGGGGAAACATTCATCCATTACTTTGAAGATTAAAGCTCTCTCTCAAATTTTGTGTCAGTATTAAAACTTTATTTGGAGTTTGTATAAAATCTTGATTTAAACATTTAGGCTTGGGTTTTATGTGAAAATTACTTTCATATCAGACTTGGCTCCAAAATTGCCCAAAAAAGAGATTAACTCCGAGCGGAGGTGTGCTTTTGGGGGTAGGGGTGACATTGAGGTGGAGATCTCTTATCCTGTCGTGCCTTTCCCTAATCGTTCAAACCAACTTCATTTCTTTCTTTTCTAGCAGAACTGCATGAAACTAAAAAACAAAAAACAAAAAAAAACTTGATTCTTTTTTTTTTTTTTTTTAATTATTTTATTTATTTTTTATATATTTTGTATTTTTGTTCCGAAAAGTCTGCAGTAGGTAATTGGTTAGATTACTGTATGGTTACTTGCTATTTTTAACATTCTTTTAAAAAATTTTTTTCTACTTCTTTTCTTTTACTAACATTAATCAAAATGTGTTTTTAGGCTTTTCTGCGGAAGTAGAAAAATGTATTCCAACCCACCACCACCACCACCGTATTGCCTGATATTGTTTAACAAATACTTCTTTGAATGCTTCAGGCACAATAAATACTAATAATACTTAATTTAATTTTGGATTTGAAAGTGCCAGGTGCACTGAAAAAAAAAAAGATTCTATCTTTGCTGCTAATTACTGTCATTCATTTTATAAATGCGGTGAAATTTTATATCTTGCTGACTATATTCTCAGAAATATTGTTTTTTCAAAGGAAATTAAGCTTCCATTTCTGTAGGTGTACCTCTGTGTATATGTTTATATATAGTCATCCATACCTTCCATATATATATATATATATATATAAGCCCTGTTGGCAGGGTTTAGAATACACTGACTAAATCTCCTCTTGAGTATGGCACTAAATTTCATATGGTGGTGAGGCTCCAATTCTGGATGTCAGCTGAGGCTTTAGAATACACCAACTGCACCTCTGTAGAGGGGGTAAGACCCCCTCCAATGGGGCTAGCTGTTGGCTCTGGATGATGACTAGTGAAGCTTAAGGATAGAATCCTGGTAGCTGAGCAGTCCATGACATACAACACTCCACTTTGGCCCTTACTTAGGCTAGATGGGCATTTGGAGAGCCCCCCCTATCAATCAGCTGGTGATGTCAAGCCATAGCACCTTTATGATTGTCCCGGCCTTATTGCCCTTATGGCAAGCCATCCCTTTTTATCATATGGGTGCTAGAAGGCAGTGGCTGAGGGTCTTCATGTTCTGGTAATGACGTTAAACTCTAACTGATGGTGAGGTTCCAGTTCTGGGGAATGTGCAGCACCCCTTTATCACTATTGCTCCCAGGTCCACTGACCTGGAGTGGTAGTACCTGTTAGGGTCCTATCTATGGGTTAAATAGAAAAATGTGTTTATAAAAAAAATTGAGTATCCATTAAGAGTGAATTTATTTCAAAGCTTTGTTGGTATTAAATGACCCACTGAGGTTGATATGCCATAAAACAAAACAAACTGAACCAAACCAAACCAAATCTGGATCTCTGGTGAGTGTGGAGTACCCATTCAGTGCTATTACTCTCAGGTCCACTCTGTTAGGGTCCCCACTATGGATCAAATAGACTTGTTTGCGAATTGTGTTAGGAATACTTGAAACCATATAACTACCTGTAAAAAAAAACTCTTAAGCATCTACACAAAAACAAATGTGAATATAAATGTACAATATATGCAATTCCCTAACCTCTAGGCATAAAATAACTCTGGATAGGTTGACATGCCATTAAAATCAACCATATATTGACACTTTTCAGCTAGAACATGTTTGTAACATTTGTAGTAGGGTCTTTATCCAAAGTCACACTTGCTAGTCATATGATATTTCTTGACAGCAAATAATTGCATGCTGATTATACACAGGTCCTTCATCAGCAACCTATATGTAATTCATGTCAATTCAGTGACAAAGGGTCTACAGCAGCTCTGAGAAGTGCACAGGGTTAATGTCAAAGCCAAAGACTGGTCTTTCACTTGCCACATATGTGGTATAGCTTGTAAGGATAAAGCTGAAGGAGCCACGTGTATTTTTCATGGGTGTTCTTTGCTGGAGTGAGGAGATTGCTTTTTGTAGAGAAGTGGCAGTCACTATATATATATATATATATATATATATATATATACATACGTTTTTTTAAAAAGCGAGTGTTATAAAAATACCAACTTCAGTTTCATGCCGGAGCAATTCATCAGGGAATAATCACTTTTTCCAGTCATCTACTCTTATTAACATATATATATGTGTGTGCGTGTGTGTGTGTGTATATACATATATATATATGTGTGTGTAATTGTGCATATATATATATGTGTGTATATATACACACACACACACATATATATATATATACATACACACACACAAATATATATATATACATACATACACACACACACACATATATATATATATACACACACGCACACACACACACACACATATATATATATATACACCCACCCACACACATATATTGTGTGGGAGCCAGATTAGTTACCAACCACTCAACCATATTGGCAAGTAGTATTAAGTTACTGGTATCATTGACATTCTTTTAGAGATCATGTACAATAACACTATTGCAATTAGTAATTAGTATTTGTTAATTAGTATTTGTATGTTAATTTTAATTAGAACTTTTATAGCAGGCGGAGAGAACATGTTATACTTTTAGTATATTTCTTTAAGACCATGTAAAATAAGAAATCTAATCAGTAGCCGTTGATTGAAATATTTGATTAGTTTATATGTACAACATATAATTCTCATTACTTTTGTTAATAGAACAACACCTGTTTCTTTCTTTCTTCTTTTTTTGCAATTAAATTCTAGTTGAGATATGTTTTTGTACATTTGTAATTCAGTTATTACTTATTGGTTCTATGTAATTCTCTGACATCCTGGAAATCTTGTTTACCAAATTTCATTTTCAAACATTGTGTTGATTGTCTGAAAAGTTTGTGATTAAAAAAAAAAAAAAAAAAAAAAAAAAAAGAACCACAAATACTTGGGTGAGTTTAAAGTTTTGCAATATTTTGAATCAAGTAGACCTATTTGCAAATTGTGTTTGATAGGAATACTTGAAACCATATAACTATCTGTAAAAAACCTCTTTAGCATCTACACAAAAATACGGGAATAATAAGGATGCTTACTCTTCATCCTTCTCATTAGGTTTAAATTAGATTTAAGTTTTTGTCTTATGAACAAAAACAAATTTTGGAAAAAAATGTTTCAAAACACTCAAGTTTATGAATGCATTTTTAAAAATATTTTAAATGTAAAAAAAAACAAAAACATTTCTTAAAATAAACATTCTACTATTCAAATTCTTGGTGATTTTTAAAATTTAATTTGATAATCATTTTCCTCCTATTCTCTCTCTTACCCCTGTTTTCTCTTTCTCACTCACTCTCTGGTGTTCCTAATTTTTTTTAGTCTGGTCATGGATCGGGTACTTTTGCTAGTGTGTGTGTATATATATATATATATATATACAGTATAGTAAAAATCTTAATTTAGGTTTTATTTGACAAAGACCATAACAGCAATTGGTATTCCAGTTCCAGAAACATATTACACAAACCATAGAAATCCACTCTATATATATTCAGAGTATTTCAGTGCTTGGATAAGTTTTGAGACATTTAACTTTGGGTAATCACATTTATTAATAATGTAGGAAGTTTACTATGTAAGAGTGCATTACCAAACTACAACATTGAGTGTATATATTTTTTCTTTGCATCTTTTTGTGCAATTGGCAGTCTAATGACATAAATGCTGCAGAAATTATCATGATACAGTTCAAACATTTGTTTTTAATTTGGTGTCTTCTTGGATGAATATCTCATCTGGTGTTTATATTTAGTATCACTATTTAAACAAAAATCTTTCAGAAATTTTGTAAAGATTAAATCTTGAGTAAATATGTTAAAGATGTTACAAATTGCAATATCACTGGTGACATTAGTATTGGCCATATTAATTAGCATATAATAATCAGAGAAAATTTTAGTGGCCTCTTGTAATTTCATCTGAATTAGAAAAATTACAAAACAGTAACCCATTGCTGGAATATCAATGTTTTATTGGAATATTCTTTTTCTATGCTATCTCAGCCTGTTCATTTATCTCCATATCTCAAGAAACCTATCTGTATGTTCAATGTTTGTATAACTGACCAAAATTCCATCCTGACTGTATGTTTGGCCAAAATCCTGAACTGCTGTTATGTTTACCCAAGATACTGGACTGCCTGTATGTTCGGCCAACATCCTGGCCTTCAAGTATGTTTGGCTAAGATCTGGGCCTGCTGGTATCTTTGGCTAAGACTCTGGCCTGCTGGTATCTTTGGCTAAGACCCTGGCCTGCTGGTATCTTTGGCTAAGACCTGGCCTGCTGGTATCTTGGCTAAGACCCTGGCCTGCTGGTATCTTTGGCTAAGACCCTGCCTGCTGGTATCTTTGGCTAAGACCCTGGCCACTGGTATCTTGGCTAAGACCCTGGCCTTCTGGTATCATTGGCTGCTAAGACCTGGCCTGCTGGTATCTTTGGCTAAGACCCTGGCCTGCTGGTATCTTTGGCTAAGACCCTGGCTGCTGGTATCTTTGGCTAAGACCCTGGCCTGCTGGTATCTTTGGCTAAGACCCTGGCCTGCTGGTATCTTTGGCTAAGACCCTGGCCTGCTGGTATCTTTGGCTAAGACCCTGGCCTACTGGTATCTTTGGCTAAGACCCTGGCCTACTGGTATCTTTGGCTAAGACCCTGGCCTACTCATATACATCTGGCTGTAAGTCTCAGCCTGCGCATATATACGTATGGCTGCGAGTCCCAGGCTGCTTGTAGACGTCTGGTTGCGAGTCCTGGCCTGCCCATACATGTCTGGCTGCAAGTCCCTTAAACACTGACCCCTTGCACAAAAAGAAGAAAATAGATGCTTTTTTCAGTGGGTAGACAAGCTCAATGAATATGCACACAAGACTAAAGAGCAGAAAATAAACCCAGGTGGAATGGAGATGAGTATGGGCAAAGGGAAGCAAAGATTCAATTGATAATTAGTTGCCTGTGCTTGTTAAACTACACACATCACAATCATCAACAATTCAGTTTTCTATGTAAACACAAATAACATGTAAATAATTCCTGCTACAGCTTAAACGTGAATGTTGTTTTATTTTTTTAAAACTCCCTCCACACCAAAACTATTTTGTTTCCTTTCAGTTTGTTGAATATCAAACAAAATGAATTTTGAGATGGCATGTCATCGGAGCATGTCAGGTTCGAAGTCAAACAAACCGACAATAACCTGCTGGTTCACCTACTCCCTTTTTCTTTCGGTTGGAAGATGAATTAGGGTTGGAGGAAATATAACTGGTGAAAAAAGAAGGGGAAAAAAAGAGGAGAAAAATAAAACATATAAGGAAAGATATTCTTGTGGTAGTGATAAAAGCAAAAAGGTTCCTTATTTAGAGTCACATCTGGAAATGGATCTTAGAAGTATAAAGTTAGCACTTTAACTGAAGAGTTGTTTTCCTAATGGTCTTTCCAAGTTTAAAAGTTTTATTTTAGAACAGATAGATTACACACAAATACCCATAATTAAAAAAAAAATGTTTTTTCTCAAAATACAGTATTGCTCATAAATGACTATACCTCTAACAATATTTTTTATAAAACCAAATATATCAGGATTTCATTATTTCTAGTGGAACGTAAACCAATCAAAATGGATATTATTAGGTATCATTTATTACCAAACTCTATAGCATTGACATTTTCAAAGCAAAATAAAACTGCAACTTCTCTATAACCAAAATAGAATTATAAAAAAGAAATAAAATCATAATATATAAATTATATCTGAAGATTGTAATTTTCTTCTAACTCCCTCAAAAAAAAGATTGCATGGAACTGGGGTAGACAAAGATGCATTTATTGTAGGTTTTATCCTGCTTTGCCCGTCAGTATTGAGCATTTTCTTTTGATTTAAAAAAAATTGTTTACTCTAATAAATACATACATATGTATAAGGGGTGTATTTACTTTTGGAATGCTAGTTATTTTTATTTTTGATAAGAACAAATATTTGTAAAACAAATTTAAAGAAAATAACTACGTTATGTTCATATGTTTAATTATCAAGATTTTTAACAACAAAATCACAGACATTTATTAAGTTTTGAAATATTCTTTTAAAACTCAAAAGATGAATTTGTTATTTATTATTGAAAGAAATTACATTTAAAAACAAAACAAAAACATAGATTCTGTTTCAGATTCCCAATTTCGTGATTGCATCCACCATTCCATGATTGTGAAAAATTGGTCCCACTACATAGACATAATGTGAAAAAAAAATTCAATTTTTAAGCAAAGTCTAGCTGGTTAGAATTCAGTTTACCTTTTAGATCAGTGGGTGTACCAAGGTTCCCTAGGGTATGAGGGCAATGTGAAACACAGCCTAAATCCAGATTTGAACTTGGATCACTGATTCCATTTCCTATGAAGATAACTGTTATACCATACACAGAAATGCTGATAGGTATGCATCCTGCACTTCTGATGCACAAAAATCTAAAAGGACACAGTATAATCACACCCATGTGTCCCAGTGTTTTTCTTTTTTTCTCCCCTCACCATTTCAAGCTAACTGTAAATACATTTCAATAGTTTCGTAGAAATGAATTGCACAGGATAGGTTACAAGGTAATAGTTAGACGGCTTTAGCAAATATGTGCGTCCAGGACACACTAAATCAAAGCTATCAGCTTCACTGCATACATGTCTAGTAACTTTATTATAGCTATGTATGTATAGGACCCTCTTTATTGTCATTACTCCCAGGTTCACTTTCACAAAGGGTGCTTAATTTATAAATTGAAATTATTAGTTATGTGTGTATAAGAAAAAAATGTAGTATAGAGCAGGGTTGGACGGAGCAGTTGGGCAATTGGACAGTGCCTGAGGGACGAAGTGTCAAGAGGTCCAAGTAACACAAGTTTTAGTATTATCTGTGTTATTTGGACTATTATCCTCATCTTTATTGTTACCTCCGGCCATTCTGTGATGGCTCCCGATTATGACAAGAAGGTTCCAGAGTCTGAAATAGAAGGTTCCTGAGTCTGAAAAGATTCCTGAGTCCGACAAGAAATACCTGAAGAGAGCTGGAGGGCATATCGGCCGAAACGTTGTACAGATAACAATGAAGATGATTACAATAGTCCGAATAATGCAGATAATACTAATCATCAAGCCTCATCTCAAACATTCAGAAAATAACACAAGTTTTATTTTTGAAGTGGCCCCAAATGAATCAAAGAGTTTTAGCTAAAATGTTTTAATATGACAAATCTCTGGAGGCACCCATGGTGTAATGGTTGTCATTGTAGGAAATGGATACAGTGACCAGGGTTCAAATCCTTTGAGAAAGGTGTACATCAAACTATTCTCCCTCTAGCTATGGGTAAATAATAGGGTAGTCTGGGCTCTTTAGCCTTGGTTTGGTAGCCAGTTTAAAAGAAGGAAAACTTTAAATTCAAACCTGTTAAACTCCACTTAAAAATTGACCTTGTGTCACATTGTGTTTATGTGGAGGGGTTGGTAAATACATACTACAAATCTCTGCTGTTCTGTGATTATAGTCTGACAGATAGGTTGTTGATATTTTGTAGCATTGGAAATAAACACCCCAATAGATTTCTCTATATATTTAGAGACAGGAAGCTGAAGAAACCAAAGTCTAATTAAGATTATAGATATCCATTTGGGATAGATTTCAGGAGCCCATTTTAGCCAGGGGCCAAGATCATTCATATACATCTTGCATAGAGTCTGGTACTATCTATGTTTTTCTGGCATTTGGTTAGGCATCTACTGTATTAATTTTCTACTGAAAAAAAAAAAATATATATATATATTAATTATTCAACAATTTTAAGGAATATATATTTTTCAGATTTAATTCGCAGATAATAATTCTATTATAATGAAGATTATATGTCTGTCTGTAACCAAAACTATGTTACCACCAACAGCACAATACCCCCTTAGTTATTTACATCATATTCTCCAGGATTCTATTTCGATTTAAATTTAGAACTCAATTACTAAGAATTTATTTTTTATATTATACTGATGGCCTTATCTACATATGCAATTGTATTTATATATACAATAAAATAGCAGTTTACAGTATGAACAGAAAGGCTAATTTGCATATTTAAAAAAAAAAAAAAAATTAATTTTAATAAATATTTTCTTGGTATTATTGATTTCTAATTGTTTAATTTCATTTCAGTAAATATGATCAAAATCCTGTTGATAAATCTTAAAAGAAATCCATTAACCAAAAGAAATAACTGTAACTTTATTCTTTTACTGTTTAATTTAGTTAGGAAAATATAATAATGAAAGCTGGGAGTGATGGGAAGAGCTAGTGTCCAAATTGTTCTATTCTTCCTTTGTTTCAAATAAGTTTATCATAATAGTTAATAATCTATATAGAAATAAATGAAAATGTGTAATCTTTTATATGCATTCTTATTTAGTTTTGTTAGTCTTTCTAATTTAACATAATATTTTATTACATTAAAAGTTAAATACTTGTGCCCAGCGGGTGTATATTTTTGCTAATAATAATAATAGAAGCCACACACTTCCTGGTAACAACCCCCTCCCAAAAAGTTTCAAATTTCTTCTGAAATGAAGAGGAAGCTCCTCTGTCTGTTATTCTTTCTGGCTGCTACTTTAAGCATTGATGACTCATTTTACCATTCACCAAGTGAAAAATTACCTGGGGCGGTTCCAAAAGAAAATAAGATAACGCTTCTGACATGTGTCTATCAGTATATTTTAAGTTTTCTCTGAAATGAAGAGAAGATAAAGTTCAGATAAATTTAGGAATATAGAAAATAATATTTCATTGAATGCATTATAATCTCTCTTTCTATTTCTCTCTCTCACCACTCTATCGCTCTCTCTCTCACCACTCTCTCCTCTCTTCCTCTCTCTTTCTCGTTTTTCTCACCCTTCCCTCTCTCTTTCTCACCCTTCCCCTCTATCTTTCTCACTTTTCCCCTCTCTCTCTTCCCTATTTTCCTCTCTCTCTTTCACTCTTCTCTTTTCTCTTTCACTCTTCCCTCTCTATTCCTCTCTCCCTCTCTCACTCTTCCCTCTCACTCACTCTTCCTCTCTCTCTCACTCCTTCTCTCTCACTCACTCTTCCCTCCTCTCTCTCACTCTCTTCCTCTCTCTCCCTTTCACTCTCCCTCCTCTCTCTCTTTCACTCTTCCCTCCTCTCTCTCTTTTCACTCTTCCCTCCTCTCTCTCTTCACTCTTCCCTCCTCTCTCTCTTTCACTCTTCCCTCCTCTCTCTCTTTCACTCTTCCCTCCTCTTCTCTTTCTCTCTCTCACTCCCCCTCTCTCTCACACACTCCATATTTAGGCATCAAATTCTCCTTTAGCTATGTTTCATTAAACATAACCAACACAAATTGTTTATTCAGCCTTTCCTACCAATGAGTAAGATGCTATAAATATAGATGAAGACTGGATAAAAAGTATTAAAGTTTGGTAATAAATAATATCTAATAATATGTTTTGATTGTATAATGTTCAACTAAAATAATAAAATCTTGATATCTTTGGTTTAGAAAAAAACTTTTTGCTAAAAATTGATTGATTGATTGATACTTATTTATAGTTTGGTTAATGCCAAACCCTTCCTTGTGGAAGAACAGTAGTGATACTATTTAACCCATAGTTGTGAGGATGAGGGGGTTCATACCTTTCCCAAAGGTATTAGTCTGAAAGTGAACATAAACTTATTTCTTTGGTGTAATGATTTGGAAGCTTAAATGTTTTATTTTAAATGTTTTATTGTTTAACATTTTATCTGAAGCTTGTACCTCAAATTTTAGCTCTGAACACAAAGAAAAAATCAACCAAGTGACCGCCCTGTCGGCTGGGGCGTTAGAATGCACCTGATGGCCATGGGTAGTGACCCGTGATGCTTGAGGATAGAGTCTTGGTGGATGAGCAGTCCATGACCTGCAACACTCCACTTGGAACCTTACTTAGGCTAGACGGCTTGTCATGTCAAGCCCTAGCACCTATATGATTTTCCCAAGCCTATTGCCCTTATGGCAAGCCCCAACCCCTTATTATCATATGGGTACTAGAAGGCGGTGACTGAGGGTCTACATGTCCTGGGAATGACGTTAAACTCTATCTGATGGTGAGGTTCCAGTTTTGGAGGTTTGGGGAATGTGGAGCACCCCTTCATCACCATTGCTCCTTGGTTCACTCTGACCCGGAGTGGTAGTACCTGTTAGGGTTCCATCTATGGGTTGAATAGAAAAACATGAGTTTAAAAACAAAATTGTATTATGCATTAAGAATTAATTTATTTCACAACTTTGTCAGCATTAAATGACCCACCGAGGTTGATATGCCGTAAAACAAACCAAACCAACCAAGTGACAGCACATAACTTGGAAAAACTTGTAAGTTGGGGTACTCAAGGTACGTTTATATATATATATATATATATATATATATATATAGGCGCAACTTAAATTAACTTTCACTGCCAGCATAAAGCAATGATCGTCTGTTATTTACAGACTGGATCTCTCTGGTGATTTTAAAGTATATAAACAAATCTATGTATTTAATAGTTTAAACACTGCTTCTTAATGGCAGCTGTCAAATGACCAATAGGTTAATGAATCTGGTTGATGAAAAGTCAGTCGGGTTTCGCTCCTGGTCGGAGGTAGTTGCTATGTCTAGCTACACTGAAGAGACATGAAACGTTGAAACACTGTGTCTGTGGATAACTTATATATATATATATATATATATATATATATATATATATATATAACCTCTAATCAGAGTAGAGCAATAACTGGATTTTTACAATTTTATCAATCCAGCCACAAGTTGTGACCACAGCATTTTGATAGGAAGTGGCAATATCTCTGGCATTTCTCAAAACAAACATTTATTTTCTGCTATGTGTAGACTTGACATACCAATAGTGTACATCTCTCACAAACTATCATGAAACATAGTTCAGTTTTTATAATTTCATGCTTAATGAATGAATAGTCTCGTATTTATATTTAGTATCACTAATGACTTTTTAAAAATCTTTCAGAAATTTTGTAAAGATTGAATCTTAAGTGAATATGTTAAAGATGTTACAAATTGCAATATCACTAGTGACATTAGTGTTGGCCATGTTAATTAGCATAGTAAGCTTAGAAAATGTTACCTAATGAGGAATGGATATTTATTTACCATTCTCAATTTGGCTTGAGATCCTTTTTCAGCTCTAAAACGAGGAAAACTACACATGCACAAATACACAGTTGGCACAAAAAGAATAAGAATAAAAATAAATGAAAAACATTGGATTCAAATCTTAAAACCCATTTAAGAACAGTGCAGTGAATTATTGTGGAGTAAATTATTTTGTAAATAATGTTCAATATTGATCTTACTATGAAAAAATCAGAAATCATCAATAACTTAAAATTGGTTGACTTTTTTAAGCCAATTTTTAGTAGTAGGGAAGCTCTAGAACTCATTTTACAGACAAAAATAGATTACAAAAAGTCGCCATTTTTTGCAAACCCCCACCAAATTTGAACATTACTCCACCAATTTTTGGAATTTGAAGCTCAAATTTTTGGAGATTGTCTAACTTTAACATAGTCCATACCTGTACAAAATTTCAGAAAATTTGAAGTGGGTGGTTGACAATTTTACTTTTTTCTGGATGATTTGACATGAAATTACCCACAGTTCTAAGTGACAATCATCTGGGGGATGCAGGTTCAATCCTGACTACAGGTGAAAATAACATAGAATACTTAACATAGCTTAACACTTGTACCCGGTCATGGTTAATAAATCTACCTCAATAGATTAAACAAATATATGTGATGGCTCCTGATTATGCCAAGAAACACCTGAAGAAGGCTGCCAGGCGCATCAGCCAAAATGTTGTGTACATAACAAAGATGAGGACAACAATCCGAAAAATCTAAATAATACAAATTATTTAAATCCATCTGAAATTCATTTTAAATTTTTTTATTAAGTCTCAAAATCAAGTTGCAAACACTTTGGATTTCTCTAATAACAATGATACTTTGTTGGTAAGGGCTTAGAATAAGCTTATTGCATTCCCTGCTGAGGGATAAGACCCCCCCCACACACACACACAAATGGGGTGTCTTGGATATAACACTAAACTGCATCTGATGGTGAGGCTCCAGTTCTGGAGATTCATTGCCATTACTCCCGGGTCCACTCCTAAGAAACAACTACACAAAAAATGTTAATTAAATATGAATGTATAATATATGCAATTCCATAACCTTTAGGCATAAAATAACTCTAGACTGGTTGACATTCCATTAAAATAAATCAGTCTTATAACAATTTATAATGTCATATATTTATTGAATTCATTTTTGAATCCTTTATTCTAAACTAATCTAAGTAAACTCTGCTGTTTTTATCTTCCTTGGATTTTTTCTTTGTTTTTTTCTAGCTTTTCAAATCAAATTAAGTCAATTCTCTTGTGACTCATGTAATTCTGTCCAATCTCGAAAATATCAAAGACCAGCACAACCTGTCTAGATAATTATATACCAATTTGAAAAATAATTATGAAGCCATTCTTGATACATTTTGAATAGCAGTGTTTGGTGAAACACAAGATTGTGCAAGTGCAGCACCCTTCTTACTCACTAGACCCTTGTCTCGGTTTGACTTTTTTTTGTTTCTTAAATGGGAAATTCATCTCAAGATTAAGATTTGAGGATACTGAAGACATCCCCAAAATACAATCATGCACTGTCACAATATATCAAAAGACATGTTTCAGAAGTGTTTTGATCAACGTAAGTTTTGCTTGAATAAGTGTGTTGAATACTAAAAGTGCTTATATTGAAGAAAATTAATGTTTCCTTCATTGATTATTTCTGTCTTGGTAGATACAGCTTCAGTCTCTCTCAATACTTTTGAACACACTTTGGATTTTGAAGAAAATTTACATTAAATTCATTATTCATTTCTGTCTTAAAAAATACAGCTTCAGTCTCAATACTTATTCTTAACTCCCTGTAACTAGTACCTACATCAATTTTTAAAATTTTATTTTTTATCTAAAAAAAAACCCAAAAAACTCAACATTTTTAGCCCACCAAGTCTGAAGCAATTAAATTGAATTATGAATAAAGTATTGAACTCAGATTTTTATCTATTTAAAAAATTAATCTTCAACCACTTTAGCAGACAATAAATTCTTTATTAACCTTCTGGTTAAACAAAAATGAGTTGAAATTCTTTTAATATCATTTTTTTTTATCAAAGTCTCCTTAGAGTATTAATTTGCTGCATCTAAGAATTCCTAAGACAAAGCTTCAGGCTTATAAGAATGTATCTGAAATAATTTAATGAAATGATATAGCAAGAAGGAGGCACTTGTGGCGTAATGGTTATTGTGGAATTGTCTATCGATTTTAAATTCTAAATGAAACTGTTTGCATTTCACATACCACTAATACCCTTAGAAAGGTAGGAATCCAACTATTCTCCTCCAGCTATGGGTAAATCATAGGGCAACTGGATGCTTTAACTTTGATAATCAGTCTAGGGAAGAAAACTTTGAATTTAAACAATTTTAGATTTGGGAGGAAGACTTACTAATAGGGACAGATGATGTGTGTGAGAGAGAGAGTCAAGGGAATCCATGCTGTTGGCATGCCTTGATGAGGATGATGATGCATTTGTGCTGAATGACATTGAAATTCTCAATATAAAAGATAACCATGAAATTTTAATTGAAATCTTTCATTCTTTTCAGATATGATCATAGAACACTGTTACAATGTGTGTGTGTTATGTGCAGATAGGTATGTGTCCTGCGTCACTGACGCACAAAAATCTAAAAGGACGCAATGAAATTGTATCCATGCATCCAGTGTTTTTCTTTTTCTTCCCTCACCATTTCAAGCTAACTGTAAATACATTTCAATAGTTTCTTAGAAATGACCTACACCGGATAAGATACAAGGTAGGAATTAGATAGCTTTAGTTGGGACCCATAGATTTTCCTGGGGACTCATTCAAAGCAAAATGTGTATCCTAGGATGCACTAAATCAAAAAGCTATCAGCATCACTGTGTGTGTGGTTCAAAGCTAGAATAGGAAAATTGTGTTATACCAATATTCTTGAGGGCAAAGCTTGCCAAGTTTCAAAATTGGCTTTAAAAATCTATTGAAGTCAGTTAGTCTACTGTTGGTTTTAATAAGAGCAGCTAAGTACCACTCCAGCAGTGTCCAAGACAGTTGGTATAAATAGGAATCAAGAATGATCCATCCATGAATCTGGGTGATTTGGGTGATTCCATTCCTTGAGTTCTGATTGGCTGCTTGACTGCTTGATTTGAATGACATTGTGGAGTCTTATATATATACTTTGTCATTT
Organism: Doryteuthis pealeii; assembly: GCA_023376005.1. NCBI lineage: Eukaryota > Metazoa > Mollusca > Cephalopoda > Myopsida > Loliginidae > Doryteuthis > Doryteuthis pealeii. The sequence goes on from CM042148.1 coordinate 8,871,391, forward strand.
TGCAGTGGACTTTATAGCATTCGGGTTTGTATTTCAGTTACAACCGTTTGTTGCCTTGTCTTCCCAGTTCGACGGTAATTGGAACTTTAATTATTCTTCAAAATCCTGTCTTTGACCTAACATCAAACATGGATAGGAATCAGGTATGAATAGAAAATAGAGAAATATATCAAATATGAGGCACACTCCAAATTATTATTACTAATACTATTATGTTTATTGGTTGTTTTTCTTTATTACTTTACCAGTAATAACATTTCAAATGAACTGAATCCTTATCTAAAATCAAATCTTTTTCAGCTATGGCATTCTTTATATTTTATCAGAGAAAAAAATTGAAAACAAACACACACATACACACACACTGATGTTATTAATTAATGTTGTATTTATTGGCTAATATTGCAATATTTCAATCTTTATATTTTGCAAAATATCTGTTGGGTTAGTAAAAACTGACCCAACGTATCAATTAAAAAATGTCTCTAATATGATAGCATTAACACACTACTCTCTCTTTATATATTTTTATTCATATTTTGTTCAAACTGTCTACAAGGAAAGTGCAACTGGATCTTGTTCTTATTTGTTGTCATCCAAAGGATGTTCTGATAGAAAGATAATTAATACTCACTCTGACACAAACAGCACAATTGGCTTCTGGCGAAGTAAAAGAAAGTATTTGTGCTATCGTGCACTAAGTTCAAAAGTAGATGTAGCCATTTGCTGTTTCAGTAATATTATAACTGTGCATATATATATATATATATATATATATATATATATATGGCAAGCACTTTAAGAGTTAATTATAACTCTGACCTGATTATTGCTGACAGATGGGATAGAATAAGTTTTCCTTATCACATTTGGCGACATGAATCTCTGACATGCAGAATGCTACGAGCACTCAAGGATTGCGGTTACATTTTTCCTTCTTGGTCTTTGACATACTGTGTTTCTTTTCTTTTTTTAAGGTGGGGGGGTTGCAAAGCATTATCAATTTTTGATATGACTTGATTTTGTTTTGTACATTTTTCAATGATTGTGTTCTTGGCCCAATAATAAAAACTTTTAAAATTATTGTATAAAGTTTACACAAACATTAAGAGTTGACTTGAAAAGATCAAATGCCCTGTCAGCAGGGCTTTGAATACACTGACTTTATTTCCTGCATAAGGATAAACCCCCCCCCCCAAGAAAAAAAGAATGGGGTATCTTAGGTATTACAACAAACTGCATCTGATGGTGAGGCTCCAGTTCTGGGTAGTGTGAGTTACTCCTTCATTGCTATTACTCCCAGGTTCACTCTAAGCCAGAATTGTTGTACCTGTTAGGGTCACATCTATGGGTTGAATAGATTTGTTTGAAAATTATTTGTATTCAATATGACTGTGCAAAAAAAAATTTTTTTTTTCAAATTCTTTAAAAAATAACTACACAAAAATGTGAATATGAATGTACAATGATGCAATTCCCTAACCTCTAGGTATAAAATAACCCTAGACAAATCAATCAGTCAATCATTTATTAAAAAGTTCCAAGTAATCTGGAAACTCAGCAACTTTTTGTCTTGCCTGGTATCATCTTTTTTCTGCAATCTATGACAGGTCAGTCACCTGCAATGTTATTAATGATCTCATCTCGACCAGGTGAATCTGAATTTATCTGCCTGAGTGACCAATAAAATGGATGATAGGAAAATATTAATGGATAAAAAGGGACACGAAAGAATGTTCCATATTGTTGATGCAGTTAATTTCCAGGGGAAAATCACTAGATCACCAAAGTTAAGCAGCAATGAGCCTGTTCAATGACGTAAAAACCAACAGACATAAATATACAAAAATGCATATTCTGATAAATTCTAAGTAAAGTAGATATATAGGTGCACTGGTGGGAATATCTAGCAGATGGGTAGCCATTTAAGCAACAACAGGTACTGTAAGCATCTTTATATCAGAAATGACTTGATTCGGTATTAAATGCCCTGAAAAGGGTTGATATGATGTTAAACAACCAACCAACAATCCAGGCAAAAATGGAACTACTGGTTCTGTCATTGTTATTTGTCAATAAAAAGGTGGTAGGACTCTCTCTTGGGTTCTAACATCTGACTAAAGTCTTGTGTCAAATTTATTACATTTAACTTCATAAGCAATTGTGATATGAACATAGCAGAACCAAATCCATTACAATTTAAAAAAAAAAAAAGATTTCCTCAAATTACAACACAATGTGGATTAAAAATCTGATGTTAAAACAAATGACCTTGGATGACGCATTACTGCAATATGATACAATGCTTCTCTCTGCACATGGAATCAACTAAAAGAGAAAAGTGCACAGAGAAAAAGAGTAACCTACAGTTGTCTGAATCTGAACCCCAATTGCCAGCAGTAAAGACAGTGTTGATATCAGTTGAAAAAAAAAAAAAGAAGAAAACTCTCAAAAATTATGAAATCAAGCATATTAGTATATTATTTAATTTATATATTTATATGCATATTAGTATGCTCTGTGCCTGTGTTGATTTTGTAGTCAAAGAGAAGATTTGTAAACCCTATCCAGATAAAAGATCATCAACTGTCTATATAGAATTTACATTTGAGAAAGGCTGTTGAAGGGTTTGACTGAAATGTGGAATAATGAAAAACAAAAACAAAATCGAGATGAATAGTCTGAAATGATAATGATTTGTATCATTTGGATTATTCAGACTATTGTCCTCATCTTTATTGTTATCTGTACAACGTTTTGGCTGATGTGCTCTCCTGCCTTCTTCAGGTATATCTTGTCGGACTCTGGAACCTTCTTGAACTCAAAGTTCCATGATGGATACCGATTATTACAAGAAGGTTCCCGAGTTTTAACAAGAAATACCTGAAGAAGGACGAATTGGTCGAAACATTGTACAGATAACAATTAAGATCTGGACAATAGTCTGAATAATCCAAATAATACTAATTATCAAGCCTCATCTCAAAAATTCAGAGAAATAGTATGATAATAATTCCTTTCAAGAAGTTATCTTAATAAAAAAAACAAAAAATGGAATGAAGAGTCTGAATAACTCTTAATTTAAAACTGTCAAGTGCAGTCTTCCAGTTTTGTCAAAAGTCTAATAAAAATTTAAAACTGCTTCTTTAGAATTTAATATTCACACACACACACACACACACTTGAAAAGAAAAAAATCTTTTCTATGGACTGCCCTGTCGGCAGGGCTCAGAATGGTGTGTAGTACTTGTCTGGTCCATGTGGTGTAATGGCTAACATGCTTGACTGGGACATTGTTGTAAGTGAGTTTGAACTTCACTTGTGCTATTACATTCACTTTTGAACTAATAACGTTGAGAAAGGTATGAACCCACTTCAGCCCCCCCCCCCCCCAGCTATTGGTTAAATAATACCACTATAGTTCTTCTACACAGATGAATTTGGCATTAAATAACCCACAAAAGTGGATATGCCATTAAAGAAACAAACTACCTTCCAACCCTTCAATGGGTCAAGTAGATCTGTTTGCAAATTATTTTATTAAATAAGAATACTTGATATATAACTATGTGCAAAAAGCTCTTTAGAAACTACACAAAAAATGTAGATATAAACATACAATGTATACAATTCTTTAATCTCTGCATAAAATAACCCCAAACAGGTTAACATGTGGTTAAAATCAATCCTCTATGAATTATTGGGTAATATGGTGAAAGATTGAGGTGGTGAATGACAGACTTAAAAAAATGATTTCAAGAAAAAGAAATAAGAAAAAAAGTTTTAAATGAATTAGATGGACGTAGAAAAAGTAGGTAGAATTAAAGATTAAAAGAGAATAGAAAAAGTTTTAAATGAAAATAATTTTTATGTTTGAATTTCATTTTTGAATTAGCTTTGACAGAAAAATAAAGAAAAACAATCTCTCTAATTTTTCTTTTGGCTTATGAGGGCCAAGAATAGAACTATGGGTAATTTTCCAGAGACTAAATCCCATTGAAGAAAAGCAGGTATTAGACACGGCAGTGTATGGTGGACAAAATGAAGACAAAGTGCAAAAAAAAGGGGGATGATGTATAATTGTTATTTGGAACATAACAGGTAAAGTTAAAAAAAAACTTTTAAGTTAGTATTATTAACATTATGCTAACATATTGATTGCTGATTTATGTCCCCTCCATTTTTTACAAACTATAGAATTAAAAATAAAAATGTCTTTGTGTCTCAGAAAAAATATAAAAATAACCATTTCCCAATATAGTAGTAATGAAACATTTGTATTTTTGACTCTTCTTGCTTTCCAGTCATATTTAATTACATTTCATTTAACACAAAATAGCTTTAATATGATTATTGTAATAGGAAATACTTGCCTCCAAAACAAACGTCTTTTCCTATTTCTTGTACATTAACTCTGAAATGTTTGTCCCATTAAAAACATTCTATTAAAAAAAAAAAAAAAGCAATTTACTTTTAACTAAAATAAATCTTAAATAAAACTTAGAAGCCATTGTACATTTAAGTGAGTTTGATTTAAGCAATCTTTTGAGAATGATAACCTTACCAGTCTCTCAGTGAGTTAATGACCCCAATCATCGTACACAAGTATTTTGAAATGTTTTCAAGCTAAAAAAAGAAATGACTTCCTCAAAAGTGTTCTCAGAGGTAATAAACATAATAAGCAGGAAAATAAAATTGGATTTTAAAACACTTCAATCTTTATTCACATTTTAAGATTTTGGAAATTATTAAATTTACTGTTATTTTCATTATGTGCTTTTGCTAATGAATTAATAAAAATTATTATTTCTGTGGGTGGACGTTTGAGTTTTTTTTCCTCCATAAGCCTTACTACTTTCTATACAATTGTTTTTGTTCTTTCGAGTTTATTCTTTCATATATATACTATCCCTCCATAATGTAAGGTCACCTAATGTTTTCTATATGGTGTAATGTAACTGCTCTATAAGCCATAATGTCACATAACCTCATTTCTATGGCATAATGTCACATAACCATATTTCTATGGCATAATGTCCCATAACCATATTTCTATGGCATAATGTCCCATAACCATATTTCTATGGCATAATGTCCCATAACCATATTTCTATGGCATAAGGTCCCATAACCATATTTCTATGGCATAATGTCCCATAACCATATTTCTATGGCATAATGTCCCATAACCATATTTCTATGGCATAATGTCACATAACCTTATTTCTATGACATAATGTTATAATGTCACAAAACCTTATTTCTATGGCATAATGTCATAATGTCACAAAACCTTATTTCTATGGTATAATGTCACATAACCTTATTTCTATGGTATAATGTCACATAACCTTATTTCTATGGCATAATGTCACATAACCTTATTTCTATGGCATAATGTCACATAACCCTATGCATAATGTCACATAACCTTATTTCTATGACATAATGTCATAATACCTTATATTCATAATGTGGCATAATGTCACAAAACCTTATTTCTATGGCATAATGTCATAATGTAACCCTATTTCTATGGTATAATGTCACATAACCTATTTCTATATAATGTCACATAACCCTATTTCTATGGCATAATGTCACATAACCCTATTTTTTATGGCATAATGTCACATAACCCTATTTTTATGGCATAATGTCACATAACCCTATTTTTATGGCATAATGTCACATAACCCTATTTCTATGGCATAATGTCACATAATCCTATTTCTATGGCATAATATCAGGTAACCTTATTTCTATGGTGTAATGTCTCGTAACTTCCTCTATATGGCATGTCACATAACATGCTCTATATGACAATATCACAAACTTCTTTATATCTTTAATGTCATGTATCCATGTCTATATGGTGTAATGACATATAACTTCCTCTATATGGTCCAATGTTAAATAATCTAAATATCTATTATTTTTAATTAATGAATTTGTTTTAACATTTTATATAAGATTTGTAGATGCATTTTTCTTTATGTTCAATGTTTTTAATTAGCTTTGTGGATTTAAAAAAATGTTTCAGCTGGTCTATTTGTTAGCCTTTAAAGCTAACGAGATTTTGCAACATGCCAAATTTCACCTGGAGAAGGCTGCAGAATGGACCAACAAAATATAAGGAAAAAAACCAAACAAAACAAAAAACAAACAAACCAGAAAACATTTCTTTTGGCAAAAAAACAAAAAAAGAAAGGTATTTCTTTTTCTTATTTTTTTTCTTCTAGCCTTCTGCAGTGATGTATGAAAGTGCATTGTATAATCATTGAAGCTTAGTTTTGGTGGAGAAGTGTTTCTGGTATCTGAGAGAGAGAGAGAGATGCATTTTGAGGTGGCAATTATCAGACCAAAGAGAAAAGGCTACAGATAGAAACAAAGAGTTATTTAAGAAAGGTGGGGGTGGGTGGTTTAGGATATTGAAACAGACAACCCTGCTGTTAAAATTCTCATTTCTCTTGCTTCCATCCTGTGTAATGTTTTGGCAGAACATGTCATATGGGAGAGAATATCATGAGAACAAAAGCACCTGTTTCAGTTGAGGGAAATCATAATTCAGACTGGGAAACCAAATGACAGACTCTTGGTGTGTACAGATATGTATATATATATGTGCATATGTATATACATATGTATGTGCATATTCATGTTTGTATATATGTTTTTATATGTGTATACATATATGCATATATATATTTATATAATGTATATGTGTATGCATATATATATATATATTCATATAAGTGTGTATATATATATATATATAATATATATAAATGCATGTGTGTATATATGCATATATATGTGTCTTGTGCTATCTGTAAGTCAGCTTCTGGTCTTAAGAGACATATGGTGGTGCATAAGCATAACATTTTATCATCTGATTCATTTGATTCAACGGGAAGGACGTCATTTCTATGTCATATTTGCATCAAACTTTGTTGATCTGCAGTGGGTTTGATGAATCATTTGAGGGCTCATGCAAGGAAGGGTTCTTGTAGTGGAGTTATGGGATTGTGAGGGACGGCAATGATCTGTAAAGATTATGCTATTGCTATGTTATTGCTATATGTTTATATAAGTGCATATGTGTATATATATGCACATACATATTTATATAAGTGTATATATATGCACATACATATTTATATAAGTGCATATGTGTGTATATATGCGCATACATATTTATATAAGTGCATATGTGTGTATATATGCACATACATATTTTATATATGTGCATATGTGTGTATATATGCGCATACATATTTATATAAGTGCATATGTGTTATATATGCACATACATATTTATATAAGTGCATATGTGTGTATATATGCACATACATATTTATATAAGTGCATATGTGTGTATATAAGTGCATATGTGTGTATATATGCGCATACATATTTATATAAGTGATATGTGTGTATATATGCGCATACATATTTATATAAGTGCATATGTGTGTATATATGCATACATATTTATATAAGTGCATATGTGTGTATATATGCACATACATATTTATATAAGTGCATATGTGTGTATATATGCACATACATATTTATATATGCATATGTGTGTATATATGCACATATATATTTATATAAGTGCATATGTGTGTATATATGCACATATATATTTATATGTATGTATTTCTCTGCTGGGCCATGTCATCTGTTTCTCTTTCATTGGGTCGTATCAGGTGTTGTACCTCTTCACTTCCACCTTTGTTAGTTCTTATTAAATCATATTAGGAACACAGAGACATACTTTTGGTGTACACATAGTTTATTTCCCTGATACTCATGTAACTCCTGCACGTGGTGAAAAAATCAGTAAAGAACGTCAATCTGGGTCTATTCCCGGTGGCTCTCTAGTCGATTCTCACTACTTTCTCAGGCTCCTCCAATCACTTGATCCTCCTAAGCCAATCAGATAGGACTGCTCGGATGACCTCTAGTGAAAGTCTGCCCATCAAACTTATGTGATCCTATACTGTATTTTTCCAGCAACCATCAAAATTAAGTCCTAGACTTCATTACAAAAAATCATTATGTAACACTAGTAATATTTTATTGATTTAAAGAGCTAATAATATATAATATCTCAGTGATGCTGATAGGTTTTTGATTTAGGATGCACATATTTGCTTTGAATGAGTCCCTGGTAAATTTGATGGGTTCCAACTAAAGTTTCTTAATGAATTGATGGGTTTTTATTTATAAGGGGAAACAACTAAAGCCGTCTACCTTGTAACCTATCCCGTGTAATTCGTTTCTCAGAAAATATTGAAATGTATCTACAGTTAGCTTTAAATGGTGGGGGAAGAAAAAAGAAAAACACTGGGATGCATGGATATGATTTTACTGTGTCCTTTTAGATTTTTGTGTGTCAGAAATGCAGGACACACACCTATCAGCATCTCTGATATCTAAAAGAATAAAAATTTCAAATGTTAAC
>CM042148.1:8884863-8977877 GCA_023376005.1 Doryteuthis pealeii
AGGTCATATGGTCCGATTTTTCTTGTATTTTTCTGAATCCATGAGAGATAGAAAATAATTCTTTTTAAGTGTGAGTGGGTGGAGTGTTAATTATAGAATTTTATTTTGAATGGTGTATAATATATCTTAAGTATTTTCTATTCTTTATTTATTCTTTCCTCAATTCAGTTTTACTCTTTAAACCATTTAAAAAAAAATATCATTAAGACCTTCTTTGGTGCTGGTCATCCAAAGGTCACTCATTGTGTGGGTGGGCAGAATTTTGTTCAGTGTTGCTTGGTGGAAGAAAATCTCTTGTAATTAAATGTCAAGGGGAAGAGACGAAAATTTAGTATGTTTGGGTTTCATTTAAAAATGTTTTTAACATTTAAGATCCTGTTGTATTAGGTTTAAAATTGTAAGTAATGAGATATATTAGGAAATTTTGCATTTAATGGAGATGTAAATGTATAATATTGACAAAGTTTAATAATTTTAGATTTGGTGATAGACTACCATTGTCCCACAATATTTGTGATATTTGCATATAGATTCCATATCATAAATGTTGCAACTATTTTGGGATAAAAGGAGTGTCAGTTACTCTTTTTGGTCCCAAAACAAAATTTTCTATGACAGTAACATTACACCATACGCTTTGCATAGAACTAGCATTCCCAGTTGAATTTTTTATTTGTGGTTATTATTATTTTAATCACATTAGTTATATAAAAAAAAGTAAAGTCGTCGGCGCAGCCTAAAGTCGGTATCAGCCAGACAACTAGGGAGTCTATCCCCTTTTCAATAGCGCTAGACTAAAGAGATTGTTTTTAGCATCTGGTGGGGAGCGCCACACCTACCATCAGCTCCTTACTTTACCGCACAGATCCCTGTGCTACTTATATGCTGAGTTGGCGAGGACTGGTATTGAACTAGGAACCTTGTGGTTTCTAGCCGAACGCTCTACCGACTGAGCTAACCCGGCCCCTTCTGTAAATGGAGTTGAAAACTGAATTATGCAAATATCCTCAGTGGTTCAAAAGTTATGAGAGTTTAAAGCCCCGAAATTGGGTGTACAAAAGTGGAAATGTTTTTGTTTTTAAAAAAAATGTCAAATCAGAACCAATTCAGGACAAGAAATTCAGTAATTTCTTTAGCATTTCTTTATTTTTGGAGAAATTTTGATAAAACTTTGCATTTTTATGTAAAATTGTATGTTCTTTATGATTCTACACTCAAATTGTATGTATCTCTATACTGTAACCCATTATTTAGAGAATAAGAGGTATGGATATCAACATTTAAAAAAAAGTTTACCTCAAGATTATTCATCATTTTCATTTTAATACTGCATGTATACACATATAGAGTATTAATTCATATAAATAACCTCACTTTGAACTTAATACCTTTTTAAATACTTGTTATGTTGTATTACATACAAGAAATAGAATACCTATTTACATCAATTTTTTTTAAAAACAAAGCCTGGGTCTTATATGAAGAAATTGTAGACTAATAGTGCTTGTAGCTAGTCAAGCACCATAGTAAGTAAGTAAGTAAGTAAAGTCGTCGGGGCGGCCTAATATCGGTATCAGCCAATCAGTGAGGGAGTCTATCCCCTTTTCACTAGTGCTAGACCAAGGAGATTGTTTGTCATCTGAGGTGGAGCACCACACCTACCATCAGCTCCTTACTTTACCGCACAGATCCCTGTGCTACTCATAACGCTGAATTGGCGAGGATCGTTATCGAACTAGGAACCTTGTGATTTCTAGCCGAACGCTCTAACGACTATACTATTAAATGTAAATGGGGGTTGGGTGGGGGATTTTGATGTCATCAAATGTGGCAATATATAATATGAAATAAAGAAAAAAAATAAACTGGGCAAAGAAAATATCTGGGTGATAAACAACCTGCTTGTTTACATATAGAAATGCTATATATTTGACCTGTTTTCAGAAATAAGGATGTTAGTTCAGCGATGAAAGGGAATATCTTGATAATTTTCAGCTGGGTCCTACAAGCAAGAAGACAGCATCATTTTTCCAGCTGTTTGTCTACCTGTGATATCTGTGAGCTACTCTGCAAACACGTGTTTCGACCATGTTATTTTCTCATCATCAGTGCACTTCCAGCGTTTTATATAAGCAACTTGCCAAAATTGGCAAACAGCCAGCAGTGAAAATTATTATTATGGTTAGAATTTTGTAGCCAAGAAAGAAAAGGTTACTACTGAGTAACCCATTCTTTTTTTTTTCTTTCTTTTTTTTTTTTCTAGCTCTAGGGATAAGGATGATGTAAACAGAGAAGAAGACCCCCCAAAAAAAACAAAAACAAAAAAACAACAACTTTTTCTTAAGGGTCCCTACCATGATTAACAAAGTAGTCTTGCTGACAAATTTGCTTGTGTAGTGAGGGTAATCCTCACTGAGTGCCTTCTTAAATCTTATTGTGACTTGATGTCAGGCTTAGCTAAGCATACAATAAATTAAAAACACCTCATTGTGGGTGGATTCTGGCTGATTGATTGATTTTAATGGCAAGCCAACCAATCTTGGGTTATTTTATACTTAGTGGTTAGTTAATCGTGTATGCTGTACATTCATATTTACATTTTTTGTGTAGTTTCTTTAGAGTTTTTCCACACTGTTATATGATATCAAGTATTCCTATCTAATACAAGTAATTTGCAAGCCAATGTATTTGACTCATTGATAGTACTAGAGTACAGAGTAGACATAGGAGTAATAATAATGAAGGAATACTCCACACTCTCCAGATCACCGGAATTGGAGCCTCACCACCAGATATAGTTTAGTGTCATACTGTTGTAACCTAACATTTGTTACTAAATGAGGAATAACCAAATGGAGGTTGGAAATGAAATGGAATCTTTAAAACATTAACAAAATACAATACTTGCCAGCGGGGTGAAGAAAGGTAAACCATTGCTAGTGGTATAAGACTACTCAGCATAATACTTCCGTATTTATGAGGATTAGGACATACTCATTAATGGTCATAAGTAGGGTATAGGGCATGGGGAATTCTATGTGAATTTCTTGACAATATTTCATCTATTGGAAATAAATCAATTTCTACCCTTTTTTTGAGTTTGTCTGAACAATGCTAATAATACTAATCTTCAAGCCTCATCTCAAACATTCAGAGAAAGAAAAATAAACAACTTAAAAACAAAACTGTAGAGAATAAGATAATAAAACAAATATATAGAAAAATTTTTAATTTTTTTTATTAATCTATATATAAATATAGATAACATTTATTTTTAACTTTTTAAATTCTGGGTAATGCCAAGTAGCTTGCTAGTAAATAATAAAATCTTGGTATCTTTAGATAGGACCAGTTTAACTCAGTTGGTAGAATGTCCACCTAGGAATCACAAGGTTTGATACCGGTCCTTGCCAACTCAGCAAATGAGTAGCATAGGGATTTGTGCACTAAAGAGGAGCTGATGGTTGGTGTGGCGTTCCACCTCAGATGCTAAAATAATCTCCTTGTGCTAGTGGTGCAAAGGGGATAGACTCCCTCACTGTATGGCTGATACCAACATTAGGCCGCCTGTTGACTTTACTTACCTTTTGGTCTAGAAGAAAATTGTCTTTATAAAAAATTTAAAAAAAATTGTTAGGCATGTACTTATCTATGAGCGAAACTGTACTCAACTAAAATTAAGATAAAAGAAATACTAGTTAAAAATTAATAAAGTAAAGAATGTTAGTTGAGATGTTTATATTAACCTATGAACATAAAGTCATATCTAGCAGAGCATGGTAAATTGTAATTTCAATGACTCTGACACTAAAGAATTAGTTTGTACTCATCAAATGTAAGGAAATACTTTATTGCACTTGCGATTAAAGAACGAAAAATAAATTAAGATATCACGTGTATGAATGTTGTATTTTTATGCTTATTTTGCTAGATACTTGTAGAGAGGAATAGTTTCTTGCCAAAAGAGGCTTTATCTACAATATCAAAAAATGATTATCAACATTTGTTTTTCTGTCTTTCAATACCAAAAAAAAAAGAAAGATGGTTGCCATTATAACTGAAACCCATCTAGTAGTTATTGTTGACATGTTTTCACATATTTTGATGAATACGGATTTCAAAGACAAATTTCTTTTGATATGTTACCAAACCTAGAATGATGAAAGGGTTAAATAATGGGGAATGTAGATAGAGATCTTGTTTTGCATGTTGTCTATATATTAATACTCTTGTTCCTTAATCTTCTGACCATTATCATCTTGCGGCACACTCTGGTTAAAAATGAGACCGTCCAAGGTGAAATACAAAATGTAAATCCTGATTATCTGGTGTCACTTATCTGCCAAATTTTTATTTCCTGTGAGTGTCATCACCTCAGCTAAATAATAGACCACTTCGTTTTTATTATAAAGAAGTTAAGGGAAGAAAAAGGTCATACTACACAGAAAAAATATAATAATAAAGAAAGAAAGAAAGAGAGTAGGGGAAAGATAGAGAGAGAGGGTGAGCATGTGAAAGTGATAACACTAATCTGTTTCAATTGAACATAATGAAAAGATTAAAAGAAGGAAAGAAAGAAAAAAAGAGTGACAGAGTTAGATCAAGCTTATTATACTTTTTACATATTGAACTATTTTGTAATAGCTATTTAGTAAACATATCAACATTGTAATAATTATCATACTGTGGTATATCTACAGGTCCTACTAATTATTATTATTTTGACTCTTTGTGAGTTGTTCACAGCAGTTTTTGGTTTGGTTTCTTTATTTAATGGCATATCAACCTTTGTGTGTTATTTAATGCCAAAGCCATCCTTGTAGAAGAACAGTCGTGGTACTATTTAACCCATAGCTAGGCTGTCAGTTTTATCTGTTATTTTTTATTATTATTTTTTAATTTTTTAATTTTATTTAAGTCTGAATGATAGCAAGTCTCCTCAGGTCTCCGAGCTGTTCTCAACAATGCTGTGATCTGTATGGTCTTAATTCATCCTCTAATATCCAGGCCTTTTGGGGACCTTTTCAAGGGCCCCAACTATAATTGGTATCATCATCACTTTCATGTTTCACAGTTTGTTTGTTTTTTAGCTATCTGGCAAAATTTAGCTATTTATCTATTTTCTTTCACTCTCACTCTATGGTCCGCTAAAATACACTAGATGACAATTTCTTTTTAATTAATATAGTGATACCAATTGCGATTGAAATGGTCCCCAAAAGCCTAGAAAAAAGATTAGAGAAACTGTTGAGATCAGCTAGAATTCTTTGTCCTGGAAAGCTAAGTTTAAATTATGGACAAAGCTGTTTGCATTTCACTTTGGGTTAATGCCTTTTGGAAAGACAAGAACCCTTCTCTTCTCCCTCCAGCTATGAGTAAATGGTAGGGCAGATTGGGCTCTTTAGCTTTGGTAAGGCAACTGGTTACAGACAAGGAAAAATTCTGAATTCAAAATCTGAGAAGTGTTTGTTTTGGAGAATCTGTGGCACATTAGTACACCATTCTTCTGTTATCAACTTATTCAAAAAGTGTGGCAAGTCCTACAGAATCCTTCACTATTATAAACAAATCATCTGTGGAGTTAACGCATTCCTATATACTCAAACAAGAACAACAACCACAATGTGAAACATGTCAAACACCTTTGACTGTTAAACACTTATTCATGGAATGCAGGTTTTTTGCTCACATCAGAAACTGTTATTTTACTGAAAACAATATGAAAGATCTATTTGAAAATGTCAACATGGAGGATATTCTGTCTTTTTTGAGGGAAATAAAATCATACCATAGAATATAGACCTGAATTTAATCAATACCATACAACATGATCCCCAATGGTGCTAACACATTGTCAAAACCAATTACTAAAAAGTATAAATATAAATACACAAAATATATTACTTCCTAACCGTTAGGCATGACATAACCAGACGGGTTGATATGCCGTTGAAAAACAATAAACCAACCATGAACTGTTGGGCACTCATATGTCATCGACAGGGGATTCTATCATATATTTATGTGTGTGTGTATATATATAATGTTATTGTGAACATTTTTGATAACATTAAAAGCATAAGAAGATATAAGAGAAACAAAAAACAAAATTCTAAAGGATGAATGTTGTATTGCTTTTGATATTCTTTATTATATCCAATATTGTGGGTGGCCTCCACCCTTTTTCAAAGGCTTTTGTAGAAGTGTTTAATTAAAACAAAAGATAAAACATATATATATATATATATATATATATATGTATATATATATATGTATATATATATATATATATATATGTATATATATATATATGTATATATATATATGTATATATATATATATATATATATATATGTATGTATATATATATATGTATATATATATATATGTATATATATATATATATATATGTATATATATATATGTATATATATATATATATATATATATATATGTATATATATTATATATATATATGTATATATATATATATATATATATATATATATATATATATATATATATATAAATAGAGAGAGAGTGGGTGGCAGGGAAGAAGACTGAAAAAATCAAGTATCTATTAGATTAATTTATACATCACCCTCTCACCTGTATATTTATCTTATCTTTAAAATAAAAAGATAAAAGGGAAAGATTATTACATCACCAAACAGATGTATTTAACTTGTTGATTTGAACTCATGTTGCACTCACTGAATATTTGAATTGTAATCGGATGCATTTGTAGATATTAGCAATATTTTGTGAATACTATACAACCAGCTGCATTGTCTAGAGAAAGTCTTCATATTTTTTTTTTGTTCTATCTTTAACTGTCTACTATTTCTAGACTGATTGTCTCTCTGGTGTTGAGTCGGGGAAAATGACTGGTTTGTATAGTGTCCTATGTTTCTGTTCCTAACATTGACCAAAATAATAATAAAGGTTTATTTTCTTTGTAACTGAATTTTTAGTAGTCTCATACTTTATATAGCTATGACAAAAAAATGTCTAACATGAAATTAATGATTATGTCTTTGATATGATACTAAACTGCATCTGATAGGCTCCAGTTTTGGATATTTTTGGAGTATGGAGTACCCCTTCATTGCCATTACTCCCAGGTACACTTTGAACCAGAGTGTTATTACCTGTTAGGCTCCTATTTATAGTCAAATAGATGTTTTAAAAAAATTGAGTTATATAAGTATATTTGATGCCACATAAATATAAATTATTTATATTAACAATAATTTCTTGAAGTTTTAATGGTTTACTAAGGATTATTATTAATTAGTTGAAACCATATAATTATGTGCAAACAAATGTCATTATTAAATAGAAATGGTTACTTGAAACCCTATGATTATTGGTATTAGATAGGAATAATTGAAACCATAAAACCCTGTGCAAATTATTTGTATTTGATTGGAATACTTGACTTCATTGGAGGAAATAAACTTTAGTAACTAAGTTCAATTTGAAAAAAATTCAAATGGCCATATCCTGGATTTGAACTTCAAATTCAGAATGAGGCTGTTTGATTTAAAAAAATTTGAACTGAATTTAAACCTCCCTGTATTCTGTTCCATTTACAATTATCATGTCCTAGTCTTATTACTGTCACTCTATACTGGGGTAATGTGATAGAGAGAAATTTTTAAATTGCTTCGTTAGACAATATGCCCACACAATGAGGGGGGGGGAGGAAGGGGAGATGAAGAATAATCAAGCTAAGTTCCAATTACTGTCGAATTGGTAAGACATGGCAACAAGTGGTTGTAACTCACTACAATCCTGTCCTGTCGCAATCCTACTGCAGACTGACAGGGTATTTATAAAACTCCACAATATCATAGAAGCCAAGCAGCCAATCAGAACTCAGGGAATGGAATCACCCAAATGCATGAACGGACTATTCTTGATTTCTATAAATACCAACTGTTTTGGACACTGCTTCAGTTGTGCTTAGCTAGTTGCAGTTGTCCAAACCAACTGTATACTGACTAACTGACTTCAATAGCTGTGATATATATTGTCAGTTATAACAGAGGGAGACCTTTGTAATTTTAATTAGATTAGTTAACAACCTTTTCTGATCAAAATTTTTTTCCAATCAGAGGATTTTGCTTTCTATAACAGTCCTCCATGAATCAACTCATGTGTATATTATTCACACGAGCTTAAAAATTTTATTTTTTGAATAAAGAATTATTGATATTTCATAAAATTTATAAAATTACTTTTCAGAATAATGGTTTATTTATCTACGTAAATAAATCAGAATAAGTTAATAAATTATTCTTAATACTCAAAGGAAGGCTAGTTGGCCACTAGAGGGTCAAAGTGTTACAAAAAGACAAATAAAGTGTAAGGAAGAAAAAAGAAAAAAGTATATTACAAAGGACCTCCACACACACACACACACGCACACACACACACACACAAATCAAAACTAAGGCAAGGTAAGACTTTGATTAATGCTGGACTGAAAAAGTCCAAGGTTGCTGCTGGGAGGAAAACCTTCATTAATCTATGTGAGTACGCGCGCATGCACACACACCTTTAAGGACTGAAAAGTTTATAGGTTAATCAAGGAGAGAATGACCTGGAGCCATGAAACGTAAATGTTATTTCACAGGAGGTGTGCTTAGCATAACATCTATCCTGTAGGAAATGGAATCAGCGATCAGGTTTCAAATCCTGGATGAAGCTGTTTACATTTCACTTCATGCCCTTAGGAAAAGCACAAATCCATCTGTTCTCCTCATCACCCAAATATGGGTAAATAGTAGGGTTCTTTTGCCTGGGTCAAGGCAATCAGTTTAGGTGAAGGAAAACTTTGAATTCAAACCTGCTTTACTCTGCTTTAAAAAAACTGACCTTGTGTCACATCCTGTCCTCTGGTGGGGGTTTTGGGTAAATACATGCTATTTCACATATTCACTCTTGTAGAATACTGTTAATTGTTATTCTGTGTTACTTTCACCCTTAGCCAGGATTGAACATGCAGTCTGGAAATGACTGTTACAGATTGTTAACTATTGGACAGTGGAACAGGCAAACACCTCCTCAGCTTAATGGACTCTTCCTGGCAGTAGTGGCAGTAATTATTTAAGCTGTTATAGTGGGTTCATTGGTGAACTAGTAACTGCATGGTTAGGCTTGGCCAGTCACATTGCTCAAACCAATTGTTGACTGTCTAACTGACTTACTTCAATAACTCTGAAGTTCAAAACACTTGGCACATTGTTTCTCAAGTTTCTAAATTTTTCCCTTTTTGGTTAGGCTGAGAACTTTTCAGCACCTCCTAATCTACTAAACTTAGCTTAGATGTAGCACAAGGCCAGAAGAATGGGACGCCCAATAAGAATGAAACTCATTAACAATGGTCTGTGAATCTAACTTGCCTAACCATTACACTAACATGTGAGGTGCCTGAGTTAGTTACTAAGTGTAGCTTAGATGTGGTACAAGGCCAAAAGTATGGAGCACCCAATGAGAATCAAACTCTGTGAATCTAACATGCTAATCATTACACCACGTGTGCACGTATAGGTTGAATTGTTTTGTTCTATTTGCAGTATTAGTGATTAAAGGGTTAATTCTTTTGTCTTTTCTAAGAAATTTGAAGTTCTTTGTGTTCTTTCTGCACCCCCCCCCTATTTCTAGACATTTTTCTCCCTCTCCCTCTCTACACAATCCCTCTTGTGTCATAAGATATATTGGCTTCTGTTTAGTAAACCAAAACTTTCAACTCATTTCTCTCTCTCTTGCATGGTCTCTCTCTCACTCTCTTGCATGGTCTCTCTCTCACTCTCTCTCTCTGAAACAAATCTTTCTTTCCCTCTATGGATGTATCACTTTCCTAAGATACCCACGTGTATCCATATTGTTTTTCTCATTTGATATAAAGAATGGCAGGAAATGTCATTATAGAAAAGACTTTTCTTATTTAACACTTTCACAACACACTAGATTATTTTTCTCTCATTCTTTTTCTATTTCTCTTTGTAGTCATCTTGTTCTCTCTCTCTCTCTCTCTCTCTCCTTTTGCCTTTTTCCTTCTTTTAGGACAATCTTCTTTGACAATATTTTCTCATTCTTTCTCTCTCTCTCTCTCTCTCTCTCTCTCTCTCTCTCTCTCTCTCTCTCTCTCTCTCTTTCCTCTCTCTCTCTCTGATTTCTCTTCTCTTCCTTTCTTTCTCTCTCTGATTTCCTCTTCTCTTCTTTCTTTCTCTCTCTCTGATTTCCTCTCTCTTCCTTTCTTTCTCTCTGATTTCTCTTCTCTTCCTTTCTTTCTCTTTCCTCTCTCTCTGATCTCCTATTCTCTCTTCTATCTCTCTCTGATCTATTCTCTCTTCTCTCTCTCTCTAATCTCCTTTCCTTCTTTCTCTCTGACTTTTTTCTCTCTCTCTCTCTGAACTTCTCTTCTTTCTCTCTCTCTCTCTCTCTGAACTTCTCTTCCTTTCTCTCTCTCTCTCTCTGAACTTCTCTTCCTTTCTCTCTCTCTCTCTCTCTCTCTCAACTCCCTCCCTTTCTCTCTCTCTCTCTCTCTCTCTCTCTCTGGTCTTCTCTTTACTTCTTTCTCTCTCTCTGGTCTTATATTCTGTTCTTTTCTGATCCCTTCTTCTATTCTGTCTCTCTCTGGTCTTCTCTCTCCTTTTGACTTCAATTTTTATCATCTCTTTAAAAAAAAGTATTTCTAAAACCATCATTCTCTCTTCTCACACTTTATCTTCCATAGCTTTCTTACTTCTTCATCTTCCTTACTTTTGTCTCTCTCTCTCTATCATTCTCCACCTTTCTTTCCTCTCTCTATCTTCTTGTTCACCTTTATATTCTCTCTCTAAATCTATTAACCTATCTTTTCTTCCTAATCCATTTGTCTCTCTCTCTCTCTCTTTGTACCCTGACAGGAATTATCATTAAGGGGGAAACCTCCTGATATTTACCCTAACCCTGCACCCTGATTTCTTTTCTCCTTTTCTAACATGAAAGTATCTTGATGACTGACAGCCTGTGTTCATCAGTGTCAAGCAAAATGCACATGTACACTTTCCTGATAATACCTCAGACCTTGCCTTGTATTAGTTTTCATCCAAACTTCTCGAGTTTTATGCTGATCAGGGGCTCTTCTATCTTCTTTCGATTGATGAGCCTGCCTTCTGGGAAGAGAGAGAGAGAGAGAGAACTTTTCAGAAACAGGAAACATTAAATACTTTGTGCTATTGCAATTCCTACACAGTCTTGTCAAATTTCCATCCTCTCCCAGAATTCCTATTTCCATCACACATTTTTACCTGTGTCTGTATATCTGTGTGTCTATGTATCTGACTTTGTATCTCTGATTATATAGTCATGTATGTAGTATATTAAGAAAATTGGAAAAAAACACAGGTTTAGATAAGTTGAGTGGTAAGTTTATTGGCCGACGCTGCAGCGTTTCGATCTATTAATTAGATCATCTTCAGGGCATTTGTATAAGGAAGGTAATAAAAATTTTATCACAGAATAACGAGAAAAGCAAGCGATAGTTCTTGTTTATCAGTCTCTTCAAAATTTGAAATCTGAAGAAAAGACGCTGAAAAATTTGTTATCACCTTCCTTATACCAACAAATGCCCTGAAGATGATCTAATTAATAGATTGAAACACTGCAGCGTCAGCCAATAAACTTACCACTCAACTTATTTAAACCTGTGTTTTTTCAATTTTCTTAATATACTACATACTGTCGGATTCACTTCCATCTCTTCACAAGTAGTCATGTATATATTTATTTGTGCTAGTCCAGTGTATGTATGTGTATAGGTTCATAATTAGCTCTGTAGCCTAATAATATATTACATGAGAATTTCTGTGACACTGGGTTTCATGCAGTGGTACATTCTGTCTGACAAATGCACTACTACATGAAATCCAGGGTCACAGAAATTCCTATAAATATATATATATATATATATATATATATATAAGTAAAGAAATAACAAAAGACTTAGAGATTTAGCATTGTGTCGTAAGGAAGATTTCTTCTCTGGACTTTTGGATTATATTTTGGATTTTATATATATATATATATATATATATATATATATATATATAATAACAGCTCTATCACTGATATTGAGCACTCATAATACTGCAAAAACACTTGATCCTCCAATAACTCACCAAGTGAACTAGTGATAACCATGTATAATATATATATGTGTGTGTGTATTTCTCCACAACAAATTTAATTTTCAGCATAATCTTTTTTGCTCCATAGATCACACATATCATCAACATTTCATGTCCAATTTATGTAATAACACTCATCTCTCTCTCTTTCTTCTCTCTGCACTACAGTTAATTACCATACCTATACTAATTGGTGTGTGTAGATTGAATAAAACTTAACTTGTGTGTGTGTATATATATTGTATGTAATGTATGTATATATATATATATATATATATATATATATGTGACCCCTCTGCCATGAGAAGGATGTTACATAAGGTCAAATTTAAAGTAGATTAAAACTGGTTGTAATTCAGTTTTTCTTTTTCCATATTGGTTGCCTAACCAAAGCTAAAGAACCCAGTCTTCCCCTTACTTACCCATAACTGGGTAAAATTGGCTAAATTTTAATAAAGTTATTACAAAATTAAAATTCTTGCTTTGTTCAAATGGCTGACATGTTAATATTAAGGGCACAGTGTTAATGTATATATGTCTAATTAATTATATGGAGTAATTAAAAGCTGAATAGTTTTTTTTATTGCCTTTACATGAGAACCATAATTGAGACATTAAACTAAAGTTGAGAAATGATTAACTAAAGAATTAATATTTTATTAGATTTTTTTTAAAAAAGAAAGAAAAAAAATCAGACATGTGAAATTATTACATGTGATTTTTTTCTTTATTGTTATTAATTATTACAATTGAAAAAGAAATTGTTTGAATTTCTATGGAAGGATTAAATATTTAAAAAAAATATTTACTGTAGTTCTGTAAGTACCCCCCCTCCCCTTCTGAAATAATATGACGCTTGTTCAATTTGAGTGACCTTTAGTGTGCTTCATGTTCCCATCAAGAGATTTTCTCATTACCCGATTCACTCATCTATTGCAATGGTTTATTCTGGTTATGCACAAATATATATATATATATATATATATATATATATATAAATCTAATAAGTCGGACGAACCTACTATTAGTTTCGCTTAATGCTCTTCAGGGCTAAGATCTGACTCAGATCTTAGCCCTGAAGAGCATTAAGCGAAACTAATTGTAGGTTCGTCTGACTCATTAGATTTATCTTTATTATTTGCTCTACTTAGGTATTGAGCACTTTTTACTTATTAGCTATTCTCCTAGCGGTTATATGAATATATATATATCTTATATACACATATATACATTTAAATTGTTTTTTCTTTTGGCCAAATACTGTACCAATAGATTATTTTTTGTTGGTATGACTATCTTGGTCTTTTCTTTTTTTTCAAAATTTTTTTTCTCCACGGTTGATGTTTGGTAGTATATTTTTACAATCAAACTATTTGCTGGGTTTTTTCTCACCGCAAGGATTTACCAACAAGCTTAGTATAATATATATTTATATATATAAAAGGCAGGTTTCATTAAAAACAACAGACAAGTTCTGTCAGTTTAACTATATTTATTTTTTCTTGTTTTTGAATAATATGTCATAGTGAAGCAACTGTTTAAAGTTTCATTCGATTTCTTTTTTAGTTGTATTACTCATTATCAAGATAAATGATAACATTTTATTGGATTCTTTATTATCAAGGTGCTTAGTCAAAATAAATGATATTGCTACTTTTTTACGAATATTTCAAAATGCCCAGTCTCACATTATAATATATATATATGTATAAAAGAGTTTTATAATTTACTTGAAGCATTGTGTTTATATTGGTTTGGTGGTTGATTTTGAAGGCTATCACAATGCAAGTGTAAAGACAAATGAGGTAACTATGATGTTGTTTGTTAACCTTGATTTATTCTTAATATTTTGAGATAAAGATCTCTTCTTCAGAAGATTGCTGAAGGTCCGGAGCTGTTAGCTCGTGTCCATTCTGCTATATTCTTCCTTGAATAATATTGGTAAATAGCAGGTCATGTTAGGTTCTTTAGCTTTGCATGGAAACAACACAAGAAAGCAGCTGTATGGCCACTTAACCCCTATAACAAGACATGCCGGATACTACTGGAGAAGCAAGGACAAACCTGGATGGGAACACCTAAGCTGGCCACCCAGCAAAGATGTACATTAACTAACTCTGCATGGAGACTGGATGCTACGCAGATAACATCCAATGAATGATAGGGATGGTTGGCAAGAGATTGTCATGGATATCCGTGCTGCTAGCACGACACGTTGATGATGAGGCAACCAGTCTAAAAGTTGGAAAACTCTGAATTCAAATCATGTTTACTCCACTTTACTTTGTTGTGTCACATCCTGCTCATGACAGGAGTT
The DNA here is from genome assembly GCA_023376005.1 of Doryteuthis pealeii. NCBI lineage: Eukaryota > Metazoa > Mollusca > Cephalopoda > Myopsida > Loliginidae > Doryteuthis > Doryteuthis pealeii. The sequence goes on from CM042148.1 coordinate 8,899,363, forward strand.
TGGTAAATACATACTTACTAAACATAACTTAACATAACAGCCTCAGTAGAGAGTCACCCAGTGAGGCTCAAATGCAATACATTAGCAAATTGGTTTTAGAAGATTATCTTACTAACCACTGCTCTCAGCAAGTACAATTAATTTGTTGTTGGCCTGGGTATGACGTTAAACTGCATCTAGTGGTGAAGGTGGAGGTCTGGGGAATGTGGAGTACCCCTTCATCACAATTGCTTCCAGATCTACTCTGAACTGGAGTGGTGGTGCCTGTTAGGATCCTATCTATGGGTTTAATAGAAAAAATGTGTGTTTGTAAAAAAATTGAGTACCCATCAAGAATGAGTAAAACAAAACATCTTTGGCATAAAATAACCCAAAGGGGTTGACATGCCGTAAAAACCAACAACCAACCAACCAGCATTGGGCAGTTGTGGGTGGGGGTATGGATATGAGCATAGTAGCCCCATGCTAATCTATGTATGTTTAACTTGCTGTCAACAAATAAATTTTGTTGAAATTACCAATACAATAAATGTGTTTAATTCTATCAGCCATTTACATTTTATTTCTGAAAGTCATTGCGTATGTAGGGGTCCCAGTGCACTACCTTGCCTGGGGACCTATAATGCTATTAAGATGGCCCTGGCTAGTCTCATCCTGATGATAATCCATTCTATAAGTCCTTTGTCATGACACCTTCTGCTAATGCATTTGGTTCTATTGAACACTACTCATAATGCTGACATACAATATCCGTCAATTTGTTTTAATTAGTTTCTCATCCCTTGCTTTTCTTTTGCTTTCTTTTTATCTTCTTGTGGATTTGTTTCGATCATTGTAATATCAGTCAGTAGTGAAGGGTTCATTATCTTCTTCTCTCCATTCAGCTAAATGTGTGAGCTATCCTTGGTTTTGTACTTTCAGCATGGACAGCATTGAATTATGGAATATCATATACAAGTCATCATGTTTTGGAATTGTCTCTTTGCTGCAACTCTCTCCAGTCACTTTTTTCTTTTAAGTATTTAAAACAAAGAAAAGGAAAAGAAGAGAAAAAAAAACTGCCTCTCTGGACATTCCAAAATGAAGTTCAGTAATTGTCACATTATTATGACTGGTTATAAATGGATCTTATCATCAAAGGAGTGGGAACTTTGTATCAAACATTTTAGTGTATTACTACTGGAATAAAGGAAAATTGCAAGTAACACACTTAGGAGAAGGAAAACTGCTTTTTCCCAATTCTTAGAAAGAATGTATTTTTCTTTAGTGTTAACTAACTTATACAAAATTAGAAATATCAACTTGAATACTTCATAATATAGTTCTGTGTGTGTGTGTATGTGTGTGTATGTGAGAGAGAGATGTGTAGAATGGAAAGGATGTTTCTTTGTTTTAATGGCATATCAATCTTCAGGGGTTATTCAATGCCAAAGCCATCCTTGTAGAAGAACAGTAGTGGTACTATTTAACCCATAGCTGTGAGGAGGAAGAGAAGGAAGCAAAAGAGATAATGCCAGAAAGAAAGAGAAAAAGAATGGCGGATGAGAGTGTTGTATGCTGAAACAGAATGTTTCAGTATACTAGGACATCCAAATAAAGCTTTGCGCAACAGTGTGCTAATAACTGAGGTCTAACCTCAGTTCTTAACTCTATGTTACGAAGTACTTTATTGTTAGCGCAAAGCTTTATTTGGATGTACCCTAAACAGCAGTACTGATGTAGTCTTGGACAAGTTAATTAACTCCAAGAAATGGTAAGATAGGATAGTCCATACGAGAGAGAGAGAGAGAGAGAGAGAGAGATGTCAATGTAAAACCCATTAATTATATGAGTTGGTTAATAACTTATTATAATTGAGTTAGTGTACTGCTTATGATATAGGAAGAGTGCTGAAGGGGTTACATAGCTAAGTAGCTAGGTGGGGAGGTAACATTTATGGATCCTAGGTTGGTAGGACAGGTTTTGGTTGGTTGGTTGGTTGGTTTTATGGCATATCAACTTGATATCAGTACCTACTGTTGCTTAAATGGTCAACCATCTAAGTATTGAACAGACTCATTGCTTCTCAACTTCAGTGATATAGTGGGAACTGGTGCTTTCAATGGGACTTCACTGTTAGCAGACAAGTTTTGACATTAAAGCCAACATACTTAGTGGACTGAATGAATGTTGAAAGCAAAAGGGGAACCAATTTTCCATGATCATGGAATCACAAATTAAAAATGGAATCTGTTTTATGTCATTTTTAGTAATAAATAACAAATTAATTCTTTGATTATTTTCTCAAATTCTTTCTTTTTAATTTAAAAAAAAAATGAATGAAAAACTGTCTCTGTGATTTTGTTGTTACAAATTTTAATAAATCATCATGCAAACATGACAGTTATTTTCTTAAAACTTTTCAAAAACACAAAAAAAAAAAGTGTGGAGGTCAATTTTCTGAGAAAAATATTTCTTAAGTTTTTTTTTCTAAGAAACTGTAGCAAACGAAAAAAAAAAAAAAAAAAAAAGGAATTTATCAAAAGTGGAAACAAAATTCATCCACCTACATAAAATATAGGTAGATTATTCATGGAGATCCATGGATATTAAGATTTCTAAATTGATAAGGGAAGGGATTATTATCAAAATAAATATTTGTTGTGTAAAATAAATTCTATTTTTGATCAATAGGCTGCAAACTGTAGGAGTTATCCCCCTTATATATGCAATAAGAGCATCCAAAGTGGCTCCTTCATCCTCAAAACACTGTATAGCATCTAGTTTATTTTCACCTTTTGATCAGCAGATTTTTGCCTGCCATGAGTGTTGCATGTTTGACCAAATACAGCACCTAACTGCTGCTAGCCATTTGTTCTAGGCCTACCATGCTAGTAGTTATTGCAACCTCCACATGTGTTATGGTGGGGTTGCATTCCAGCTATGTTATTCTCACAAGTCCAGGTAGTGTTAGAACATCAACCACTAATAGAAGTATTTCAGGACAGGGACCCTTGGCAAAATAAACAATTCAGGTCTCTTTTAAGCTTAAAGAGAAATCACGCAGATATTTCTTTACTATCCAGTATTTTCTGTTGGCAGTGACCTGTGATGCTTAAGGACAGAGTCTTGGTGGATGAGCAGTCCATGACCTGCAACACACTTAGACCCTTATTTAGGCTAGACAGGCGGTCGTAGAGGCCCCCTCTGATCAGTCGGCTGGTCATGTCAAGCCCTAGCACCTATATGACTGCCACAGCCCTATTACCCTTATGGCAAGCCCCACCCTTTTTATCATATGGATGTTAGAAGGCAGTGGCTGACTGTCTACATGTCCTGGGAATGACGTTAAACTCTATCTGATGGTGAGGTTCCAGTTTTTGAGGTTTGGGGAATGTGGAGCACCCCTTAATCACCATTGCTCCCTAGTCCACTCTGACCTGGAGTGGTAGTACCTGTTAGGGTCCCATCTATGGGTTAAATAGAAAAATGTATTTATAAAAAAAAATTGTATATCCATTAAGAATGAATTTATTTCAAAACTTTGCCAGCATTAAATGACCCACTGAGGTTGATATGCTGTAAAACAAAACAAAACAAACCAAACTAGTACTGTCCAGGCAAGTGGCACAAGGGTCCTGATGCTATTCATCACAATCCAGTTGCTACAGTAGAAACCATTCATTCTCTATTTTCCATACACCCCCTCCTCCCAACATGTCCACCTCTTGGACACTATAGACGCTATAGTAGAATGAGTAACCCTTTAAAGCAATAACAGATTATGGTGACAATAAGACTTTCATATAACCTGACTACATTTGTACATCAGGTTGAAATGATCAGAGTTATACAACTCTCATCAACTCAATGAAACAAGGACTTTTGTTGTCCAAACATCCTCCCATAGAATCTGAAATCCAAAACCTCTGTGAGGAACAGCACCAACTCAGCACTGACAGGAGCTTAGTATTGATGGATGGAAAAATTGTAGTGATTTAATCTCTTAGAGGAAAAGTGCTAGACTGTTTGCTGCACACAGCCCACCAAGGTGTGGTTCACATGAAAGTCAATGCTAATGATTCAGTATATTAGACTGGTAGGAGTGCATCAATACATAACTTTAGAGCTAATTGCATAGTGTGCACAAATATTGCACCAAGGCAACCTCAGGAACCAATGAATGTAAACCCATCCCCAAAATGGCCCTTCCAACTGATAGTAATGGACCTCTTCTATGTCGGACACACTGGATACCTCATCTATGTAGATAGACTCATTAGCTGGCTTATTTTGTACCATTTAAAACCAGGTCGTATTACCACTTTCAAATTGATGTCTATTTGTCAGAAACTATTTCATACATATTGTATCCAAGACAAAATCAGTAGCAATAGTAGCCCACCTTTCACTTTCGGCTTCTTTCATGTTACGTAACATCTTATTCAATGAACAAACGTGTAATCGGCTGCAATTAATCAGTACCTCGATTAATTCAGTGGATTTAAAGCTGAAGATCCCTATGGTGAAACTCGTGTAGGTTTCTATGGTATCCATTTCTTTGATATATATATATATATATATATATATAAATTAATAAGTCATCTACAGACACGTGTTTCTGCGTTTCACGCCTCTTCAATGTGACTAGAGACAACAACTATCCTTGGCTAGGGTTGAACTCAGACTGACTGTTTGCCAGCCTGATATCTTATCCCCTCGGCCACTATAGCTGTAGTGAGACTGGTGTTTTTAAAATATTAAATACATAGGTTTGTTTATGTATTTTTACGGTCACGGAGAGATCAAGTTTCCGGGGAAACGATCATTGCTTATATGCTTAGTAGTGAAAGTTAATTTAAATTACCAATTAGAGAGCTCATACCAAATTTATGGGATGGGGAGTGTTTGTGTATATATGTGTGTGTGAGAGAGGTTTTTTTTATTTAAAACATGGTGCATGAAGCACAGACTTTCCTCAATAGTGTATCCTCAATCTAATGGCCGAGCAGAGCTTGCTGTAAAAATGCAAAGAAGATAATAAATTGCAACACAGGTCCTCAGGGTTTGTTAGATAATGACAATGCAGCTGAAACCATCCTGCAATACTGCAACACTCCCATCCAAGGTATTAGTCTATCTCAGTACAATTCCTACTCCACCAGAAACTTCATGATTCCTTTCCTTCACCACCTATCCTTTACAAACTACATCCTAAAGGGATAGCTGTAGCACAATACTGTGAGAAGAACCTTCACCAACGCAATGCTCAAATGATGAAGAGGTACAATAAACATACCCATAACCTCTGCTCTCTACCAAATGATGATACAGTAGCTATACAAAATCCATTCAATTGCCAGTGGAATACTATGGACAAACTTGTTACTGCTCTTCCAGATTTTGATAATACCAAAACAGAGTTGATGATTTGAGAAGGATTGCACTTAGGAACCACTGTTTCTTGAAAAAGTTGGAGGTCTAGACCATGCCCATCCCAATGCCTGAACACACAGGCCCCACTAGGAATATTTCACTCACACATCCTGATCCCTGAATCTCATCTAGTAATGATGCTCATGCAACAATTGGACTCTCTACAGATGACACAGAAATATTGACATGCCTTCAGTACTTACAGAACGAGAACATGCAATCAAAAATTCCTCAGGCTCTGTCCAGGTTATTCTCACATAACATGATATGAGCCTTAAAGAGCCGTCCACTCTTTATAGATCCTTGCCTGCATGCTGAGGAGGGGGAGAGATGTAGGGGTTATCCCCCTTGTCCTTTATAAATATGCTGAGAGGTTTTGAGGCAAACAAGCAAGATGCCTGCTGGCAATTAACATTTGTTTCCAAACAATAGTTTTGACCACTCATATTTCTAGGAATATTGTTATCCAGCTCATATTTATACAGACTTTATATATGCTAGCAAATATATGCACCCTACGGGTGCAAGTATTTAAGTTTTAATGTAATGAAATATCATATTAAATTAGAAAGGCTAATGAAACTAAATAAGAATGCAGATAAAAATATTTGAAACAGAGGGGGGTATAATCGAAATATAGAACAACTGAAACTTACTCTTCCATCACTCTCGTCTTTCATTGTTATTTTTTCTAATTTAAGTATTTAGTTAAAAGAGGAAGTAAAGAATAAAATGACAATTATTTTTTCTTGTTAATGGATTTCATTTAAGATTCATTGAAGAGATTTTTGCTTATATTCATTAAAATAAAACCAAACAGTTAGAAATCAATAATACTAAGCACATATTTATTAAATTCGATTTTTTTATATCAATATGCAAATTAGCATTCCCCTTCACACTGTAAACCGCTATTTTGTTGTATATATAAACATAATTGTATGTTGTTAGTATGTAGACATGGTTAACAGTATTAATAATGTAAAACAATTTTATTAATAATAGAGGTTAAAATAAAGATAAAATCATTGAGAATGTAATGTCAATAACTAAGGTAATTGTAACTTGAGTAGTGATATAGTTTCGGTTACAGACAAAAAAGCACACAATCTCCATTATAATAAGATTATATAAAAAATGAACAAAAGTGATAAGACAAATAAGAATATTTCTTTTACATCATATATATTTTGATTGTTCTCAACTAGTTTCAACCTTAGGTCATTGAGTAAAGGAAAGTTAATATGCTATAAGAAAAGAGATGAAAAATGATAATGATAAATAGAAATATAATATATCCATTTGTTGAATGAAAACTATTTTCTGGTATCCAAGTATTTTCAACTAACCTTCATATGATATCTGCAATTGTAGACACCTATCACTGAGCTCTCCATTTGGACAATATTGGAGCAGTGTGTGTTTCAAATTAGCCATGATTGCTTGGTAAGGCATTTGTTTATTTAGGTATTTATGTGTCACCCCAAATCTGTTCATACATGCACACACACACACACACACACACAACTAAAATTGGTAAACTCAACATTAGATAAGATTTAAAATGGCAATAAAATTAGTAAAATTAGTAAAATTATGTCAGTGCTCAATACAACAAAAAGACAGAGCAAATATCACAATAACATATTTAAAAAATCACAACTCAGACTGAAAAGTTTACACCCGCTGTTGATATCTTTTTTTACCAATAGAACAAGTCTGTATCTCACAAGAGGAATTATGTTGAAAAATAAACCTCATTTGGTTACATTTCATGAGAGTATCTTGGTCAGCCCATGAACTTTTCAGCTAACCCTCTTACACAGAGATAACAATGTTGTACTTTATTAAATTATGATCACAATCAGAATATGTATGCAACTAACAAGATCATTTTGTGGAGTTCAGATTAAGATTATCATCATCAGTTATTTTGAGTTCACTATAGGACAAAAGTCTTTCTCAATTCCTTCTCTCATGATCTTGACTGTGTTAGCAAGAGAGAATAATAAGAATGTTTAATAGAAAATAATGACAAAATATGTGGATAACAATGCACAAAAAACGAAAGCCTTTGTAATAAGGCTTTAATTGATAGGCTGAAAAGAACTGTTGTCATTTGGTAAGCATCTCTCCTCATCAAAGTGAATATACAATTAATCATTTAGCATCCTCGACACAGATCTGCAAGGAAAGCAATGGAGGTACTTGTAAATCTTTTAAGATGCACTCAGACTGAACAGTTGCTAAGATATATACGAGAAGCAGATGAGGGTAAAGAGAAAGAGAGATATTTACATTGTGTGTAGGGGGAGATGAAGAAAGAAAGAGGTTGATACATAAGAAAGAAGAATGAATACAGAGGGAGACAAAAAACAGTGAGGGTATTAAGAGACAGATGAATGGAGGGAGAGTGCAAGATATAAGAATGCAGAGAGAAAAGAAAAATTGTTTTACACTTAAAGGAACTAATGCTATGACTTTCTCAACAAATATTGTTGCCATTAAGTTTCATCTATCTTTAAAAATTCATTAAAGAAAGAAAAGGTAGGAATAAGAAAAATCTATTAAATATGCATAGATTTTACGGTTTAACAACAGCAACAACAAAAAAAAAGCAAAAAAAAAAAAAAGAAGCAAATATCAGCTGGATAATTAAAAAGAAAAAAAAAGGATTTTCTAAGAGAAAGTCTCATCCATATTCACTTCAAAACTACCGAATTAAAACGAGAGTACAAAAGTCTCAGAAAAAACAATCTATCTTTAATAAAGTAGAATATTAGAATAGTATTTTACTTTTTAGTTATAGTTATTTTGTCCTTAAAATCAATCCACATAGAATTCTAATACTGCATACCTTTTATTTTTTACAGACTGCATTTCTTGACTTAAAAAGTTTTTTTAGACTGTTATCCTCATCTTTATTGTTATATACACAACATTTCAGCCGATGTGCCCTCTGGCCTTCTTCAGGTCTTTCTTAGGTTCGACAAGAATGTTCCTAAGTTTGAAAAGAAACCCCTAAAGAAGGCACACTGACTGAAACATTGTGTAACAATAAAGATGAGAACAACAGTCAAAAAAATCTAAATAATAAAAATTATCAAGATTCATTTAAAGAATTTAGACAAATAATGTTACTTGAATCAAACATGGAACATAACCATTCTTCACCACTGTAGAAGCAATATTCCAATTACCATCGAATTGACAAGACAAGGCAACAAGGAAGCCATAGCTGTTTCATATGAAAATAATAATCTTTTGAATGCAAAATGGATTCAGTCAAAAATTGCAATTTTGAAAGCACTCAATAAAAACTGAAATACAAAGTAATAAATTAACCCTTTGAATGCTAAGTAAGATACCTTGTTATCTGAGGTCACAAAATCCTATAAAAACAAAAAAACGCCCTGTTGGCTGGGGCGTTAGAATGCACTGACTACACCTCTGCAGAGGGGTAAGACTCCCGTGGCGATCCGTGATGCTTAAGGATAGAACCCAGGTGGATGAGCAGTTCATGACATGCAATACTCCACTTTGGCCCTATCTTGGGCTAGACGGGCGGGTGGAGAGGCCCCCTCCGATCAATCGGCTGGTCACGTCAAGCCCTAGCACCTATATGATTTTCCTAACCCTATTGCCCTTATGGCAAGCCCCAACCCCTTTTTATCATATGGGTGCTAGAAGGCGGTGACTGAGGGTCTACACGTTCTGGGAATGACGTTAAACTCTATCTGATGGTGAGGTTCCAGTTTTGAGGTTTGGGGAATGTGGAGCACCCCTTCATCACCATTGCTCCCTGATCCACTCTGACCCGGTGTGGTAGTACCTGTTAGGGTCCCATCTATGGGTTAAATAGAAAAACATGAGTTTATAAACAAAATTGTATTATGCATTAAGAATTAATTTATTTCACAACTTTGTCGGCATTAAATGACCCACCGAGGTTGATATGCCATAGAACAAAACAAAACAAACATCAAGCAGAAAACATTTTAAATTTGCACCTGTTATATATTTTGTCTAAAGTTATCCCATCATTTCATTAAAAGAGAAGCTGTGAATAATCAGCATATTAAACTTTTATCATTAAAATTTCATATGATCTTCCTGATTCCAAAATATTAGGCTTACAGTGAAAATAGAGCTCAGCCCAAAATGTCAGGCTTATGGGTTTAAAGAAATTACCAAATGTTCAACCAGAAATGTTCTCTAATGAACCAATTGCCCTCATATCTCACAGCTGTTTAACCAACAGTTTAACCATTTTCTTGGATTTGTAGGAACAGATATTTATGTACTTGACAACCCCACTGACACATCTTATTTCTAAAGCATCTCCAGTACTTTATGTTAACAATGTAAGAGGCCCCCTCCCATAGATTAACCTCATGTTTGCAAGACTCAAGTGATATGTTTGTCTAGACAAAAGAAAAAGTCAGACTATCAATTGCAAGAATATTGGTGGTAGAAACATATGTTTCTTGATGATATATTCATCTACATGTGTATGATATACAGCATACATCTTCATGTGCCATATATATAATATATATATATATATATATATATATATATAAGTAAGTAAGTAAAGTCGACGGGGCGGCCTAAAGTCGGTATCAGCCAGTCAGCGAGGGAGTCTATCCCCTTTTCAATAGCGCTAGACCAAGGAGATTTTTTTTTTTTAGCATCTGAGGTGGAGTGCCACACCTACCATCAGCTCCTTACTTTACCGCACAGATCCCTGTGCTACTCATAGCTGAGTTGGCGGGGACTGGTATCGAACTAGGAACCTTGTGGTTTCTAGTCGAACGCTCTACCGACTGAGCTATATATATAATCTTTAGTAGGGAACAGAAAAAGGAAAAACTGAACAAGCCATAATTTTGATTGTTGGAAATAGAAAAAAAATATGAATGAGTTGAGATAATTAATATAGGAAAGTGCTCAATACGCACTTGTAGAGCTATTTTAGGGAACCAAATCAGTGACAGAAATTAATTACCTAGATTTCGCCAAAAGGATTTTCAGGATAATTTTGATATTATATATTATATATATATATATATATGTGTGTGAATGATACCTAGTATTTATGTGATAGGATTCAACCAAAGTAGAGAACTAAAACGTACATATAAAAAGTTTTGTGTACATGAATATAAGTATACATATCTACGCATATATTCAAATATAAAAAGTATAATATAAACTAGCAGGACCTGTGGATATACCAGAGTATGATAATTTGATTATTACAATGTTTGGTATGTTTACTTAAGAGCTATTGCATAATAGTTCAATATGTAAAAAGTTTAATAATCTGGATTTAACTCCCTCTCACTTTTTTTTCATTTGTTAGAGAATTTGCGTATTACAATGTTCATACAAACACAGCAGGACAGGAGAACGAAATAACAACACACACAATCTATCAAATATCAAAACATATACACAGACAGTAGAAAGACAATGACCCCACACATGCGTACAAACACCTGTGAAAAACATAAAATACAATTTTTCCTTCTTTTTGTCTTTTCATTATGTTCGAATGAAACAGATTAACGTTATCATTTCTGTACTCCCCCCGCCTGTCTATCTTTCCCTACTCTTTCTTTCCTTCTTATATTTTTTCTGTGTAGCATGTATTTTTCTTCCCTTTCTTTCTTTATAATAAAAAAGGAATGGTCCATTATTTAGCAAAGATAACAACACTCATATGAAATAAGAATTCGTTGAATAAGCAACACCAGATAATCAGGATTTATATTATTGCATTGGATCTTGGATGATTTGGACAGTCTCATTTTTAACCTGAGGATGTTGCAAGATGATAACAGTCATACTTTTAAGGAACACAAGTATTAATTAATATAAATAAATAAATAAAAACCTTAGTTTATAAGATATAAATTTATTTCAGCACTTGATTGCTTCTTCAAATCGGATTTCAGAATTGATAAGAGTTACAGATCAGGTTGATTTAAATTTTTTTTTTCCATCTTTTATTGATCATATCTTTAAAATTTACTTTCAGTGTTTGTTTTTAATAAGCAGTTGATAGACACACCTACACTGATAATTTAAGAAAAAATATAATGTAATTTTCCAGTATGTACCTATATGTGTGATTGTATTTTTCAAATTAATCAGGTTTGGAGGAGTGTGTGGGTGGCGGAGTGATTTGAATTTGATATTTATCCTACAATTTGTTTCAGTTAACTTCTTTTTTTGGGGGGTTATTTGTTTTATCAAAATAATTATTCACATTTAATTAAGCATTACTAATTGCTAATTAGGTTTATATATAGTTCTTCATGATTAATAACGGAAACAATGCAAATATTAATTTAAAAAAAAAAAATACTTATAGCTAAATTGAGAAAATTAAGAACTAAATATATCTATAATATATATATATTAGTGTATTTAAAGGTTGCAATATCTACAGAGTTATTAATATCAAGGATAGAGCATATATGGTTATACTGTATATATATATATTATATATATATATATATTATATAAAGGTGTGTCAAAAGTATTGAGATTGAAGCAGTATTTAGCAAGATAGGAATGAACAATAAATGTAATGTTAATTTTTTTCAGAATACAAGATGTGTCAAAAAGTACAGATTTTAAGGTAGAAATAAAGAATGAATGGAACGTTAATTTTTCAGAATACAAGGTGTGTCAAAAGTACCAAAAATCTCGATATTTTTTTGACACACCTTATATTATATATATATATATATTACACACACCAAACACACACTTAGAATAGTGTAGACACACAGTCAAGCTTTTGGTCTGGTGATTGCATAGGCAAGAAACTGACTGTCACCAAGCACTACTGAACTGACTGTATCTACATTATTCTAATTTAGATCTACACATGTTCTATCACTGATATTGAGCACTGTTTATTTATAAATATAGCAAACAACATACAAGGTGTCTATAAATTCCTGTAGCAAATTCAAAATGTAACAACAAAGATGGCACTTTTGTTGAAATGCAATTATAAAAATGTACATAAAAAGTGAAACTACATGAGTTGAACTTTCATCTTTTTTTACTAAACAATTCTATCATTTGTACTTAAAACTGCTGCAAGACTATTATACACATATATATATTATATATACATATATATATATATATATATACACACACACATACATACAGAGACATGTCAATACAGGCTAACCTGACGATCAGCCACATGAAACTCAATGTTGTAAGTTTTTACCCCGTTTTTTTATGATATTGCTCTGCATTTGGGGGCATAGAGCACTATATCTTACTGATTTATAGCTCTTTTTGCAGTAAATGAATATATATTGGTTTGGTAGTTGGTTTTGAAGGTTATCACAATGCAAGTGTAAAGAAAAATGATGTAACTATGATGTTGTTTGTTAACCTTGATTTATTCTTAATATTTTGAGATAAAGATCTTTTCGTCAGAAGATTTCTGAAGGTCTGGAGCTGTTAGCTTGCTGCTAGTTTCTGTCCATTCTGTTGTATTCTTCCTTGAAATTCTCTGCGTGTATGTATGTGTTTGTGTGTCTGTCCAACAATGTCTTAGTATCATTCCAGGTTTGGCCTAGCCTTTTTTTATTATTATTATTAGGTAGGCCTTAGTAATTTGTTTATTTGTGGCTCAACTGTGTCTGAAGAACACACACACACACGAAGGTTATATATATTAAAAAGAAAAACCCAGCTCCGCTTGGAGAACACACACACACACACACACACACACAAATTACTAGGGTCTACCTTATAATAATAATAAAAAATAAAAAATTAGCATCAAGTGAAACACACATTTGTCCAAGATTTGAACTCTGGTTGCCAATTCTATAATCTATGATGATAACAACTGCAATAAGCTGTTTAGTATGCATTTACCTAACCCCTCCACTACAAGAATAATGCGACACAAGGACAATCTTTTTAAATGGAGTTTAAAAGGTTTGAATTCAGTTTTCCTCCACCAAGACCTGTTACCCTACCAAAGTTAAAGAGCTTAGTCTGTCCTACTATTTACCCATAGCTGGAGGGAGAATAGATGACTTCATGCTTTTCCTAAGGTTATTACTATTAGCATGAATGAAACAGACACTAAACTGCATTTGATAGTGAGGCTCCAGTTTTGGAGATCTAACAAATGTGGAGTACCCATTCATTGACCTTATTACCAGGTCCACTCTGACCCGGAGTGGTAGTACCTGTTAGGGTCCCATCTATGGCTCAAATAGATCTGTTTAAAAATTAATTCTATTTGATAGGACCATATCCCCCCTCCCACCATTGACAAAAAAAAAACTTATGGAACAACTAAACAAAAAAATGTAAATATGAACCAACAATTAACATGATTCCTTAACTTTTTGGCATAAAATAACCCTAGATGATTTGTCATGCCATTAAAATCAATCAATCAGCTTTATCCAAGATTTGAACCTGGATTGCCAATTCCATTTCCTATAAGTTACACTAAGCTATGTTTAATAGTTAACCATTGGGTATGAACATTGTTTTTTTTTTGGGGGGGGGGTGCTGTTTTTGCCTGGGTGTTGCCCCTTCTTTTACGAACACCTGCCTGTTATGTTTAAAGATTTTAGAGTCGAGCAGATATTGATTGTAAAGTTAGGTTGGCAGAAATTCAGAAAATTGGTAGAGAGAAAGATAAAGATATATAGAGATAAAGAGGGGGGGAGGTGATTGGAAATAGATGGTATCTTTGAAATGAGTGGTTATCTAAATATTTCTGTTGCTTAGCAACTGCCATTGATTTTCAGTTTTGGAAAATTGCCTCCCATTTTAATCTGGTTTTGTTGAGAACTACTTTATACATTATAATAGAACATTTTGAAATAGTCTTTTTGTGATCTATTAAGAACAGTCTTGTTTGCTATAAAAATCACAGTTCACTCACTGAACCCCAAATTCAAATTCAGTGCAAATCTTAACGTTTTTTTTCTTATATTGGTTTGAGTAGGGAAATTTGAATTAATTGAATTTGATTTATTTTCCATGGCTTTATACTTCATATCTCTTTCACTTACTTGCTTTTGTTATCCTTATCTCTCTCTCTCTCTCTCTCTTTCTCTCTCTCGTTGCCTTTTCTATCTCTATTTTTCTTCTCTATTTTCTCTCTTTCTCTCCTTTTGGGTTCTCTATTTGTCTCTCTCTGTTCCTTCTCTATCTTCTCTCTCTCTCTCTCTTCTCTATCTTTTCTCTCTCTCTCTCTGCCTTCTCTATCTTTTCTCTCTCTCTCTCTGCCTTCTCTATCTTTCTCTCTCTCTCTCTGTCTTTATCTTTTCTCTCTCTCTTTCTTTGCCTTTTATCAATCTTCTATCTCTCTCTCTCAGTCTTCATCTCTCTCTCTCTCTCTTTTTCTCTCTTTCACTTTCCTTTCCACCACTCTCTCTCTCACTTCCCTTTCTCTATATTCTCTTTCTTTCTCTCCCCTCTCTTTCTCTCTCCTCTCCCTTTGCTTTTTCTATCTTCTTTTTCCCCCTCTTTATCCCCCTCTCTCTCACTGCCTTCATTTTCTCTTCCTGTTTCTCTCTCTCTCTCTCTCTCTCTCTCTCTCTCTCTCTCTCTCTCCTAGAGCAGACTGGGTTCTTTAGTCTAAGTAGAGCAAACATTCTAAGAGGTTATTTGTATTTCAGTTTGCACTGATGCTCTTTGAAAAGGCATGAATCTATTTTTCCTATTCTCAACTAAGATTAAATAGTAGGGCAGACTGGGCTCTTTAGTCTTAATAGCGTAAACATTCTAGGAGAAATAACTTGTGTTGCATCTCCTACCCATTGCAATAGAGTTAGGTAAATACATTTAATATTTCAAAGTTTTCCAAACTGGAATTTAAAAGTGTTTTTATTTTGCTGACCAAGGTTAGAAGACTGTTTCATCTAAGTATGATTCATATGTGTTTGTATATGTCTTGATTAAGTCCAATTGAATATAGATGTATGCTACTTAATTAAAAAAAAAGAATTTACTTTGATCTCAGAAAGAAAATGGCTAGCAAAGAAATTTTTTCTTGAACTCTCATTGTTACTGGTGCCAAAATTACAAGAGTTTTCATTTCCTAAGTTATCTTTGACTTGATCATATTGTTGTTGCTTCTAAAGAGAGAGAGAAAAAAGTGGAGGCCTATGTGGTCACTTTGTTTTTGGCACACAAGAATTAAGCGATCAGTCTTGGTAAAAAGCCAAGATTTCAAAAGCTAATTTTCTAAGGAAATGGTTCTTATGTAAACACTCTGCAGTAATTCTTATATTGGGAATAATAAAAGCATTTTCTTTGGGAATTTGACACCTGGTGACTTTTACCTTTTTCCAATTGCTTCAAAGATTGCTAGAAATATTCAACTTCAACTTAGTGTATTTCATAATGTTTGACGGCTAAACTTGCAAATCGGTCGGAAAATTAAAACATATTACAGGGTGACACAGAAAAAACAGAACCCAAATTATTTATTTATTTTCCCATTAAACTAACCCTAACCCCCCTAACCCTACCCCCCCTAGTTAAAATTAAGTTTTATTACAAAATTTGTGGGTTCTGTTTTTTCTGGGTCATCCTGTATACAGGGTGACCCAGAAAAAACAGAACCCAAATTATTTTTCCCATTAAACTAACTCTAAATGCCAACCTCTAACCTTAACCCTAGACCCCCCCCCCCCCTAGTTAAAATTAAGTTTTATTACAAAATTTATGGGTTCTGTTTTTTCTGGGTCACCCTAATTTTCCGACTGATTTGCAAGTTTAGCCTATTTGACTTGGTAATTCTGACTGCCTAATCTCTAGTGAATTTGAATAGGGAGATAATGTACATCCATATAATCAGTATTTTTTGTCTTCTGTATGTGGGGGTGGGTAGGTGGCAGTAGAAATGTGAGTGTTTATGTTTAAATATACGGCAGCTGTTTCCCTTTAGTATAACTACAAAATAGTACATATTAGAAACATGAAACTTTTTCTAAACATGAAAACTGGGAGTCTGAGGCATAATGGCTACGGTGCTGGACTACGACATTGTAGTAAGTGAGTTCAATTACCATTCATGCTATTAAATTCATTTTTTGACAAATACACTTAGCAAAGGTATGACCTCCCTCATCCTTCAGCTACTGTTCTTCCTCAAGGATGACTTTGGCATTAAAAGGTTGATATGCCATTAAACAAAGAAACCAAACCAAACCAAACCAAACCATAAACATGAAAACTCAACTAGAAAATGTTATACTAACTCTGGCAAAAATTACTGAATTAGCTCTCTTAGAGGCAGTTCACCTTAGTTTCAACCAAAACAGTGTAGATATATTTTGTCAAATATCAATAAATCATCCTCACTTTTCCAATTTTTCACTGTTACTTATTTTTCAACATGTGTGTGTGTATATATATATATATATATATATATATATGGGAGTAAATATGGAAAATAAATCCGACAATATAAAGAAAATTTGAAAAAACAAGTGTTCCGAAAATAGGATGAATTTAATTATCGATGTTTAAATATTTCGGTTTCATTAAACCTTCATCAGGATGTATCTTGGGGTGAAGAAAATGATGGATGTTTTTATAGATGACAGGAGATGAAAATCTTTTTAGTTGTGTAACTGTATTTGATCAGCGTTATATGTCGTAGTCTTTTGTTGTGAATATGGGCTAATATTGTGGCATCATTGAAACTAAAGTTATGATCAGTTTCAGACAGATTTTTGAGGCCTGTGCAATTTCGCTTTTGCCCTCCCTTAATAATCGACATGGATTCTTTAATATATCGCCGTTTCTAGCTAAAATAGTCTTAAATAATTACAAAATACCAGGCTTCATTTAATTATTTATTTAGTTATCATTCCCACTTTGTTCCCTTTGTTCTCTTAAAAAATCAGTCCATTAATACTTTTTCTCGTCTTTTGCATTTCTTTGAGTTGCGTCATGCATCATGACATCTTCGCATGTGTGGATCGCGACTTGCCTTTCAAAATATAACGCTGATCAAATACAGTTACACAACTAAAAAGATTTTCATCTCCTGTCATCTATAAAAAACATCCATCATTTTCTTCACCCCAAGATACATCCTGATGAAGGTTTAATGAAACCGAAATGTTTAAACATCGATAATTAAATTCATCCTATTTTCGGAACACTTGTTTTTCAAATTTTCTTTATATATATATATATATATATATATGGGAGTAAATATGGAAATTATATATATATATGTAAAGGGCAGTTGGTATGTATGTATGTCTGGATGAAACTACAAAAACAAAACAATTAACGACAAAATGAATATATATACACATTAAATATCACCAGGGCTTGGTTTTTGAGCAAAAGTAATGAAGATTTGATTTTTATTTGTGAAGATAATAAAAAAAAAAAAAAATTAAAATGATAACAGCATGGATTTTTATTTATTTAATATTTTAGATAGTACATATTAACATTTCTTTTCAGAGTAGCTGGATCAATGCAAGGTCTATTTTTTTACATAGGGGTTTAAATGGGGCATCCCACAAGAATTCAACTCATGATTCAGTAATAATGGATATACGGGACTAACTTTTAAAAAATCCCCCTCTACCCAGGCGATGTTGGGTAGCCACTGCTAGTATATATATATATATATATATATATATATATATATATATATGCGAGCATGTGGCATTTTGTTTTTTCTGTTGCTAGTAATCTCTACTCGTTTTATTGATGGTGTTTACCTTCTTTAAAATAAGTCCTATTTGTCTTTTTAACTCTTAAAGTCCTATACCACCTCATTCCACCCAGCCGGAAGTCTCATTCGTTTTCCTAATCCACCCCAAATGATAGCCTTTGTTTAAATGTAATATTAAACATATTTAGAAGTCTTTGATTTAAGGGAAATAACAGGTAACTTTAGATGCAAAGGTCATTTTTAGCCATTTTTTTAAATACATCCTTATAGGAATGCTCTGGACTTAGAAAATTCTTAACAGGATGTTAAGAGTTAAGATTAATACTTTGAATGACTTGCTTTTGCTGCTGTGACAGCATTCACCCTGGACTGGTTGAGCTGGCTCCATCCCATTAGTTCACCTGTGGTTAATAACAGTTATACTATGATTCAATGGTAACCTTCCATTTATGAATACTGTTATTTTAAATTTATCTACACTACAGTGTATAATTTGTAGGCTACCCACGAATTATGTAACAAAACAATCTCCTTGGTCTAGTGCTAGTAAAAAGGGGATAGACTCCCTTGCTGTTTGACTGATACCAACAATAGGCCACTTTGATGACTTTACTTTTATGTACATCAGATCCAATGGTTGTTTATAAGTTGGAAATATTTTTGTAATCTTTTCTCTTTATCCCCAGGATCCATCTTTCTAATTTTAACCCCATTTTCAAATTTTTGTCTTTTCCAGAATGTGTCAGACATGCCATGATGATGCATCGAAGTTTATCCGGTTGCTGGCCAAACCTGGATGTAAATACCTGGTGGTTGATGACCTTGTACCTTTAATACAGGTAAATTCTTTTGAGAGTTCTTTTTTTTAATCATTATTACCAGTTTGATTTTTTTTGCTAGGGCACTTCCAATGGTGCACCAGAAATATTTATTGTTAAACCTGAGGTTTGTCTGAATCAGTTTATAATTCAAAGACTTTTATTCCTTTTTTTTTTTTTTTTTTATTTTTTTAAATAAATTACTGTGTGTGATTTGAAGTTTGCAACTGTAATTTATTTTTTCCTTTTTTGGAAGCCAAATTTTCTTATAATTCATCCAACAAAAATTGTTATATCCAGATCTTTATGAATATGGAATAGTATTCTTCTTTGTTTGGAGTAGCCATTGACAAGATGTGTCTTAAACATCTGACAGAGTTTTACACCTCATGTAACAATATTACCAATTATAACCCCCCCCAAAAAAAAATGCTGGAGGTTAGAATAGCTGAAATTTTACATAATTCGTGGGTACCTACGAATTATGATTGTAAGTGTAGTTGTCTATAACTTAAAATAAGAGGACAATTAAGAATTATCTAAATTTTATCTTACAAAGAATTAATGGATTTGACTTATTAAACGACAATACAAAGAATAAACTTTGTAAACTCACAGATGGTTGGTCAATGCCTTGAATCAATATACAGTATTTTATAGTAATAAGAAGATTTATTTTTCCCAGAATGCAATACTAAATTTCTATATACATCAGACAGGAAGTTGTCTATAACTTAAAATAAGAGGACAATTAAGAATTATCTAAATTTTATCTTACAAAGAATTAATAGGTTTGACTTATTAAACGACAATACAAAGAATAAACTTTGTAAACTCACAAATTGTTGGTCAATGTTCCAACTCAATATCCAGTGATTTTGCGTTCACAGTCACAAGATGGATGCTTCCTGTAGGCAAAACTTTACTCTTTCCCTACCAAATTCCTCACACCGCTGTACCAATTATTATTCCATTCAGCTGGTTCTCTATTGCAAAAGGATCAAGTTACCAGTCTCAGAGTTGGTTCACAGACAAAACAAAAGATCTCAGGAGTGTTGACGTAGTAATTTTTCAGTGACATGTGCTAGAGCCAGCGGTTTACGGTAGGATCACAGTGGTTGGAGAGCTGCTGTGAGTTGCTTAAAGTAGGCAAAGAGTTTAAAAATCTAAAATAGCCACCACTGGTTTTTAGTAGTTCCCCCCTCCCCCCAGAATGCAATGTCAAATTGCTGTATATTTCCAACAGGAAATTGTTTATGGCTTATATTAAGAAATGAATCCAACAGGTGTAAAAAAAAAAAAAAAATGAAAATGAATAAATAAAAAAAATAAATAGAATAAAAAAAAAAAAAAATTATCTGTAGATCTGAAGCGTTCTTCACTGTGGTTGAAAGAGCCATTTATTTCAGCAGGTTGAAGGATCTTTCCAGAGGAGAAATACTTATAGATAATTAAAAAACTTAGTTTAGAAGATTATGTTGTGTCAATTTTTCTAGTGGGGAGGATCTGTTTGGATTTTATTGGACTTGGAACACTAATTACTAGCATAAAATACTTTATTATTTTGTGAGGGGGGTATTAAAAAAGTTGTTACTTGATCCTGGTTTGGTTCAATGGCATATCAACTCCTTATGGGTTATTTAATGCTGAAATTTAATTAATTTGTAAATGTTTGATTGTAATCCTAAGTGGATAAGTGGTGAGGTTTCAATTCTGGAGCTCTGAGGAATGTGGAGTACCCCTTCATTGTTATTGTTCTAATTGTTTACTTAGGATTATTTGAAATCTTATAACTGTGTGCAAACAAATGATTATTATTAAATAGAAATAATGACTTGAATTATAAGTACTAGCAAAATAAAAAGATGCACTCGCGATGCAAAAATGATTTTTGAAAGATATTGCCTGAGGGGATGGAGCGAAAAATTCAATGTCATAGAGTGTGTACCATAAGTATGTAAAATTGTCAAATTTATTTAAGGAGTAAAAAAAAAAAAAAAAGAAAGAAAGAAAATTTGAAATGAAAACAGTTCCGATAACTTTAAATATTATATTAGAATAAAACAATCTATATATAAATATATAACGCCAGGCATCTATTTATTGAAACAATGAGGATTGTCTAACGGTGCATGCTCACATTTTGAGTATATTTATTCTATGTTATGACATTGGATTATGTGTTGGGTAATGTGACGTAAGCAGTGACACAGTTTTTGTTAAAGACAAAAAACGGAAGCGAATCTCCATTGTTAATAGAGATTAAATAGGAATACTTGAAACCATACCACTGTGGGCAAATTATCTGTATTTGGTCGGAATAGTTGATATCATATATCTGTGCAAATAAGACCCCCCTAAAAACTTAAGGAACAACTACCCAAAAAATGTAAATATAAATGTAGAATGAATGCAATTCCCTAACCTCTATGCATAAAATAACCCTAGACAGATTGACATGCTGTTTAAATCAATCAATCAAACTTTTCCATGTGACAATCCAACTGCCCAGTCAGAGTTCAGATGTTCACTCAAAAAGGGATGTCCTAGCAACATACGAGCGACTCTTCACATACTTCACATACTTCACATTTAACGCCCTGGAATATTGTTTCTCAAGACTGTTTAACTTTACACTAAAAAATGCAATAATGAAATTTAAAAAAAAACAAGTAATTTCATTCTTGGTTGGGCTGAGAACTAACAACCACTTGTATATTAACCATCAAATACCATTCTATTTTTTATGTTTGGGTAGGTATTTAGCTATTTATTGAACCTGTTCACCATGGGTAGGATGTAACACAAGGTCGCAAATATGGGGCATCCAGCAAAGATTGAACTTTCCTAACCATTAAACTATCATGGGATGACCCTCCTTGCTGTTTGTGTACCTATACTGGTTTTGTTTATGGAGTTTACCTTATTCAAAATAAGACTGGATCATATTACCTTTAGGCA
Source organism: Doryteuthis pealeii (assembly GCA_023376005.1). NCBI lineage: Eukaryota > Metazoa > Mollusca > Cephalopoda > Myopsida > Loliginidae > Doryteuthis > Doryteuthis pealeii. The sequence goes on from CM042148.1 coordinate 8,921,275, forward strand.
CCCCTTTTTGATCTCGATTAAGAAAGGACATGTTTTTCATTTACACTGTCAATATCCGGTTGTTTGTTAGGGGTTAGGGGTTAGTTTTATAATTTAAAAAAAAAAATCTAAAAATCGTCTGTTAAAACAACCGGATATTGACGGTATAAATGAAAAACATGTCCTTTCTTAATCGAGATCAAAAAGGGGTGCCTAAAGGTCATATTGTCCATAAGACCTACTTGCCTTTTTGTTAATGCTTTCAATACCTTGAGTCAGATTCTGTAAAAATCATTAACTTGTAAAGTGTAGAGATGTACAACATACTTTATTGCCTAACCCCCTAGGCATAAAATAACCCCAATGGATTGACATGCCATTAAAATCCATCAATCAACCAACAACATATTCTGTTAGGTTTGGATTCTGTATAAATATTTTACCCATCCTCAGAATTTGAGCCTCCATTGCTGCTGTGTTTTTGAATCTAGTCCAATAGTTTGTAATATTAAAGATAGTTAATAGAAACACAGAAATCAACCAATTATAAAAGTGTAGTTGTTGCCCTCAAGGGATTTGGCTTATCTTTCTTTTGAAATAACTGATTTATTTATCTATATCAATATATACATGTGGTGTGTTGGGCACCTGCTGTGTGTGCAGTGCAATGATTAACAAAACTTGTTTTTCAAGCTGGCGGGTTTAATCTCCCCTGAGTGCCTCATGATTGTAGCCATGTGCCAGATTAAGCTCTAAACTTAGAGATAATAATGCTCTTTTCTTGGTCCAGTGGTGTTCAGTATGATGACCAGCAGAAATCTATTAGGAGGTTAAAAGAAAAAAAAATCCTTTTCTTTATTCGTCTTAATCAGGCAAAGATATCCAAGTTTAAGGGTTACTGACTTCTAAAATGTGTCTTATAAAAAAAAAACTTGTCCTAGAAGGAAAAAGAAGCTTAAAACATGTCAAACAGCATATATATATATATATATATATATATATATATATATATATATATATATATATATAGATGCGTGGTCTAATAGTTAGTCGTAGGAAATGGACTCGTCGACCTGAGTTCAATTCCTGGATGAAGCTGTTTGCATTTCACATAGTGCAATACCTTGGGGAAGGTATGAATCCAATTCTCCCTCCAACTATGGGTAAAATAGCAGGGCAGACTGGGCTCTTTAACCATGGCTAGGTAACCAGTCGAGGAGAAGGAAAACTGAATTCAAACCTGTTGAACAAGAAATTGACCTTGTGTCACATCCTGCTTGTACAGAGGGGTTGGTGTGTAAAAAAAAAATAATATATATATATATATATACAACTGATTGGTATGTAGGGGATAATTTATTTGGGATCATCAATATCTCCTGTACATCCACTGCATGCTCATGTTGATGCAAACTTATAGATTCATACAAGGATTTTTATAAACCCCTAAGAGAGCTCAATGTATGATAACTAATAAATTAATTATATACAGAGCAATTTTTATATTTTCAAAGAAAAAAAAACTTAACAAACCGTCATTTTGGGTATTATAAATTCCTTTCGACTCAATATGAGCCTAGTGTCATCTTATCTGATGAAATTAGGCTCATATTGAGTTTTGGTCGAAATAAATTGATAATTGCCAAATGAATGTTCAAGTTTTTCTTTCTTTAAATATATATATATATATATATATATATATATATATACACACACACACATACATATATACACATACGTACATACGTACAGTGATGCTGATAACTTTTTGATTTAGTGTGTCCTAGGATGCACATATTTGCTTTGAATGTGTCCCTGGGAAAATTTATGGGTCCCAACTAAAACTGTCTAACACCTACCTTGTAACCTATCCTGTGTAATTCATTTCTAAGAAACTATTGAAATGTATTTACAATTAGCTTAAAATAGTGAGGGAAGGAAAAAGAAGGAAAAAGAAAAGATTTTACTGCATCCTTTTAGATTTTTGTGTGTCAGGGATGCAGGACGCATACCTATCAGCATCTCTGTGTGTGTGTATGTATAAATATATATATATATATATATATATAAGTGTATTTTGGCAGCATTTTCTCTTTTAAACATGTTTGTTTGAACTCTAGTGACGATTCCTGTCATACGAGTTTCTGTTCAATCCTTTCAAGGTGTCTGGCCATCTTTTGGTGTCAGGGTGGAACTGGTGTAGCAGTCCACCAAAGGTGTCTCTACGAGGCTTTCAGCATGTCGATCTGCCATATTCAGGTTGGAAACTGATGGTATGCTTCATGGTGTCTCGTTTTTAAAGAAAACGAGTAGTAGCGTAGGAATTGGTAGTAGTGGGAGGTAGTAGGAATTGGTAGTAGTTCGAACGAACGATGCAGTAGAGATTTTGTGGGTGGGGTCACGAGTTTGTGAGAAGGGGAGGGGAATAGTGGAAGGAGGATAGGTGGGAAATTATAGGCATTTGAGGACATATTGACTTGTTTCAAAGTTTATTTTGTTTAAGGTGGGTTTTTTTGTTTGATATATAGAGCTTCGATTATTTGAAGTTTTTGTTTGTTTTTTTCTTTATGTAATGTGAGTGTATTTTCTGTATTATCCAATACCAGTCCTATTAATCAACACCTTAAAACACATTCATGCCCCCCCTCTACCTACCGTAAAATTTTAACAAAAATACAAATGTATTTAACAATATGATAAATACCTGGAATAACCTGGCTCTTAGTTGTATCAGTAATTTTTCAGTAACCTCTTGTATTTATTTATCCAACACTTCTGCCATGTTTGGGGGGGGGGGGTTGTCTCTGCGGTATACTTGTTAATGTACTGGATTCTGACATTATGTTCACTTTCTGACAAATACCTTGGGAAATGTATGAACCCCCTAATTCCCCAATTATGGTTTAAATACTGTTCTTTTATTAGGATGACTTTGACATTAAATAACCCATGAAATTTGGTATGCCATTAAACAAAGAAACCAAACCAAATCTTCTGCCATGGGTAGGAGATGCACAGTCAATTAATCAGATAAGCTTAGTAAATTATAACTCTTCTGCACAAAATATATATATATATTTAGGCAGAGAATATTTTGGCACTCTTGTATGTGTTGGAGTACTTCTTCATCGCCATTACTCCCAGGTCCACCTGACTCGGAGTGGTAGTACCTGTTAGGGTCCCATCAATGCATTAGATAGATATAAAAAAAACGAGTTTATGAAAACTCTTTAAAAAAGAACTGAGTTTGAAAATAAATTGAATACCCAATAAAAATGAATAAAACAAAATGTCTTCAGCATAAATAACCCAAGGGTTGACATGTCATAAAATCCAACCAACTAACCAACAACCTTGTATGTATATACAAGAAATATTTTGTTTAAGGAATTGTGATTGGTTTTGTAAATAAAAAAATTTTAAACTAAAATGAGTTTCAATATATATATTAACCAACTCTTCTATGCATGAGTAGGATAAGGTCAATTTCTTTAGCAGAGATTATCAGGTTTGAATTCAGAGTTTTCCTTCTTCTCAACTGTTACTATGGTTAAAGACCCCAGTCTGCCCTACTATTTATCCATAGCTAGAGGGAGAATAGTTGGATGCATAACCAAGGGTATTAGCAATATATGTATATAATAAAAATTAGTTTTAATTTATTATACTGTTTACATTTAAAACAATCTGAATAGGCTGATTCAATTTTACCTTTTCGTTTAACATTCCTAAAGTATTGAACACAAACAAGAAAATGCAGACACACAGATTCTTTGATATTTTATAAGTAAAATACAATTGCAAAGTTACTTGAATATTTATTTTATTTTTACTTCAGGTAAACTATTCTTATATTATTTGTATTAAAACTCTTGTTTTTTGTATTTATTTTTATGAGAGAGATGTGGAATTTCTGTCTTTCAGGATGTTGTTGATACACACCCAGGCTTGAACTTTCTTCAGGAAGCCAGAGAATTCCATTCAAGATATGTACATACTGTAAGTAAAGATTTTATATTATTACAAAAGAAAAACTAATATTTTGTGTCAGAAGATTCTTTTCAAAAATTTGAACAAAACTATTCATTTCATTAAGAACTAAAATAAAAAAATAAATGTTTTATTATATGGAGCGGTACCCAAATACGTTTAGAATTTGACGTGAAAAAAAATTACTTATCCTAACACTTAATTTTTCATTGTTTCCTTTGAAGTAGTCACCTTCTCTGCCATGACATACAGCATTCCACTTTGGCCCTTACTTAGGCTAGATGGGTGGTCAGAGAGGCTCCCTCCAATCAATAGGCTGATCAGGTCAAGCCCTAGCACCTATATGATTTTTCTCAACCATATTGCCCTATTGGCCCTCAACCCCTTTATCATATATGTGCTAGAAAGGCTGAGGGTCTTCATGTCCTGGGTATGATGTTAAACTCTATCTGATGGTGAGGTTCCAGTTCTGGAGGTCTGGAGAATGTGGAGCACCCTTCATCACCATTGCTCCCAGGTCCACTCTGACCTGGAGTGGTAGTACCTGTTAGGGTCCTATTATGGGTTAAATAGAAAAATATATTTTTTAAAAAATTGAGTACCATAAAGAATGAATAAAAAACATCTTTAGCATAAAATGACCCAAATGGGTTGAAATGCTGTAAAACCCAACCAATTAACCCACAACCTTTTCTGTTGTGTGTACATTGGGTCACAAAGACTACGGGTAAAAGTTTGTATGAAATTTGTTCTCAAGTGTTATTGGAAAACCCTAAACTTTTCGGTCATACCTTGAAAATTTCTTTTTATCAGTATATATTTACATATCTGAAGCTCACTCATACCTCAAATTTAACTCACAACATCAAGCAAAAAATCAACGAGTGACAGCTTGTAAATTGAAAAATTCATAAGTTAAGGCACTTGTAAGTCAAGGTACTATATATATATATATATATATATATATATATATATATATATATATATATATATATATATAAGTGTATTTTGGCAGCATTTTTTCTTTTATACAAGTTTTGTTGAATTGAACAGACAATTCCTGTCTGACAAATCTTTCATTGATCCGTTCCAATCTTTGGGCCATCCTTCTGGTGTCAGGGTGGAACTGGTATAAACAGTCCACCGAAGGTTTCAACACTAGCGCTTTCGGCAACGCACTTTGCCATCCTCAGGTGGGAAACGATGGAATAGTTTTCATGTCTCATTTTTAACGAGAACGAGTAGTAGCAAGGAATTAGTGGGAGGTAATATCAATTGGTAGTGGGAGGTTTTTGGAATGGTTGTAGTTTATATATATGTAGAATATATATATATATATATAATATATATATATATATATATATATATAATGAAAGACATTGTTGAAAACACACCCTACCTATGTTAATTTTTTTGTATATAATTTCACTATGAAAACAAACAAAAGGCTAAAAAAAGAAGGGATTGTTTTTTTAGGATCTAACAGTTAATTACTTCTTTTCAAAAAATTGTTTCTGTAGCTTAGAAAGTGACAAAAAATTAACTTTCTCTTCATCCAATTCCCACAATCTCAGGGGTGGGTGGGGGTGCCCTGTTGTTTGCATATTTTCTGCTAGTGACAATAGAATACTCAGATGTCATAAAAGTCTATCCAAGCCATGATACTATGAGGCAACAAGGGTCCTCCGGGATTTGAACTGAAAAATGATTTATTAAATTTTCACATATACAAGAAACAAAAAACAAACAAACCTAAAAAGAAAAGTTTGGGTGGTAGGTGGGTGGTGGTAGGTTTATGTACAGTAATATATATGTACATACATGATGGAATTAGTTGAAAGAATTTGAATTTTACAAGGTAAATGTCTAGATGAGATAAGATTTTGGGGGGTCTGTGTTTGAACTGAGCAAGTGAGAGTTAATTACTTTAGAACTTTCTTTATGAAAGGTTTCTGATACTAAATAAAAAAAAAACTATTAGTGTTCCCATTTTCTGGTTTTACTTTCTCTTATCTGATTTATTCCATAATTTCACCCACACCTGGGAATTACGGTCTCTTGCAATCCATTGGTAACGCTCGAGGGGGACACAAAAGTTTGTATGCATAAGTATAAATCTTTCTAACAAATCTATGAATGAGCTTGTTATGTCTCCTGAGGAATATTTTGTCTATCCCCTTCTCATTTTAACCTAATTCAGACAAAAAACCAAAAAAACTGAAACATTGTTGTCTTTTCATGATGACATAATGTCACTCAGTTGTAATATGTTAAACGTTTGAAATAAAACATACAAAAGCTATATAAATATATTTTGGGGAAATGTGTGTGATGATATATATGTATGCTGATGTATTTTTATATATACATATATTCTGACTATAAGTGTGCATACCATATATATATATATATATATATATATATATATATGAGATATATTTTTGTATCTGTATCCATTTTTTGGAAGTACACAAATCAGGTTTGGGCATTAGTGTGAAGCCTTGATGTGCTATATTAAAATAATATATGTATATATATGTATTATAACTATGTTATTGATGTATGTGTGTGTTAAAACCTTAAAATCTTACTAAAGCCATTGATAAAAAATAAAACAACATAAAAAGATTTAAGAGGATTTCATACACAGACCTTTTCTCATGTTACTGCCAGTTTCATGAGGTATTCTCAATCATCAGACACATAATTTCCTTCCTTTCAAAAGTCGAATTCAATTAATATTAATGCTTATATCTTGCAAGCACCAATTCTGTCACTCTTCCATTGATATAGTTGGAGGCATATATAAATATAATGTCCAAAAGAAGATACTAATGAACATTGGTAAGCATTGATTGAGAGCTGAGAATGAATGTAAATGATATTTGCAATATTTTCATTATTTTGCTGTTCTCTTAAGCTCATTTTGAAAATGAAAAAAAAAAAAAAATTAAAGAAACAAAACAAATTTTTGTAGTTACCCAGTATCTGTGTGTGTGTGTACACACACACACACACACACACACACACACACACACAAGTGGATGCTAATAAAAAAAGGAATTGACCTGGATCCATGGAACATAGATTTATCCATATATTCATCCGGCAATTCAACACATTTGCCACATCATTTGTCAAGTTTCTAAAAGAAAAAAGAAAAAAAATCAGAAACTTAATTTATTTTTAGTATGAGCTGACCTCTTTTCAGCACTCCTTTCATGTGTCTGTGTGTATGTATATATATATATATATATATATATATATATATATATATATATATATATGCGTGTGTGTGTGTGTGTATACATATGCTTGGTGGAGTTCAGCAAAGACCAAAGTTCAATAATGTGTGTATGTGTATATGTATATATGTATGTATGTATGTATATATATATATATATATATATATATATATATATACACATACACACACACTCACCTGAACTATATTTAAAATCTAAGAAAGTAATGTTTTCATCACTGCTACATCTGTTTCAATCATTCATACTAAACTGATATTTTGAGAGAACTTGTGGCTTGCTTCTTCATTGGAATCATTATGTATTTTACAAAACTGTTGTAGGTTGCTTTTCAAATCTTTGCAACCGCCCCCACTCTCCCCAAAAAGATCAAACAGACAAGCACTCGTCCCTTGGCAGAGAGTGTATTACAGTCTTTTTTTTCCCACTTATATTGGACTAAATTAGGCTTAGTAAATATAAAGAGTGTCTTTTTATTGTTTTGGCTTGAAGTCAATTTTATTGTGCTCTTATCTAAAAGCAAAAAAATATTCTTGACTCTGCCACTGGGCCATGACTGCAAATGCTATTTTTTTCTCAGAAGTGTCAGATCCTATCACAAGGTTATATTGTTAAATCTTCAACTGTGTTAGAAATAGCAAATGTTGTGCTCTTTGAAAGATAAAGGTCCATATTGGTGTATATCTTAGAATTTATCAAGCACTGCATGCTTTTGTCAGACAGGCTTTAGGTGTCTTAGGATAACTGTAGTTTTTAAGTGGTCATCCATTTAAGGATTGAACAGCCTCATGGCTGCTCAAGTTTGAGGATCTTGTAGGAATTGTTTTTTTTCAATTTGCCTATCTATATCTTATTATAATGAAGATTATGTAACTGTCTGTCTGTAACCAAAACTATGTCACCACTGACGTCACAATTTCCTTAGTTATTTGTTATATTCTCAATGATTATGAAGTAGTCCTTATTTAATCTTAATTAGCATCTTATTTATCAATGATGTCTCTGTTAAAGTCTAGCTGAGTTAGATATGCCGCAAAACTGCCCATATTATTAATGCATTTAAAATCCTTAAATATGTGTTATATATCTCGAAGAAATATAGATTTTATGGTGGGAATAATTTGCATAATGATTATTTTCTGTTATTGATTTCTAATACTATCATATTATTCTCAAACATATTAAAAACAATCCTATATATAATTTTATTTAGAAATCATTTAAAATAACATTAAAATAAGTGAAATATTTTTATATTCATTCTTATTTAGTTTTGTTAGTCTTTCTAATTTAATATGATAGTTTATTACATTAAAACTTAAATACTTGGTGCCCAGTGGGGTGCATACTTTTGCTAGTATATATAAAAGAAAGATTTTGAATATCTGTTTGTTTGTACAACAATCAAGTGCATATAAGGAAAAGACATATATCAAATTTTATTGCACTGTGTTGGCAGGGTTTAGAATATGCAGGCTGTATCCTGTACAGAGGAGTAGGACACCAAAATGGGGTGTCTTGGGTATGACATTATATTGCATCTTATGGTGAGGCGTCAGATCTGTGAAGTGTGGAGTACTTCAAGGTCAGCTCTGACCCAGAGTAATAGTACTTGTTAAGGTCCTATCTATGGGTCAAGTAGGCCTGGTTAGAAATTATTTGTATTTGATAAGAATACTTGATGCCATATAACTGTAACTTATTTGTATTAAGAATAATGACTTGAAGCTTTAATTTTTACTTAGGATTGTTATCAGAAGTTACTTGAAACCATATAACAACAGCTACTGTCTCATAACGTCTGTGAATGTCAGGGTTAGTCTTGTTAAAGATCACTGAAATGCACTAAAAGAGGTAATTAGTGATGTTACTCCAGTATCCTTACAGATTTTGGGTTTTGCAACATCATATCTGTTCAACCAGTAACCCTGACATGTTATTAGGTCCACCTCCTTTCCAGATTTGCTCTGTGTATTTTATGAATAGTTCACAAATTCTTATATATTGGCCCAGGGATATTCAAGCAGGTACTTACTCAGTGCATGTATAAAATAGGAGATTGACAAAAAAATAAAACTTAACTGAATGAATTGAGTGTCCAAATCTCCTTTTGCAGTCACATGCAACATCTCAACGATGTTACTAGTGAACTCCTGCCATTCTCCTCTGTTGTTAGCTGGGGCCAATTAATTCTCTTCCAGGATGCAATACCTAAACAAGGAGCAACGTTTCCTTGGAGATTCTAGGCTCTGTGGATTGCCTTCTGGTCCCGCTCCTCCTCTGTTTTACCAGTTACAAATATCTAAGTTGGCCTTGAGTTGCACACTGCACTTCTGGGTAAGAAGAAAGATTTGAGTTATTTTGATAAAGGCCAAATTGTTATGGATAGGTTATTTTCCTGACCTCCCACCAGGCCGAATTAACACAAGGTCTTTTTTTTACATTGGGAGCCACATACAAAGCAAAGCTCATGTGATGACCAGTGCAAAGTGCAAAGGTCAGAAGGCAAGGTGAGACCATTTCTGAAGTGGCACAGCTTGTGGGGTGCTCACGTTCAGTTGTGGACTGAGGAGTGAAAAATCACCCACTGTTAACAGAGCATTATGAATTTGAAAAATGAATAGAGGCTATCCTGCCAAGCATGATCCAAAACAAATCACAGATAGCTTTAATTAAAGTGATGGAAGGAATGTATCACAACATACAGTATGTTGATCTTGTTTCGAAAGCCCAATTAGTACTCATACTATTCAATGTCTGTTAGTAAAAACATCTTTGATTGGCAAGCCAGCCTTTCAACTGAATCTTGTACCTGTGGAAAATAATTGCCTTGTTTGAGGAGTGTTTTTGTTTTCTTCTGAATAATGTGGATGTAGAGTATGTGGGTATTGTTATTTTTAGGAAGCAGCGGCACTGGTAGCACGTATTACAGAATTTAGTGTTGACAGCTATTACATATATCTCTCACCTCTATTTGATACATATATAGAATGCAGGGAGAAGAGTATTCATGCCTTTACTGAAGGATTTCAGTGCTAAATAAACTTTAGCAGTCTTGGATAACATTTGACTAGTGGTTAATTCCATGTCAAATCATCCAGTAAAAATTAAAATTGTCACCCACCCGCTTCAATTTTTCTGAAATTTTGTACAGGTGTGGACTATGTTAAAGTTAGACATTCCCCAAAATTTGAGTTTCTAATTACAAAAATTGGCAGAGTTATGTCAATTTTTAGCTCTCTAAATTTGCTGGGGTTTGTGAAAAAGGGCAACTATTTGTATTCTATTTTTGTCTGTAAAATGAGTTCTATAGCTTCCTTACTACTAAAAATTGGTTTATAAAAGTATTTTTGCCCGAGGAATCCAAATATGCTAAATTTTGCAAATCAGAAATCCTGAATAACTTAAAACTGGTTAACTTTCAGACTAAATTTCCAAAAAATTGAAGTGCAAAATTTTAACAAATTTTAATAAAATCTTGTAGCTTCAGTTCTGAGCAAAAAACCAACTATCTATTGGTACAAATAATGGTCAATATATGTGAAATAATAATGGTAAAAATCTTTGTCATAGATGCAGTGCCACATTGGGATATTGATCTTGCTATTGAAAAATCAGAAATCATCAATAACTTAAAATTGGTGGACTTTAAAACTTTGATAGCATTTTTGGATTCCTTGGACAAAAATGCTTATATATACCAACTTTTAGTAGTAGGGAAGATCTAGAACTCATTTTACAGACAAAAGTAGATTACAAAAAGTCGCGATTTTGCACGCCCCCACACCCCAAATCTGGGGAGATAAAATTGGACATAAAATTTGAGCTTCCAATTCCAAGAATTGGAAGCTCAAATTTTGGGGAGTGTCTAACCTCAACTTAGTCCACACCTGTACAAATTTTCAGAAAAATTGAAGGGGTTGGGTGACATGGCCTGGATGATTTGTCATGGAATTATCCTATTTTCTGATTTCTTTTTATTACACTACTTCTCTTCTCAATCTAATAAATATATAGAATATAGGGAGAGGTGGGTTCATGCCTTTTCTAAACTCAGATGGAATTTGAAATCTTTGCTGATTTTGTTTCACCTGCTGACAATATTATACTATCTCACACCTCCATTTAGTACATATTTAGAATACAGGGAGAGATGGATTCATGCCTTTCCCAAAGTTAATGATAAAAAAAATGAAGTTGTCACAGTGGGAATCTACCCTTTTCAATAGTGCTAGACCAGGGAGATTGCTTTTTGTGTCTGAGGTGGAGCACCACACCTACCATCAGCTGCTGTCTTTACTGCACAGATCCAAGCTGTGCTATTCATGCACTGAGTTGTCAAGGGTTGGTATCGAACCTGGAACCTTGTGGTTCCGAGGTGGATTCACTACTGACTGAGCTCCTCAAAATTTAGTCTTTGTTTGGCCATGTTGTTTTCTGTGCTGATATCTTTTATATCACCTTACATCAGCAATATATATATATATATATATATATATTCACACACTCCTAGGGAGTCCCATAATCATATGTACACTTTCCTTTTATGCACATGTGGATGCAACAAGATAGTTCCATCAGTAATACAGCATGACAATTCTTCAAGAACAATTCCCTGGACACCTTATTTTGAGATTTGTTGATATCTGTTGAACATCCAGATCACCAGATTTAATCCAGTGGTGTGGGTTACCCAAGGAAAATATGCATGCAGGAAAACCTTGCACAGTCCTGGGGCTAAAGCAAAGCATCCCTATATATATATATATATATATATATATATATATATAGATATAGAGAGAGAGAGAGAGAGAGAGAGAGAGAGACTTGATTAGTTAAAAGTTAAAGTTAACAGAAAAAAATACATAAGAATATGCATTTTAAAAAAAAGAATTGAAATAATTTATCATAATTTAAAAAAATTTATTATCTAAATATATAAATAAATTATTTATATTATACCTACATCTATCTATTAATAATGGAGATTGAATAAATTTCTGTCTGTAACAATAACTACATCACAATATTCTTGTGTTATATACACTTAAAATTTGAGTAACAAGAAGTTAACTAAAAAGTATACAAATAAAAAATACCTACGATTTTGTGTAAAATTTATGTGCAAAATATTCAAAATAATAATTCTGAGGAGACAGAACTAAGTTTCCATTTCAAATTGTTTTATTTTTTTACTCCTTTAATAAATTTGTTGATTTTGCTTACTTATGATACAAACCCTCTGACATTGAATTTTCAAATCCCACCCGCTCAGGCAATACCTTTCAAAAATTAATTTTTATACTGCCCGGAGTGGGTTTTTGTTGCTAGTCTAGATAATAAATGTTATGTTTAAGTAATAGGTACCAGGTACTTTTTACAATATCATAATTTTTTCTCAAGGGACCCCCTACTTTTCAGCATACATGTCTAGTATGTAATCCCACCCTTATCAGTATGATGGTTTTTATATTTTCCAGTATTATCATTATTATTATTATTATTTGTATAAACTTACAAAGGTTCTTTGTTTTTTGGTTTTATTTCATCCTGCCTTTTTTTAATGGATGAAATCAAAAAGTTTACTATTTCATTTTATTTATTTTGTATTCACATTATTTACATAAAACTATTTTTCTGAGTACATTGACATTTTGATTTATATAATTTATTTATCATTTGTGTTTTTATATTTTACTTGAAATTCTATAGTTTACTTTTCCACTTGGGTTGAATGAGTCCCCATAGCATAAATGGCTAATGTACTAGACTGTGAGATCATAGTAAGCCAGTTGTGCTATTACATTTACTTTCAGACTAATACCTTTAGGAAATGTATAAACCCCTTCATTCGCTCAGCTATGGGTTAAATAGTACCACTACTATTTTTCTACAAGGAAGGCTTTGGCATGAAATTACCATGAATGTTGATATGCCATTAAACAAAGAAACCAAATCAAACTTTTCTACTTCAAATCATTCATTTCAAATAAATTTCATTAAGGTCCAGTGAAAGAATTCTTGCTCTTCCAAGAGTCCCCCGAATTAATGTCCTTCCGCTTTGAATCACTTGACAGTATTAATTATAAATATAATGCAGGGAAAAGCAGATTCATGCCTTTATAAAAAAAAAATTGGGTTATTTCCTATAAGTCTAACATGATCAAAGGGAACCACTCTTGATTGATAAATTATTTATTTTCCCATGAAACTAACCCTAAATCCTAACCCTAAACCTAACTTTTTTCCCTAGTAGATCAATAAATAAATAAATAATTTATCAGTCAAGAGTGGTTCCCCTTTGATCATGTTAGACTTATAGGAAATATCCAAAAATTGAGTCAACACAAAGAAAATTGGGGAGAGTCCCTGTAGCATAATGGCTAAAGTGCTGGACAACAAGATCGTAGTAAGCAAGTTTGAACAAAGGGAAAGATATGAACTCCTCATCATCCCAGCGTAGGTTAAATAGTATCACTGCAGTTCTACAAGGATGGTTTTGGCATTTAAAAAAAATCATGAAGTTCATAGGCCATTAAACAAAAAAAAAAAAAAGAAAACCAAACCAAAGAAAATTCAGTTTTCTGCTTGTAATTTATGATCCTTTGTTTCTCTGTAAGAAAATATGTACTCATAAAAACTTGAGTGTTAGTGATACAATAAAAAAAGCATTAAAAGTAATTTTTTTCACCAATCTTAGTATGTATAAAAGTTTATTTTATGAAAGCACCAGAGGCATTGCCTGAGTAGAAGGGGTGAGGGAGAAATCCTGGTGTATTGATTTATTTACTTTTGAGATTTACAAATGCTGGAGATTTTTAAGTAGAATTTCAATGCTATTTCTATGTATATTCTAATTTATAAATATCTTCAAATATAAATCAAATCCTCATAATTTTTGCACAAAAAAGCAAGAAATGGTGATATTTAATGTTTATATATATTTACTTTGTCATTAGTTGTTTTATTTTCATAGTTTCATCCAGACATACATACACACAAACTGTCCTTTATATATGTATAGATAATCTAATTCTTATTTAATTTTATTTCAGGTTATTTCAAGAATCTTCTTCTCTGTAAATAGATCTTGGTCTGGAAAAATAGTTGCTTCTGAACTTAGGAAGAGCAATTTTTTACAAGTAAGTATTAAAAAAAAGAAAATGACAAAACACTGACCACTATCATTGAAACTTGTATGTATATATGAATTTGTGTCTACATATGAATTAAAAAATCAATTGTGTCAAGAATATATTTTCCTATAAACATTCTGTAATCCATTGTTAAATTATACACTTAAGAATTACTAAGTTAAATTTCCTGTAGTTTTATTACTAAGAATGTTGAAGTCAGTTAGTATTCCTTGAGTTCTTATTGGCTGCTTGGTTTCTATAGTGTTATGGTGTTTTATAAATAACCTGTCATTTTGCAGTAGGCTTGCAACAGTGTAAGATCTGTATTGGGTTACGGCTTCCTTGTTGCCTTGTCTGCCAATTTAACGGTTATTGGAATTCTTCTACAAAGAACAAATTGTATTTAAGCATTTCCAGTCTGTAGCTGTGTTAGTGTTATTGTACTGTTGCACTACTTAGATTGTAACAAAGTGCTTTGAGAAAAAGATAAATGGTAGCTACACAAGGATATTGTGTGCTGTCTTGAACAAATCTTGGAAGCAGCATTCCACAAGAAAGCAGCTGTATAGCCATTTGCCCCCATCACACAAACCATCTAAGTAAGACAGTAAGATATAGGACACTGCTGGAGAAGTAATGTACTCTTGTGAACACCTAGACATGGACACACCAGTGTTGACTGACCTGCAAAAAGCCTACTGTGTGGATACTGGATGGTGCGTGGAGGAAATCCTAGGAGTGATAACTGACATGGACGGTTCGAGAGTAACAGTCATGGATATCAGTGCTATTAGTGCAATCTGATGATAGGATAATGTGTTATATTTAACAAAACTCTTTTACTAAACAAAAAAGTCTTGATAATAAAATGAATGTTTTCTCAATCCACATTCTGTGTGTGTGTATATGTATGTATGTATATATATATATATATATATATATATATATATATATTGTCATTTCTATTCAGTCCTGTTTCACAGCTCATCAGTGTAACTAGATAAGGCAGGCTGCTTTAGACTGGGTGCGAAACCCAACCAAATTGTCATCAGTCAGACATCTTACCACCACGCCATCTACACACCCACTTTTTAGAAATGGAATTTTACTGTTATAAACATACTAGGCCACTAGGGAGTGCTCTATCCGTTTTAAGGAGAGCTATGCAATATATATATATAAACTCCTCCACATGAGCAGGATAGGACACAAGGTCAGTTTCCTAAGTGGAATTTAACAGGTTTAAATTCAGTTTTCCTTTTCCTAGATCAGTCTGCCATACTAAGGTTAAAAAGTCTAGTCTGCCCTACTATTTGTAAAACAACAGAATAATGTTAATAAATAAATAAATAAGTATAAGGTTAATTAACTTTTTATCAAATGATATTGCAATTCTAGTCTGTACCTTAGATTACCAGTTTCCTCACACAGTTTGTTTACAAATTAATAGCGTTCATCTTACACTTAACCTTTTTGCCAATCAGGAGTTGCTCCCCTTGATTACAACTTCTAACAAGCTCCCCCTATTTTTTTTTTCTTCTTTTATGCAATATGGGATATTTGAGAGTTCTCCACAAACTCTCAAGTACCAATTATGAGAGGCATTTGCCAGTCCATAAATAACTTTATTCAGTTTCCATTTAGTACCAGGCATTCTTTGTTCCTTTGATGGGGGTCATGAAATGTTTAAGTTTGAACAGGAAACTTTTTGTTATATGATAATATTTCCTCGGAACTTTATTAGGATACTCCTTACCATACAATATATGTCATTGTACACTGTTTATGTCCTTGATTTGAAATGGATTCTGAAATTTATTTTCTATGCTGTTGTAACCTTATTCCTTTACTTCACTGCTAATAAAAATGAATTTCATTGCCGATTTCATATTTTTATACTGAAGTTCAGATATAGCACAAGCTGTTAAACATAACTGTTTTAGCTGATTATTTAGATCCGCCCTGTCGGCTGGGGCATTAGAATGCACCGACTGCACCTCTGCAGAGGGGTAAGACTCCCCCAATGGGGCCACCTGTTTGCCATGGGTGGCGATCCGTGATGCTTAAGGATAGAGCCCAGGTGGATGAGCAGTACATGACATGCAATACTCCACTTTGGCCCTATCTTGGGCTAGACGGATGGTTGGAGAGGCCCCCTCCGATCAATCGGACGGTCAAGCCCTAGCACCTATATGATTTTCCCAACCCTATTGCCCTTATGGCAAGCCCCAACCCCTTTTTATCATATGGGGATTAGAAGGCGGTGACTGAGGGTCTACATGTCCTGGAATGACGTTAAACTCTATCTGATGGTGAAGTTACAATTTTGGAGGTTTGGGAATGTGGAGCACCCCTTCATCACCATTGCTCCCTGGTCCACTCTGACCCGGAGTGGTAGTACCTGTTAGGGTCCCATCTATGGGTTAAATAGAAAAACATGAGTTGATAAACAAAATTGTATTATCCATTAAGAATTGATTTATTTTAAAACTTTATCGGCATTAAATAACCCACTGAGGTTGATATGCCATAAAACAAAACAAATCAAACCAAATCATTTGTTTTATGTTTTGTTTCTCTTTTCAGACACTTGTGCTTCTGGAGGACGAGGAAGATATTAACCAGATAACTGAGTATTTTTCTTATGAACATTTTTATGTGATATATTGTAAATTTTGGGAATTAGATACGGACCACGACCTGTACATTGATAGATCTGATTTGGCTCGGCATAATGACCATGGTAAGTTTTATTTGAGTTTCTTAAAGTTGTCTCCCTTTTCTGACGTTTACAGTTATCTACCCATTTTATTTTATTGGTTCTTATTGTTGTATTGATCCTTTTTGTTTTGAAATCAAGGATTAAATATAAATGGAAAATAATTAAAAGAGGAAATAAAAAATTAAAAAAAAAAAAAACAAATTTATTAACACTATTGATGATATCTTGAATATGTGGATCAAGTTGTTTCTGAAATATAGTTTATAAATTGAAAGAAAGAAAAAATGCTGAGAGGAAAATATAACATTGGATTTGTAAGCAAAACGTGAATTAAGGTTTTGAGATGATTATGCACTGTAAAATAAAAAAAACTAAATTAATAGAATAAAATTGGTTATCAAGATTTTTTATTTGTTTAGTTAAAAATAATTTCTTGCAAGAAAGAAACCCTTTTTTATTTTATTAATATAATTACTTTATCTTCATATTTGTATTTAATTGTTACTATTTCAATTTGTTATAATCTACTGGGTTCGTTCAAGTGGGTTGGAGTCAAAATTGCTTGCATGATCCCAGAGGACCTCCCTCTCAGGCAGCACATTCCCCCTTGTCTAAAAACAGTGGAGGCTGTGATTATTGCCTGAAGGTGAATACCGATGGTACCACACATTTGTAGGCTGGTTGATTGATTTTAACGGCATATCAATCTGTCTAGGGTTATGTCATGCCTAGCGGTTAGGAAGTAATGTATGTTATGTATCTATATTTACATTTTTGTAGGAATTGGTTTTAACAATGTGTTAGCATCATTGGGGATAATGTTGTATGGTATTGATTAGGTTCATGTCTATATACTATGGTATAATTTTTATTTCCCTAAAAAAGGACAATATTTTCTATGTTGACTTTTTCAAATAGATCTTTCATAATGTTTGCATTAAAATAACGGTTTCTGGGGTGAGCAAAAACCCTGCATTCCATGAATAAGTGTTTAACAGTCAAAGTGTTTGACATGTTTCACACAGAGGTTGTTGTTCTTGTTTGAGTATATATATATATTTACCAACCCCTCTGCACGAGCAGGATGTGACACAAGGTCAATTTCTTAAGCGGAGTTCAACAGATTTGAATTCAGAGTTTTCCTTCTCCTAGACTGCTTGCCTAACCAAGGTTAAAGAGCCCAGTCTGCCCTACTATTTATCCATAGCTGGAGGGAGAGTAGGATTCATACCTTTCCCAAGGGTATTAACGCAAAGTGAAATGCAATTATCACATCCAGGATTTGAACTCGGGGCGACGAGTCCATTTCCCATGACTTTAACCATCGCACCACGCGCTTCCTTGTTTGAGTATATAGGAGTCTGTTAGTCTTGTGTGACCAATATGTAATCGGGACACATTTGTAATGGCCACCTCAGTGAGTGACTCTTTATTATAAAATAACTTCATGTCAATCCTGATTTTTTGGGATGTTGGGAAAATACTTCTATTGGAGTTGTCTTTATTTTGAAGTAAAATCATCAATTTTATAAGCTTTTAAGAAATATGAATGGAAAAAATAAAATTAGGTTTAGTTTGAAATTGGTTGAAATACAGTGGTACCTTGACTTATGAGTGTCTTAAGTTATGAACTGTCACTCAGTCAATTTTTTTGTTTTGTGTTGAGAGGTAAAATTTGAGGTACAAGCGAACTTTAAATAGGTGTATGTTAATAAGTTTACTAAAGACATTTAAGCTTCCAAATTTATTATGGCAAAGAAAAATATTATTTATGAAAAAATAAATATTAAAACATATTACTGCACATAATTCATTACATTCTATTTTATTATGTTTTTATACAATACAGTGCTATTTTTCTTATTTACAAAATGTTATACAAAAAGTTAGGGTGTTTGGGGGTGCTGGGACAGTTTCAGTTTATTTAAATGTGTAAAATTGATTTGCTATACAAGGAAATTGAGTTAGGAGCAGAACAAATTAAACTTGTAAGTCAAGGTACCACTAGAGTAAAGGAAAAGCATATGGGTTTTTTCATGAGATGGAAGTTTTAAAAAATATATAAAAAATTCTGGTGAAGTTCTTATCTCCAGTGATAAAGATGATGAACTTCATTTGGCATAAATAGAAATATATGATAAAATATGGAATGGCTTCTTTTTTTTTTTTTTTTTTTTTTTTTATTTTTTAAGGGGTTAAATAAACCTTAGATATTAAGTTCCAGATGTGTTTAACTGAAAGTCGAATACTTTTCATAGCTCTAAGTCATTCCCTTTTTGGTTGATCCGAGAACTTTTCATTACTTGCTCTTACGCTTTATGTTAGAAAGAATAAATAGGAATATCTCATGACCATTGGAGTCAAAATTTTAGGTTAACGCTAAGCATAATTCAAGGGACATAACTCTTCAAATTGAAGTAAAGAAGGAATAAAGTTATCTTTCTTTGTTCTTTTTAACTGGCTTTATCTGCATTGATAAAATACAGTTTATCAAATGGATTGCATAATCATAAAGAGAGAAAAATGAAAAAAAAAAAAAAAAAAAATTTGAAAAATTATCTTTTTAAACAACACACTCTGGTATCAGAAATAAATTCTTCTTTTTTTATTTCTTTATTATCTTGATAATTTATTAATTCTAAAATTATTTAAGACTTCTTCTGGTAACATTTTCACTGTATAGACCTGTAAATAGACCTTACTGAAAAAATATTACAGAATCATAAATTTTAATTTAAAAAAAAAAAAAAAAATAAAGAGGCAACCTGTCAGAAGGGTTTATAATATTCTGACTGTATCTCTTGTAGAGGGGTAAGACTTCTCCAAAAAGGGGGTGTTCTAGGTATGACAGTAAACTGCATCTAGTGGTGAGTCACCTGTTCTAAAGATGGTGAATGTGAAGTACGCCTTTATTACCATTATTCCCAGGTTCATTCTGACCTGAAGTGGTAAGACCCCCCCCCCAATGAGGCCACCTGTTGGCCGTGGTTGGCGACTCCTGATGCTTAAGGATGGTGGCTGAGCAGTCCATGACATGAAACACTCACTTAGGCCCTTACTTAGGCTAGACGGGCGGTCGAGAGGCTCCATCCAATCAATCGGCTAGTTATGTCAAGCCCTAGCACCTAAATGATCGTCCCATCCCTATTGCCCTTATGGCAAGCCCCAACCCTTTTTATCATATGGGTGCTAGAAGGCGGTGGCTGAGGGTCTTCATGTCCTGAGAATGATGTTAAACTCTATCTGATGGTGAGGTTCCCATTATGGAGGTCTGGGGAATGTGGAATGCCCCTTTATCACCATTCTCCCTGGTCCACTCTGACCTGGAGTGGTAGTACCTGTTAGGGTCCTATCTATGGGTTAAATAGATTTGTTGGCATTAAATGGCCCACTGAGGTTGATATGGCATAGAATTAAAAAAAAATAAAAAAATAAAACAAAACCTGATGAAGGTTTTTTAATAAACCAAAATGTTTATTACTTTGGCTTACTTTGTTTTTTCTTATTTCTACACTACACTACCTTATGAAAATGATAAGCTATGCCTATTTATATATATAATATTAATACATTCATGAATTTCAAATGTCTGGGTTTTTTGGAGGGAGGTTATAAGAAGAAATATTCCTCTTTTCTGATTGTTCAAATGAGGTACAGAATAATCCGTCACTTGATTGATAGGTTGATAATTACATTAATTCTTAGTTTTTCACCTGTTGAATTAAAACTGCTTTGTAGCAGTTTCAAGTTACCTGCGAGACTTTTAGAACACCTGACAGCCACACCCAATTGCTTACTGGGGGGGATGAACAATAGGAAGAGCACTTGACAGCTACTCCTCCTGGTATGAGAATAATGTGGAATGGAAAGTGACTTGGGACAGCAGTGAATGTGTTAATCTTGGATGAGTGATGATAACACAATTGGCAATGCTTTTAATTTTGGAGTTACAGTTGGAGGGAGGGGGACAATTTTCTTTTTCTTTCTCTTGTCATTTTTTTTTTTAATTATCAAGTGTGTTCTGAAAATAAAAGGTTGTATTGTTTGCAAGGAATTTAGTATTTCTCTTGCATTTTATGTTGTTACATTTTATCTTTTTGACTGCCTTCTCTACCTGTTTAAAAAAAAAGAAAGAAGATATAAATCATTATAAATATGCAGAGTAATTAACTCCTTCCATTAAAACTCAGTGTTTATGCATATAAATACATATATATATATAAATGTGTATGGTTGGCACTATTGCACTTGAAGAGGCAGTAGTGAGCCAATGTATAGTATTATTAGGAGAGTGCTCAATATGTGTGATAGAGCATTGATAAATGGATAAATAGATATATATTTTAGTATATATTTATTTGCATGGGATCAAGTCTACTACCATTGGTTTCATGCGATTGCAAGCTTAATTGGTTAAGCGGAACAATCGTTGGGCAGCAAAAAATTTTTTGGATCATTTTCAAATTTTTTTCGCTACCCGACGATTGCTCCACTTAAACAATTAAGCTTGCATAGCATGAAACCAATGATAGTAGACTTGTTTCCATGCAAATAAATATATACTAAAATATATATTTATTCATTTTTATTTATATATATATATATATACACACATACTGGAGTCACATTTGTGTCCTCAGTTGGTAGAGCACTTGCCTATGAATCACAAGGTTCCTGGTTTGATACTTTTGCCAACTCTTGAGTACAAAAATCAAGTAAAAATGGATACAAGTAAAAATAGATACATTTTTTTTATCACTGTGACTCCACAGGTAATTAAGAACTGAATTTAAATTTTTGTTATATAAGGACTTATTTCTTAGAACAAAATGTTTAAATTTTTAATAAGTGTAACTCAAAAACTTTTTAGAAAAATGAAGAATAAATAGATATTTTTCATTTGAATTAATGCATAAAATTTTCCATCTGCAAATTAATTGTAAACACATGATTCATTTTTAGCTTTTCATTGTTACATTTTTAAGGGTAAAAAGAAAATGGATTAGACAAATACATTTTTTATCACTTTAACTCAAAAAGAAATAAAGAACTGAATTCAAATTTTTGTCATATGCACAAAGAATGTTTTTAAAAATTGTTTCAAAACACCCACGAGTGTAGGGTTATATTTTTAAAAATATTCTAAATGTAAACAAAAAAGAAAAAATCCTAAAATAAACGAACATTGTAAATTCTTAATGAATCTTTTTTAATTTGATAAGCAATTTACTAAATTATTCATAACCTCTTTCCTTTTTTTCTATCTTTTTCATACATTTGTGTAAAATCTTTTTTTTTTTCTTCTCCTTCCTTAAAGCCATATCTTCAAGAATGATTGACCGAATTTTCTCAGGTGCTGTTACCAGGTTAGTATCTATTATTATACTAAAGCTGAGCGAATCAACTTTTGTCTCCAAAAGGCTTTTTTTATTGTTTAGTTTAATGACATGAAAGTTATACTAAATTAATCCTCACATTTAGGTTTGAGTTATGTTTGAAAAAAAAATTCCATTTTAATTATTTCTAATTAGTCATAATTTGCAATTAAGTCAAAAACTGACTTGTCCCTTATTTTACATTCTGCCTATCACTTTCCCCCTCTCTATGCATCTCTTGATTACCTCCTCATGATATATGTTAGTTTCTCTGGGAGAGTAGAGAGAGAGATGGGAGAATTTGAAATGTATTTGTATGCTAAATTTCCTAAGCAGCAACTCATAGCTTAAATTAGGTCAAACCTTCCCTTTCTTAGAAATCTTATAAAATGATTTGAATGTTTCGTCTGGCTATATTTATTATTATTTTAAAAAATTCGCTTTGCAAACTCACTTTTCCCTAATCTCAATTATCTATCAAGAGCTCAATGGGTGACCCAACAGGTAACATTTTGTCTAGTATTTATATATACATAGGTAGATTAAATAGATTTTAGCCCTGTTAGCTGGGGCTGTAGAATATGCCGACTGCACCTCTGCAGAGGGATAAGACCCACACCTCCAATGGGGCCAGCTGTTGGCCATGGGTGATGAACCTTGATACTTAAGGATGGAATCCTTGTGGCTGAGCAATCCATGACATGTAGCACTCCATTACTTGGGCTAGACAGGTGGTCAGAGAGGCCCCCTCTGATCAATCGGCTGGTCATGTCAAGCACTCCCACTATATGATTTTCCCAAACCTATTGCACTTATGGCACCCCCAACCATTTTTATCTTATATGTGCCAGAAGGCGATGGCTGAGAGTCTTAGTATCTTGGGTATGACATTAAACTGCATCTAGTGGTGAGGTTTCAATTCTGAAGCTTTGGGGAGTGTGGAGTACCCCCTTTATTGCCATTATTCTCAGGTGCAGTCTGACCCAGAGTGGTAGTATGTGTTAAGATCTCATCTTTGGGTTGAATAGATCAAAAAATGAGTATTAAAAAATGTTTTTAAAAAAAAAATTTAAAATTGAATATCCAACTTCTTCATCATAAAATTACCCAAGGGTTGACATGACATAAAAATCCAATTAACCAACAAAACATCAAATAAGTTTGTAGCCTAATGATTGGGAGGGGAAGAAAGTGTTTATTTTTTAATGAAACAATGAATAAGAATGACAAAACATGAAGCATTTGGTTATGATAATGATGAGACAGGAGGCAACATAAATAAAGAAAATAGCCCATCCAATACAGAAATACTGTTACACTTCTTGATTTTCATTGCAAGTTCATAGAAAATGATAAAAATTTGAATGGATAAAAATCTGTTCAACTTTTTATTATTTTTTTTTATGATCATCATTTAATGAATTAACGGGTGAATATTTTCACTTAACTCTTAATTTTTTTTGTCTTTCTTTAGAGGACACACCCAGAAAGAAGGAAAAATGAGCTACCCAGAATTTGTATGGTTTCTTATTGCTGAAGAAGATAAAAAGCATCAAACCAGGTAAGAAAAGAGTATATGACTTTTCAACTGCTCAGTATATGTGCGGGTGTGTGTTATTCCAAGACTGGTATGACAAAAAGTAACAATAAGATAGAATAAACGAGTAATAAGATAATTATTTAGTTTATATTTGCATTTGCCGTTCTTATTTTGGTCTTTAGAGTTATTTCCCTTTTTTCGTTCAAGGGAAATAACTCGGTTATAAATCTTTTTAAAAAACTTATTTTTATCCTAATAAAAATTTACGTATAATAAATTTCTGCTTAAACTGTATATACATGTATTTCTATGAAAGAGAACAATATATATATATATATATATATATATATATATAAAACTGTACGGCCAACAAAGCCTTTATTAGATAATGACTCTGGGGTCAGGTATGAAACTAACCAAAAATATGAATGTGTAAAAGTATTAAAGTCTATAGAGTGTTCTATTGTCGGTATCAGCCAAACAGTGAGGGAGTCTATCCCCTTTTCGTTAGTGCTAGACCAGGGAGATTGTTTTTGCTGAGCAGGAGCGTCACATCTACTGTCAGCATCCAAATGCTTTTCTACACGTGTCAGATTACTCAAGCTGTGCTATTCATGCTCCAAGTTAGCAAGCATCAATATTGAACTCAGAACCTTGTGATTCTTAGGCAAGTGTTCTACTTACTGAGCTAAATGGTCCATTAATCTAAAACTAAGTTCACCTCTTATATGTTCAGGCAATTTTATTTTTTGTTTCAATGCTGTAGAGTTTGATATTAAATAACACCTAATAATGTTTTGATTGTCTACTTAAAATGGTCCAAATAAAAGAATGATTTTTTTTAGTTTAGAAGAAATTCAAATTTTGATTAGAAATTGTTATCTATATATACACACACACACATATATATATATATATACACACACACACACACATACATATATATATATATATATATATATATACACACACACACACACACACACAATGTTGCTGATAATTTTTGATTTAGGTGTCCTGGAATGCACATATTTACTTTGAATGAGTTCCTGTGAAAATTTATGTGTCCCAAGTAAAGTTTCTTAATTAATTGTATGGTTTTTATTTATGAACTGGCGAAACAATTAAAGCTGTCTAACCCCTACCTTGAAATCTATCCTGTATAATTCATTTCTAAGAAACTATTGAAATGTATTTACAGTTAGCTTGAAATGGTGAGAAAAGAAAAACACTGGGATGCATGGATATGATTTTACTGTGTCCTTTTAGATTTTTTGTGCATCAGGGACGCAGGACGTGTACCTATCAGCATCTCTTTGTATGTATGTTAAATATCAACAAATATGTTATATATTTGAGTCTTATTTTGGGGCCTATTCATAAACTATGTTTACAAAATGCATAATATGTTTTCAGGATATGAAAAATTAAAAGCTTTTTCAATGCCAGAAAATCTGATTTAAAACTTTTTTTTTTCCTCTTCTTCTTTTTAGTATAGAATATTGGTTCCGTGCTATGGATCTTGATGGTGATGGAATTTTGTCCCTCTATGAAATGGAATATTTTTATGAAGAACAGATGCACAAGATGGAGGCCATTGGTATTGAGAAATTGCACTATGAAGACTGTCTTTGTCAGGTAAAGAAAATAAATACTCCTTTTCAATACCTACCTGTTTTGGTTCTTGCTTAAAAAAACCCCAAAAACATATCTTTTGTCCACTAAAAATCTTTTATAAATATTATCTCTTATAAACATAAACAAAAAAGTAGGGAGTGTGGAGTATCCCAGTGTTACATAATTATTAGATTCCTAATATTTATGTACAGTAGTGTAGAAACCAAAATGGCTGTTATAAGTTCAGCCTGGCGGCCTTGAAGGATTGAATGACAAGGCTTGACCTCAGTCCTGATCCTTCCGGAGGATACCGTGAGAATCGGTGGAGAAGACCTTCTTCCGGTTTAGATTAGAAAGAATTTTTTAGATCGGCCAAAGCCACAACGATGGTAAGTCGTGTTATGCATGGTGTCAACTCAATCTGCTCAGGTAGTCTGGTGGGGATTTCAGAATAAAATATGATCTAAGTTAAATCGAAGTCTTGTGTTATTATCTAAAAACTACCAATGACACAGGGCTTCTGATAAAGAGAAATCCCCAATGGAAGACCAGACACAAAGTCCCCAAGACGAAGTCCAGACGCCAGAAGAGACGCTAGAAGAATAGAAGTAAGAAAGTTAGTATACAACACCAGGTCCACTCCAAAATAGAGTGTCAGTACTTATTAGATACCAATTTATAAGTTGAATTAATCTGTTGGAAAATTATTAGTATTCGATAGAAATACTTGAAACCATATACCTATGTGTAAATTATTTTTATTAAGAATAGTTATTTAAAGCTATGATTGTTTACTAAGGATTATTATTATTGGTTACTTGAAATGATATAATTGCATGCAAATCATTGGTGTTATTTAGGAATAATTGGAACCATATAACTGCTTAAAAACAAATAATTATAATTAAATAGGAATAGTCACTATAAATCATATAATTATATATTGTGGATAAATTATCAGTATAGGATAGGATCTGGAGTAGTTATACCTTTCAGGATTCCATCTCTTGTAAAATTTATCTGTTTGAAAATTATTTGTAAAGAATTGAAATATATGAAACCATATAACTGTGTGCACATTACTATTATTAAATTAGAATACTTGATAGAAATTATTATTATGGACAAATAAAAAAAAAAGATTGTAATGGAAGATTGAAAATGTGTTGGCCCCTTTCCGTCCATTAAGGATGATGGCATGCTATCTAAAAAATAAATATATAAAAAATTATCTGCATCTGTGCAAGTGGCTGTGCAGGCCTATCTCTGAGTGACAGTCTTTGGTGCACTGACTACACACAAACTGTGATGCTTTCTGGGGCTGCTGTTTTTTCTCCCTCTTTCTGGCTCTCTCTCTTTCTCTTTTTAAATACATTGAAAATGTATATGGTTATCATTATAACCAAACATTTATTGATATATAACTGTGTACTTACAAATTATCATTAACAGTCAGCGACACCATTGATGCTTATTTTGTGTCCAAGTTTTTACTGCTGGTTTTAAACGTTATATCATTGAATAGAGCTTGTTGAAATCTTTCTTTAACACATAAAACATATATTTCTCTCCCTCCACTTGTCAAAGTTATATCTCCCAATACCATCAAAGCATAAGGGTACTCCCACACACACAAAAAAAGCCTCAATGGGGTCATGGACTGTAAATAGAAGTGGTTACTTTAAACTATATAAAGTAAGTAAAGTCAAGCCTTGTCAGCTGGAGCTTTAGAATACACTGACTGCACCTCTGCAGAGGGGTAAGATCCCCCCAATGGGGCTACCTGTCGACCATAGGTGGCAACCCGTGATGCTTAACGATGGAAACCTGGTGGATGAGCAGTCCATGACATGCAACACTCCACTTAGGCCCTTACTTAGGTTAGACAGGTGGTCAGAGAAGCCCCCCTCCGATCAATCGGCTGGTCATGTCAAGCCCTAGCACCTATATTGCCCAAACCCTATTGCCCTTATGGCAAGCCCCAACCCCTTTTTATCATATATGTGCTAGAAGGCGGTAGCTGAGAGTCTCCATGTCCTGGGAATGACGTTAATCACCATTACTCCCTGGTCCACTCTGACCCAAAGTGGTAGTACCTATTAGGGTCCCTATGGGTTAAATAGAAAAATGTGTTTATAAAAAAATTGAGTATCCATTAAGAATGAATTTATATCAAAACTTTGTCGGCATTAAATAACCCACTGAGGTTGATATGCGTAAAACAAACAAACCAAAGTAAGTAAAGTCGATGAGGTAGCCTAATGTCAGTATCAGCTAGACAGCGAGAAGTTTATCCCCTTTTCACTAGTGCTAGACCAAGAGATTGTTTTTGCGTCTGAGGTGGAGCGCCACAACTATCATCAGCTCCTCACTTTATTGCACAGATCCCTATGCTACTCATATACTGAGTTGGTGAGGGCCGGTATCAAATCAGGAACCTTGCGATTCCTAGGCATGTACATTACCGACTGAGCTAAACCGACCCATTAAACTATATAATTGTGTTGAAATACTTTAAACCATGAAACAGTATTCAAATAAATGATTATAGACAAATAATAAATCCAATGTAACATTGAAAATATATTTCTGATGAAGGAAACATTTAGAAATTAATTGAATTTCAGCATTAAATAACTCTTAAAGAGTTGATATACTGTTAAATAAATAAACCAAACCTAAACAAAAAATATTTTTAAATAAGAAGCAAACATTTTCAAAACCAAATTTATGTTAATATCGATAATTACTGGTTGGTTTTAAAAACTAAGTCTCTCATTACTCTTGTATTTTTGCTTTTAATTTTCCATCATTTTTATAATTTCCAAATCTTTTTTTTTTTTTTCTGTAGATGTTGGATCTTGTTCGTCCAAAAGTCCCAGAACGAATTACACTCAGTGACCTCAAATCATGTAAAATGACTGACATCTTTTTTGACACATTCTTCAATTTGGAAAAGTTCCTCGACCATGAACAACGAGACCCTTTTACTAATGTACGGGTAAGTTATTACTTAGATCTGCCACCCCTGCTTGGACTCCACCCGTCCTGTGTGGTTTGTAGTTGCTTTAATATAACTCCCTTTTGGAGGGTTTCTTTGCAATTAATATGAAATAGTCCTTGCAATTAACTATCTTATTTTTTTACTAACAATATTAACAGCCTGTTGCAGCCATTGATAAAATTAGAGGCCTTAAATTTCAACATTTACACATTTGGCTTAAAAATGGTTTAAAATATATAAAATAACCTATGAATCTATTGTGTTTATATTGTTATGGCAGTCCATAATGATATTGGTGCTTCTATTTAGAAAGTAGTGAATAATTCTAATCAGTGGTAAGGACCCCCCCCCAAAAAAAAAAGGGGTGTCTTGAGTATGCCAATAAACTGCATCTGATGGTGAGGCTCCAGTTCTGGAGATCCGGGGAGTGGGAAGTACCTCTTCATGGCCATTACTCTCAGGTCCACTTTGATCCAAAGTGGTAGTATTTGTTAGGGTCTCATCTGTGGGTCAAATAGCTCTGTTTAAAAATTAGTAGTATTCAATAAGACCATGTGCAACAAAAAACAACTATACAAAAAAAATGTAAATATGAAAATACAATGAATGTGATTCCCTAACCTCAAGGCATAGAATAATCCTATACAGATAGACATACATGTCATTAAAATCAGTCAATCCTTTGTGATCTGACTTTCTGGATTGTATAATTTTTACTTAAATTTTAAAAATATATGAAAATAATTTTTAGAATTTAAAGAATAGAAAGTCTTGAAGTTTTGTTAATAAGTGTTGATACTGATAGATGGTTACTGCATTCAATCATCTTTAAGTGCATCAATATGACTGTTACTGCATTCCATCATCTTTAAGTGCATCAATATGACTGTTACTGCATTCCATCATCTTTAACTGCATCAATATGACTGTTACTGCATTCCATCATCTTTAACTGCATCAATATGACTGTTATGCATTCCATCATATTTAGCTGCATCAATATGATATCTAGTTGTGGAAATTTTGTATGTACAAGTTTAATTTTTAAGTATAGTTAAATATTATAGAATTAAATAAAATAAAGCAGTTGTTAATTACAATTGCAATACTGCATAGTGGAGCACTAATACACTTAGGAAAGGTAGGAACACAGCTATTCTCCCTCCAGCTATGGGTAAATTATAGGGTAGTCTTGGCCCTTTAATCTTGGCATGGCAACTGCACAAGGAAAAGAAAAAATGAATTTAAACTCTGCTTAAAAAATATCTTGTACTGCATCCTGATTGACCTGGGGGGAAGGGGGTAAATATATATAAATGGGTTTTGGGGATGGGAGTTAGGTTTCTTAGTCTTTTAATCCCCACTAGTGACACATACCAAATCCCAAACACAAAAATAAGTAGGTAGTTACAATTGTATTAATTATCTACAGATAGTAATTATCCTGCTTAATTAACATTGTATTTCTTGTCTTTCTTTTGAGGTTCAAAATTATGGATAAATTAGTAATTTATTAGAATGTTAGAATGTTTAAAATATAAAGTGTCTCAAAACACTGCTAACATGTTTTGCTAAGAAATGCATGTTTTTTTTTTTACTTGTTAACAATAGTTCACCAATCAGCATGTTAATTGTTATGAATGTATAACATAAATACTAATAAATGAATAATTATAAATATTACTGAAAAAATATCTGCCTGGGGGGGGGGAAAAAAAAAGTTATTACTAATTTTATTTAATCTTATTATAATTTTATTTATTAATGAGGTCTCTATTAAAATCTGAGTTAGATTTGCCTTGAAACAGGCCATGTTATTAGTGCATTCAAAATCCTGCAATGTGTCTTATATATCACTAATAAATAAAGGTTTACATAATACAAGGTGTAGTTAATTTGCATACTGTTTTTTTCAAAACCAGGTTTAATAAATAATTACTTGGTGTTATTGATCACTAATATTATTGTTTTAGTATCCAATGTATTAAAATCAATCCTATGAATGATTTTATGTAGAAACCAATTAAAATATAATTAAAATAAGTGTAATCTTTTTAGATGCATTCTTATTCAATTTTGTTAGTCTTTCTAATTTAATATCTTAAAACTTAAATACTTATGCCTGGAGGGCATATATTCTTGCTAGTATGATTAAAAAATGAAATCTTGTGACCCCCATATAAAAATGAAATCTTGTGGACCCCCATATCAAAGAAAAATGAAATCTTCTGGACCCCATATCAAAGAAAATGAAATCTTGTGGACCCCATATAAATAAAGGAAATGCAATCTCATAGACCCTCATATAAAATAAATGAAATCATGTGGACTCCATATAAAAAATGAAATCTTGTGGACCCTCATAAAAAATTAAATCTTGTGGACCCTCATAAAAAAATTAAATCTTGTGGACCCTCATAAAAAAATGAAATTTTGTGGACCCTCATATAAAAAAAAGTGAAATCTTGTGGCCCCTATGTAAATAAAGGAATGCAATATCATAGACCCTCATATAAATAGAAAAATGAAATTAAGTGGAGAATCATATGAATTATAAAATGAAAACTCATGGACTCCCATATTAAAGAAAAATGAAGTTCATCAAAAATTTTTGAAGAAAGTCACATCCAATATTTTCACTGAGTAAATGACATTTAGTGAGAAAGATTTACTTGCCTTGCTTAGCACAAATTGTCAATTCTTGATGATATTTTTTACAAAGATACACATCACAAATATGAATGCAATTCCTTAACCTCTAGGTTAAAAAATGAATTGTTGGTACTTCCTGAAGAGGATGTGGATAAACATTGAAATATACTGAAGGAAAATAAAATTGCAACATCCTCAATGTGTTTCAATTTACTAAAGATTAAATGTACAAGTAATAGAACTGGATTACAGGAAATGATCACATGTACAGATAAAAAAAAGGTTTAAAAAATAAGGGGTGTATCAAGAGGTACACAGCTTCATATTAATACACTATATATTCTCTTTGGACATTAATGCAGGCATGAACTCAAAAATGCATTAGATTATGTAGATGGTGAATACAATCCTGCAACACATTCCATTCTGAAGACTGAACATTTTTTTTCAGAATATCTACTTACCCATCTATCATGCACATGATGTATCTAGGTCAAAATCAGCATTGTTCTTTAGGGTGTCTTCATTTATTTTCTGCCAGGGTGAGGTTTTTGTGTGTGTGTGTATATATATATATATATATATATATTATATATATATATATAGTCATGAAGACATGAAGTCAACGGCACATTGATAGTTTCTCGTCTATATATGATTTTGACACCATATATATCAATAATATTTAGCCTTCTTTAGCTATAATATATATGCTCTATCAATAATATTTAGCCTTCTTTAGCTATAATATATATGCTATATCAATATATTTAGACTTCTTTAGCTATAATATATATGCTCTATCAATAATATTTAGACTTCTTTAGCTATAATATATATGCTCTATCAATGGATATTGAGCACTCTTTACTTATAGATATAGTAAAGTATATTATCTCTCTCTCTATCTCTCTCTCTCTCTTTATATATATATATATATATATATATATATATATATATATATATATAATGTTGATTCAAAGTCATTTAATGAACATACAATTCCAACACGTTGTGAGACAAAACATTTAATATGTATAACAGAACATGGAAACGATAAGATACATAATACAGGAGAATAGAACATGTAAATACATATACAATATTTAGGTATAAACAAGATACCCAAATGTACCTAACATATAAATGTCACAGACATGGAACTAAAGGATAGTCCATGCTGTATAAAAGACTTACAGTAATGTAAGGGGGAGGCAAAAGCCCCACCGAGAAAGGGGGTAGATAGACTCTAGCAGTTCTTGAGAAGATCCAGCTAAAAAGAGGAAACAGCGTTTTAATGAACATGCTTAAATACCAGAGGTTCCTAGTGGGAACAAACTGCAACGCAGCGAGAAGATAATTCTTCCGGCAAAAGGAAGATAATCCCCTACATATATATATATATACACACACACACACACACACATACACACAAAAACTCTTACTTCTGTCTTACCATTCCCTTATTTGATCATCTGTTCATTTTAGCCAAACACATTTACATTTCTTCTTTCCCTCTGCTCTTTCACTCTCCCCCCCTCTATTGACTTTTCCCCTCTCTCTATGGTTCATTGTTTTTTTCTTTCTCTACTTTAATATACTGACTAACACTTGTGTACAATGAAATGCCAGTTGTATACCTCATGACAAGCTGATGTTTGATTAGAAAATAAATAAATAGTACAAATTCAATTTATGAATGATTTTAAAAGGACTAGCAAGAATATGCACCCTCCAGGCATAAGGGTTTAAGTTTTAATGTGATGAAATATATTGAATTAGAAAGACTAACAAAATTAAATTAGAACGCTTCTAAAAATATTACATTTATTTTAATTATATTTAAATTGGTTTCTATATAAAAATCATTCATAATTGATTCTCATACATTTGAGAATAAAACAATGATATTAGAGATCAATAACACCAAGTAATTATTTATCAAACCCCTTTTTGTTAAAACCTGTATGCAAATTAACCACACCCTATATTATGTAAACCTTTATTTCTTAGTGATATATAAGACATATTGCAGTAATACCATAGGCTGTTTTGAGGCAAATGTAACTCATATTTTCATAAATAATAATATCTATTCTATGTACTCATGATTTGACTATAAATCAAATACTCATTGATAAACTTATGCAATTTGTAACTTAAGTAGTGATGTAGTTTTGGTTACAGACAGACAACGAAGCTCCATTATAATAAGAATTAGACATGATTTTAAAAAATCTCCTACATCAAATTTCTCTGAGATTTTGAGATAAGTTATTACTATTTTTATCTATTTATGTTTTTTTTATTTGACATTGTGTTGGCCATTTCATACTCTGGCTTTCAAACAAAATTATTTTCCCATTGCAGTATATATCTATCTATATCTTCTATTTTGTTCTCCCTCTATCTTCCAAAACCTTTCTTTTTTCCTCTCATTGAAGCAGATAATAAGCTTCTGATGTATAGCATTATTACTTCCTCTTTCTTTGCTTATTATTATATTTTTTTCCTCACAATCAAAACAGAATGGTCTATAATTTATCTGAGGTGATGACAGAATACATGTTCATGTTTTATTCTATTCTTGATATGATAGATAATAGATAGGTAATAATAGATTCTTATTATTGATATTATAGATAATAATTTAAAAAAATTGTTTTATACCTTGGCTAACTTCTTTTTTTTTTTTCTTTTTTTGACAAGGACCCTGATACCGATGGACCTGAACTGTCAGACTGGGAGAAATATGCAGCCGAGGAATATGAAAATTTATTGGCTGAAGTGGGAGTCAGTGAAGACTTGTGAGTATAAAAATCCTCCCTTTTTTTCCCCCCCTTTTGTCCCTTCTATTGTTAAATGTTGCTGAGAAGTTACTTTATTTCCTGTAAGAATTCTTTAACACTGTTAGTCTGACATAATTAGATTTTAAAGAAATAGAGCCAAATACACACTGGGTGTTTCAGAAGAATTGATATCATTTTATAATCTAATAACTTGACCATTCTCATTGAAATGATCTCAAATTTTAACAGTATGTGTGAAACAACTCAAAATCCTGTTTGGTTTTCTATTAATTTATTTGGGGGGGGGACTGATGGAAATTAAATTTTGTTACAGGGTATGCATCAAATAAAAAGTTTGAAAAGCCCTTGTTTAAATGTATGTATTTTGGAGTTTATATATTAGTAGTTTTTGGGGGAACTCAATGGAATAAAAGTAAAACTGAATGAATCACAATTTTGACTGTTAGGAAAAAAAAAAGTCGAGATAATAAATATTGAACAGTGTCCAATATGTAGTTGTAGAGCTGATTTAGGGGACCAAATCAGCAACAGAAATTAACTACTGAGGTTTCATCAAAAGGATCTTCAGGATAATTCTGGTTTTTATATATATATATATATATATATATATATATATAAACTTTCAAAGAAAAAAAAAAACTTTGTAAAACCTGTCTGATGAGGCTAGAACTCATTTTTTGAGTTTCTGGTTGAAATAAAAAATATAACAGGATGATGGTTTGTTAAGTTTTTCTTTCTTTAAAAGTTAGATATTGCTCTGTATATAATTTAATTTATTGATTATTATACATTGAGCTCTTATATGTATGAGTATATATGTTTGCACTTACAAGAGCATACAGTATGATTGTACAATGAGATTTCGATGATCCCAAATAGAATCATCCCTTACTTACCAGTTATTTGGATTACCTTACATTTATATATATATTTAATCTATTTTATCTTTTGTGACCTTAGGTATAGGTCATCCAGGGTCTGATAATATCTATCTGTTATTTTTTCTTTGTGTTATTATAATTCACTAAATGTCCATATTACTAAGGCTCTGCTATTTTTGGCCTGATTTTATTCAAACTTTCAGGCATTTTTTGGTTCATATCTGGAAAGGTTTATTTTCCCTTTTTCTTTTTCACTGTAGTAGGAGATCTAGCTTACTGTTTTTTTGGATTTCTTAGATGAGATCTGTCTTTCACCCTTTCTGTTTGTTTACCTCACTGTAAAAAAAGTGTCTGTCTTACAGTGCCACTGTAATCGTCACAAGACGAAGGCGTCAAGCTCTCTCTTTCTATATGTACTTACAATTTCTGTTAAATTTAAATTTTAATTACCATATTTATCATGGAAAAAGATTTACTAAGTTTAGCTTTAATGGGGCTCTGATTGGCTTATGAAGTCATGTGACCAGGCAACTCCTGGGAAGATTAGATAGTTTACTCAGAATTGAGCCAACTGCCTAAAGGTAATTCTGTCTGTGCTGATTTTCCTGTGTGTGTGGTTAAGTATGAATCAAGGGAATGATTATGTGTACAAATTAAGTCTCTGTGTTCCTGGTTAACTAGAAAAATAGAAATGGAACAGAATGCAGAGAGAGACAGCTCTGAAGAAGAACCATCTGAGAACATGATACATCGATCACAGCAGATATAGTAACTTAGAAGAATGGCAGAGAACATAAGAAATAATTTTTTTTTAAATTAAGTTGGTGGAGTGGCCTATTGTTGGTATCAGCTGAACAGTGAGGGAGTCTATCCCCTTTTCACTAGCACTCAATGGGAGATTATTTTGCCTCTGAGATGGAGCACCACACTTAACATCAGTTCTCCACTTTACTGCACAGATCCAAGCTGTACTACTCATATGCTGAATTGGTGGGGGCTAATTTTGAACCTGGAACCTTGTGTTTCCGAGGCAGATGCTCTACCAACTTTGCTAGCCTAGTTGGCCACATGAGGTACTCATCTCAATTAGAGAAGATTAAGCAAGTTTTAAGGAGATTAAGATAATCTAAGTTCTTTGTTTTTTAAATTTTTATTTAATTGCCATTTTCAAAAGTAGATGAGTATATGGAAATTTCATGGGTGTTTTTGACTAAGATTATTTGTTATCTATTGTTTTTCTCTTGCTTTTGCCTGTATTTTTCTCATTCTCTTACTCATCTCTTTTAGTCTGTGTTGTCCGTATATAGATGGTTTTATGTATCTTATATACTAAAGTAATGAACGTCTTAGTATAATGAATGACCTCTAATTTTGAGCCACAAAATTAATCATATTGCATGTGATGAACAATCCTAAATTTTAGCTATGCTATTCTACAAAAATATACCTTCAACATTTAATGACATTAATAAAAAACATTCTAACACGTATTCATACTTTCAAAACTACTGTAATACACTCAACAATATATATATATATATATATATATATATATATATATATATTATATGAATAAATAAATAAATATTTTGGTTTATATTTTTATATTTATTTGCGTGGGAACAAGTTTGCTACCATTGTTTTTTTTAAAGCTGAGCAATCATCAGGCAACGAAAAATGTTTTTGAAATATATATATATATATATATATATATATATATATATATATATATATATATAAACGTAGAAAGGAATTCATTATAATTAAATAACCATAACAACCAAATTTGGCGAATACTGTGTGCGATGTGCGGAACACTGGACAGGTGTTTCAACCTATATTAGGTCTCATCAACAGTGCATACCGTGATTTCCCCCAGATTTATATATATATATATATATATATATATAAAATCACATATACAAACATCTTATGTGACTACACCTTATGCTATATAGACATGTGGTTAGCCACTTTTCTCACATTTTCTTCTGAAGATTGTGCGAATCATATGAAACCTAAAAGTATCCATAATTTTAATATTTTTAGGTTTTATTTACTTGCTCTGCCATAATAGCATTGTTATTTTTTAATTCAAAGACTTTTATCTGCATATCTATATATATATATATAGTTGATGTTTGTGGAGCATTTATATATTTTCTAAATTAATATGTACTCTGCTGATGACTACATAAGGAAATGTAAGCATTTTACTCGGATGGTTTCCCTTGCACTTGAATAATGAGTAACAAATATAACTTGAGTTATCTCCCTTGTATCCTGTTATAATACAGAAATTTAAGATAGTATGTGACATTTATTTGTCTATTTTATAAAGTTTTTCTATTGCAGATGTTCACCATGATTCATCTTGATCCAAGATGTGTATAGCTTGAGCCTTCTAGTCATTATTATTATTTTTTTAAGACTAAGTCTAGGAGAGCTAGTAATTAAAATAATCTTATTATAATGGAGATTAGGTTTCTGTCTACGTCGCAATACATTGCATAAGTTTGTCAATGAATATTTAATTTATTGTTAAATCATTAATACATAGAGTAATTATCATTTATTAACAATATTTCTGAAAATCTGCATTAGATTTGCCTCAAAACAGCCCATGTTCTTATTGCGTTTAAAATCTTTCAATATGTCTTATATATCACTTAGAAATAAAGGTTTATATAATATATGGTGTGGTTAATTTGCACACTAGTTTTAACAAATAATTACTTGGTGTTATTGATCTCTAATATTGTTTTATTCTCCAATGTATTAAAATCAATCCTATGAATGATTTTATATAGAAACCAATTAAAATATTCTCAAAATAAGTGTAATTTTTTTATATGCGTACTTATCTAATTTCGTCAGTATTTCTAATATATTTCATTACATTAAAACTTGAATGCCTACGACCGGCGGGTACATATTCTTGCTAGAAATAATAATAGGACAAATACAATATATTTAACAAAGTTTCATGTCTGAATGAGAGAACATGAAATCTAAATAAATAATACAAAATTAAGTAGTAACCTGACTTTTTCTTGTTTCATTTTTTTGGGGGTTTTTTTTGTAAAAACTGAGGCGTTACAATATACCCAATTTGTCGTCTGCTACAAATTTTAAAAACGAATTAAAATTAATTAAATCTATTATTTAAGGTCAAACTAAATTGATAAGTAGTAACATAATGACTATCATTAAAAAAAGAAAAATATCATTACATATGCAGTTTATTTTTAATACGTTTAAAGGGATTTGTTTTGGTCAATTTCGACGCGATCCGCCATTCTGTCTCTTTTTCAATGGTTTTAAGCGCTTGTAAACAATTATATTATAATTTTCGTCTATAGTATTTACCAAATTGTCTGTACCACTATCATAGCAAATTTGTAGCTCAGTAAACCTGACATATTGCAATTTACTTAGTGAATTACTAAATTTGCAATGTTTCATTTTTCAAAAGTTTTTAACTTGCTTAAAGTATATATAATATGGTGGCCAGTTCCAAACTGTTTAAATATTTTTGAATTTATTATTTTAAACTGATATGCATTACACTCTGTTTGTATATTTATTTACTAAGTTTGGTTTATTTATCATATAATGTCAGAAGTATGGGACACTTTTCACGATTGAAATTCATTAGTTCAGCTAAACCAGTGGTTCTCAACCGGGGTCCATATGGACCCCCGGGGAACGTATAACATTTTTTGGGACCCAGGCAAGCAAAATATATTTAATTATATTAAAATATAATGGGATTTTTAATCATCGAATGGCTATGGGAGGGTCCACCAGAGTAAAATAGAATTAAAAGGGGTCCATAGGTAAAAAAAGGTTGAGAACCATTGAGCTAACCATATACCATGCAACTAATGCTTATCAGGTGTGTATGTGGGGCGGGGTTGTGCTGCAGTGGCTACTAATGTAGCCACTGCAGCACAACCATAGTAAGTGAGTTCGAATTCCAATTGCTCTATCAAGTTAACTTTGGACTAATACCCTTGGGAAAGGTATGAAACCCTTCATCCCTCCAGCTATGGGTTAAATAGTACCAGTACTGTTCTTCTACAAGGATGGTTTTGAATAACCCACAAAGGTTGATATGCTATTAAACAAAGAATAGAGTGCTCATCATCATCAAGGTGTGCTGACAGCAAGGATTTCCTTGGCTCTCTCACACTATCTGACCTATTGGTCATTGCTCTTGACAAGTCTTCTAGATGGCATCATGTGTCCATACGGAGTTGATAATATTAGTCTTTGCTTGTTGATCAACACTGGTGTGTCCATGTGTAGGAGTCCATAAGAGAATGTTGTTCATGAGTTCATTCTTACTTCTCCAGCAGTGCTCAGCATATTTTGCTCATCTTATTTGGATTGTTTGTGAGATAGGAGGCAAGTGACCACACAGCTGTTTATTTTGTAGGGTGCTGCTTCCAGGATTTATTCAAAACAGCACACAGTATTCTTGTGAATTCCCAATTATTTTTTTCTCCGGCATTTCATAAAAGTTCAAGTGGTGCAACCATACAATAGTATTGACATGGCTACAGTCACTAACCATTATAACATGCAATTCATGCTTTTAAATTTAGTTACAGGTAACGAGTGAGGATTGTCCTCAGTACTTCGATTATATAGATAGTTAAACTATTTAACATGATACAGTTTATTGTTTTGTGGTATGCTATTGTAGTGTAATTGCAAGCTAATCTCACAGATCCATTACTACTGAATGGTGAGTTTGATCCTTGCTAGATGTCCCATACTTGCAAATGGGTTGAGTAAATACCTACATTTTATTATATTTTGTCTCCAGTGGAATGCTAATTATGGGTGAAGAGTGATTATTTAGCCACGATTGTCTGGTGTCTGGGAGATGCAAATCAACAACCACCTTTTTAACTCTTTGCCGACCAAATCCCCCCTCTCAGCTGTACTAAATTTTCCATTCAACTGGTTCCCTATTGCAAAAGGATTGAGTACCAGTTTCAGACTCGATTCACAGACAAAACAAAAAATGGCAAGGGTTTTTACCTAGTGATTTTTCTGTGTAAACAAGTGACATGTGTAAGAGCTGCTGCTAGTGGTTTATAGTAGGATCGCAGTGGTGAGTGGTTTAAAGGAGGCAAAGAGTTAAACATGGACCCTTGTAATTTATTTCTTGGAGTTGCTGGTAAAGGTGAAATTCTAAAGTTGCAGTTACTTGAAATGATTACATAAAGTTATGTTTTGTGTGTTGGTAATTTTAATTTCTCTATACTTCTTTGACTGTATTCTTCACTCCTCTAACCCTCGTTCAGGGGGCTATCTTTGATCAGTCTCCAAGATCTGTGTTCACTCCTCCACTCTGACTGAATCTGTAAGACCTTCCTCCTGTCGATCAAGCTGAGAGTATCCCCAGCAGAGTATATCCTGGGTATGAGATTAGACTGAAATCTTGGGGTGAGGCCCTTTAATTACCATTACTCACAGATTCACTCTAACCTGTCAGCTGAGGCTGTAATATACACTGACTGCACTTCTGCAGGTAATAGCCCCACCCCATCCCCAATCAAGCCACCTGTTGGCTAAGTCATGACCCGTAATGCCTTATGGCTGGACAGTCCATGACATGCAACACTCCATTTTGGTCCTTACTTAGGCTAACAGATGGTTGGAGAGGTCCCTTCGATCAATCGGCTAGTCTCATCAACCCCTAGCACTTATATGATTGTCCCAACCCTATTGCCCGTATGACAAACTCCAACTCATTTTTATCATATATGTGCTAGAAGGCGGTGGCTGAGGGTGTTAGTGTCTTGGGTATGATGTTAAACTGGATCTAATCATGAAGTCCCAATTTTGGAGCTTTGGGAGTGTGGAGTACCCCTTCATTGTCATTACTTCCAGGTCCACTATGACTCTGAGTGGTAGTACCTGTTAGGGTTCCATCTATGGATTAAATAGAAAAAAATGAGTTTTAAAAAAATGTGTTTAAAAAAATTGAGTACCCATCAAGAATGAATAAAACAAAACATTTTTGGTATAAAATAACCCAACGAGGGTTGATATGCCATAAAATGCATCCAACCAACCAAATTATTGTCTTGGATGATTTATGTGATAGGAGGCAGCTGGCTGTACAGCTGCTTTTTTGTGGGGTGCTGCTTGCAGGGTTTGTTCAGACAGCCTGCAGCATCCTTGTGTAATTCCAATCTAACCTTTTCTTTAAATGTTTCATTAGAGTCCAGGTAGTGCAGCCATACAGTAGCATCGACATGGCCACAGCTTGGAACAATTCATTCTTTTTAAAATATAAACACCCCTATTTACAATGTCACTTGTCAATAAAACAACTTCAGCATGCTTTTTTTTTACTCATTTCATTTAATGCACATTTACCGAAACAGTTAACTGATTGGCCTCATTCTAAAAAATGAAAATAAAAACTACACGTGAACGATATTGGAAATATATATATTTATACATTTCAATGTAATTGTGTATTTTACTTTTTGAATAGAGATAAGCGTTCTAATTATTCAGTTATATTTTTTATATACATTCTTTTATAAATGCTAAAAAGATATGATTTAAGATATAAGTATTTGTTTTACTGTACATAAGAGTATTATTGGATTTTTTTTTGGGGGAGGGGATTTCTTTTTCAATTCATTTTTCTTCCCTCGAGTAAAAGACATTATTTTTTTTTTTTCATAAAAGATCATATCAGAATGTATTTGATTTTTTTCTTTTTTCCTTTTTTTTTTTTTTTTGTCTACTTTTTCATTGCAAAAGCTTTTCCTCACCCCCCCCTCCACACGTTTTTTTTATGCTAATGAAATGTTTGAGTGTATGTAGACATAGTAAAAGGCAAAAAAGTCGCTTGAAAATACAAAACGAAGAAAAAAAATCAATTGGTCTCATGAAATATTCATTTTACATACACTAATATAATATATATATATATATATATATATAATTTTTGCTG
Organism: Doryteuthis pealeii; assembly: GCA_023376005.1. Lineage (NCBI taxonomy): Eukaryota > Metazoa > Mollusca > Cephalopoda > Myopsida > Loliginidae > Doryteuthis > Doryteuthis pealeii. The sequence continues at coordinate 8,963,232 of CM042148.1, forward strand.
ATTAGAAATTTTTGCTGGTGCTGCCCCACATTCTAGAGTTTAGTGTTGGGTGGGATAGTGATACCCCAAGGCAAAGAAAGACGAAAAAGAGGAAGTGTATTTACATTTGGTGGTGGTGGGGGGGTCCTATATTTTGGGTTTGCAGTTCACTGATTAGTCTGATAGATTCTTCTTAAGAAAATGTGGATGTTAGATCAGACATCCCTTGGCACTAGGTGGCGGGGGGAAACCATAAATGATTAATACAGTCTCTCTCTTCTCTCTCTCTCTTGATCCTCTTCTTTGTATTGCATATTTTTTAAATATTTTTAACACACCTTCCTGATTCATTCTCTCTCTCTCTCTTCTGCATGTTTCTGTTGCTCTCTCTGAGTATCTTGCCTTTGCTGTCTCTCTCTCTCACCACATCTTGCTATTGCTTACTCTCTTGCACTGTATTTTTTATTGCTCTCTCAGTCTCTCAATCTTTCTCTTGCTGTTTCTCTTTCTCTATCTTTTGTGTGCTCTCTCCCTTGTCACACCTGTCTGTTGCTCTCTCGTTAGCTCTTTCTCACTCTCTCTCTCTCTCTTTTGTTGCTCTTTCTTTAGCTCTTCTCTCTCTTTGTTGCATCTTTCTTTAGCTCTCTCTTCTTTTGCTCTCTTCTTTTGCTGTCTCTCTCTCTCTTTTGCTGCATCTTTCTTAGCTCTCTCTCTCTTTTGCTGCATCTTTCTTTAGCTTCTCTCTATTTTGTTGCATCTTCTTTAGCTCTCTCTCTCTCTCTCTCTTTTGCTGAATCTTTCTTTAACTCTCTCTCTCTCTTTTGCTGCATCTTTCTTTAGCTCTCTCTTCTTTAGCTCTCTCTCTTCTCTCTCTCTCTCTCTTTTGTTGCATCTTTCTTAGTCTCTCTCTCTCTCTCTCTCTCTCTCTTTTGCTGAATCTTTCTTTAGCTCTCTCTCTCTCTTCTCTCTCTCTCTCTCTTTGCTGAATCTTTCTTTAGCTCTCTCTCTCTCTCTGCTGCATCTTCTTTAGCTCTCTCTATTTGTTGCATCTTTCTTTAGCTCTCTCTCTTCTCTCTTTTGCTGCATCTTTCTTTAGCTCTCTCTCTCTCTCTCTTTTGCTGCATCTTTCTTTAGCTCTCTCTCTTTTGCTCTTTCTTTAGCTCTCTCTCTCTTTTGCTCTTTTCTCTGCATCTTTCTAGCTCTCTCTCTCTCTCTCTATTTGTTGCATCTTTCTTATCTCTCTTTGTTGCATCTTTCTTTATCTCTCTCTCTCTCTCTCTATTTGTTTCATCTTCTTTAGCTCTCTCTCTTCTCTATTTTGTTGCATCTTTCTTTAGCTCTCTCTCTCTCTCTCTCTCTCTCTCTCTCTATTTTGTTGCATCTTTCTTTAGCTCTCTCTCTCTCTCTCTCTCTCTCTATTTTGTTGCATCTTTCTTTAGCTCACTCTCTCTCTCTCTCTATTTTGTTTCATCTTTCTTTAGCTCTCTTCTCTATTTTGTTGCATCTTTCTTAGCTCTCTCTCTCTCTTTTGCTGAATCTTTCTTTATCTCTCTCTCTCTCTCTCTCTCTCTCTCTCTCTTCCTCATTGCATCTTTTTTTAGATCTCTCTATCTCTCTCTCTCTCTCTCTCCTATTTTGTTGCATCTTTCTTTAGATCTCTCTCTCTCTCTCTCTCTCTCTCTATTTTGTTGCATCTTCTTTAGATCTCTCTCTCTCTTCTTTGACACAATTTGGGTTGCCTTTTCTCTTTCTCTCACTGCATTTTCTGTGCGCTCTCTCTTTCATCTTTCTTCTCTCTCTCTCACCACATCTTTTCTGCTATGTATATACTTTTTTCTGTTGCGTGCTCACTCTCTCTCACTTTACATCTTTCAGTTGCGTTGTCTCTCTCTCTCTCTCTCTCTCTCACTGCATCTTTCACTTGTTTGTACCCATTCTCTTGCTCCTGTCATGTCTTCCTGTTGCTTTTGTAAAATCTTTATTTCATTAACTCACATGGTTTAATGGTTAACAAGTGAGACCAACAGACCATTGTTAGTGAGTTTGATTTTTGTTGGGTGACTTATATGCCTGGCCTTGTGCCAATCTAAGTAATATGACAACTTACATGGTTTCTACTTCTTTTATTGCTCACTATTCCTATTTCTGTCTAGTGTCCCTCAACCTCTACATTATTTTATCATAATTGCTCCTCTCTCCCCTCTCTCTCTCTCCCTGTCTCTCTCTCTCTCTCTCTCCATTGTAATTGCTCATATTTTCTTTCTCTGCTTTTTCTTTTCTCTCCATTATCATTTTCTATTTTGTTTTCTATCCATTATTTTTTCTTTCATTGGCTCTTGCTTTTTCATCCTTTTTTTCTTCCCTTCTCCTCCTTCCTCTTTTTTCTTTGTTCTCTTTCTCTTTTTTTCTTTCTTTTCCTTTTCTCTTTCTCTTTTTTTCTTCCTCTTTTCTCTTTTTTCTTTCTCTTTTTTTCTTTCTTTCTCTCTCTTCCTCTTTCTTTCTCCTTTTCTGTTTTTTCTTTCTGTTTTTTCTTTCTTCATCTTTTTTTGCTACTCTTTTTTTTCTTTCTCTCTCTTCCTTTCTTTCTCTCTCTCTCTCTCTTTCTCTCTCTTCCTTTCTTTCTTTCTCTCTCTCTTTCTCTTTCTTTCCCTATCTTTCTCTCTTTCTTTCCCTATCTCTCTTTCTCTCTTTCTTTCCCTATCTCTCTTTCTCTCCTTCTCTCCCTATCTCTCTTTCTCTCCTTCTCTCCCTATCTCTCTTTCTCTCTTTCTTACCCTTTCTCTCTTTCTTTCCCCTTCTTCTTCTTTCTTATCTCTCTTTCTCTCCCTATCTCTCTTTCTCTCCCTATCTCTCTTTCTCTCCCTATCTCTCTTTCTTTCCTATCTCTCTTTCTCTCTTTCTTTCTATTCTCTTTCTCTCTCTATCTCTCTTTCTCTATTTCTTTACCTATCTCTCTTCTCTTTTCTCTTTTCTTTCTCTCCTATCTCTCTCTCTCTCTCTCTCTTTCTTTCCCTATCTCTCTTTCTCTCTCTTTCTTTCCCTATCTCTTTTCTCTCTCTTTTTCCCTATCTCTCTTTCTCTCTTTCTTTCCCTATCTCTCTTTCTCTCTTTCTTTCTATCTCTCTTTCTTCCCTCTCTTCTCTCTTTCCTTCTTTCTTCTCTCTCTCTCTTTCTCTCTTTCTTTCCCCGCTCTCTCTTTCTTTCCGCCCTCTAGCTCTCTCTTTTTCTTTTTCTTTCTTTCCTGCTCTCTCTTTTTCTTTTTCTTTCTTTCCCGCTCTCTTCTTTTTCTTTCTTTCTTTCCCGCTCTCTCTTTTCTTTTTATTTCTTTCCCGCTCTCTCTCTCTCTTTTCTTTCTTCCCGCTCTCTCTCTCTTTTTCTTCTTTCCCGTCTCTCTCTCTCTTCCCCTCTCTCTCTCTTCCCCTCTCTCTTTCTTTCTCTCTTTCTTTCCCATTCATTTCTCTTCCTTTCCTTCTGTTTCTTTTTCTTTCTCCCATTCATTTTTTTTTACTTTCTTTCTTTGGTAAGAAACCACACCCTTTCAACTACCCAATCAACTATTTTTCACAGAATTTAAGTGAGAAAAATCGCAATGAAAAAAAGTTTCCTTTTGATGTAGATGTGTAGATTCGTTTTTGATTATTTTCCTTTATTAATTAATTAATTAAAACCTTCTGCGTCGTCCACTGCTTACATCTAATTACAATTACAGCACAGAACATTTATTGCTTGATTTAATTATAACTAGCCAATGTTTTTCATGAGAGATAATAAAGTTATCTTCATATTGATATTGGTGGACATATATCGATGGTGTAATGGTTAGTACTATTGGATTCAAACTCTAGCCAAGACAGTTTGTACTAATACCCTTGGGAAAGTCATGAGACAACTGCTCCCTTCAGCTATAAGTAAAATAACAGGGTAATTGAAACCTTTTATGCATTTACCCAACCCCTCTGCCGCAAACAGGATGCGACACAAGGTTCATTTTTAAGTGGTATTTCATCATTATCATGTTGCGCAGTTGGCATGAATATCCATGACAATCTCTCACCAACCTTCCCTATCATTCACTGTTAGAGGAGCTTCTCTGCGCTGCATCCAGCATCCTCGGTCAATGTAGGTCCTTGGTGGGTGGCCCACACTATACGTCCATGTGTTGGCTTCCACAGGAGAACGTCGCTTATGAGCTCGTCATTGTTTCTCCAGCAGTGTCCAGCATGCCTTGTCCTCCTCACTTGGATGGTTTGTGAGATGGAGGGCAAGTGGCCATATAGCTGTGTCCTTGTGGGGTGCTGTTTCCACGATTTGTTCAAGACCGCACGCAATATTCTTCTGCAGCTCCCATCTAGCTTATTCTTAAGGCGCCTCATTAGGATCCAAGTGGTGCAGCCATACAACAGCACTGATATAACCACAGCCTGGAAGAATTGTAAGAGCACAGTCTGCTCTACTATTTTACCCATAGCTGAAGGGAGAATAGCTGAATATATACCTTTCCCAAGGATAGGGCATTTCATGTAGTGTAATGGTTAGCAAGCCATTGCTGGTGAGTTTGATTCTCATTGGTGTCCCATACTTGTGGCCTTGTGCCACAACTAAGCTAAGTTTTGTAAATATTTAAATTTTCCAAGAGTAATAGCACTATGTGAAATGCAAACAGCTTTGTCCAGGATTTGAACTCTGTTTACCATGTTCATTTCCAACAATGATAACCATTACAATATGAGCGCCTTTTAACCTTGCAAAAAAGCAACTCATTGGTAATTGGTCTGGCCATTGATTTTTTTTCCCCTTGTTATTGGTACCATGTAATCCAGCAAAACCTGTCACATATTATTTGGAGAGGAGATGAAAACTGCTAAGTAGCCATCATATTGCCCTGAAAGATTCGATGGAACAGAATTATTCTGTGTAGCTCTCTGACAACCTAAAAAGATTTGAGTATATGGAGATGAGGATATAATGACATTCATTTATCTCAAGGGAATATGAATCTTAATCTGTGTATAATTGTCTATGTATTATCATCACCAGGTTGCACTGACAGCATGAATTCTCATGACTCTCTTTCACCACCCGTCCCTTTCGGTCATCCCCACTAGGAGGTCTTCTGCACAGCATCCAGAATTCACACAAAGATGATATAGGTTTTTGCTGGTATTCCGTGTCAAACAATCTCGGGTTATTTTATGCGTATAAGTTAGGGAATCATGTTTGTTGACTATTCATATTTACATTGTTTGTGTTGTTTTTCAAGGGTTAATTTTTATTTAAATTAAACATTTTTTTTTTGCACTCAGTCCTATTGAATATGAATGATTTCTAAATAGATCTATTTTACCCATAGATGGGACCCTACGAGGTACTATCACTCCTCAAAAGAGTGGACCTGAGAGTAATGGCAATGAAGTGATACTCTACACTCTCCAGAATTGGAGCCTCACTATCAGATGTAGTTTAATGTCATACCTTGGATATCCCCGGGGGGGGGGTGTTCTTACTCCTCTGCAGAGGATATAGCATATTTTAAGCCTCACTGATAGGGTTGAGCATTGACTTGAGAGATGCTACTGAGTAGAATTACTGGACATGGCACCCACCACGGCCTTAAGTAGGTTGTGTGAAACATTTATTCAAACATGATATTGAGCCATAAAATATACAAGGGGCATTTTTTATGTTTAAAATTTTTTACAAATGGACATGCATTCACTGGTTATTTCCTATAACTCCAACATAACAAAAGGGGACCACTCTTGACTTATAAATTAATTTATTTTTAGATCTACTAGAAAAAGAAAACTGGTTTTAGGGTTAGTTTAATGGGAAAATAATAAATTATTTATTAGTCAAGAGTGGTTCCCTTTGTTTATGTTGGAGTCATAGGAAATAACCCAATCACGTCTTTTGTCAAGGGTCTCCATCAGTAGCCATTACATTTTTACCAAGTAGAAATGTTAGCTGAAAATTGCTCTATCCAACAGTATTATTAGCTCACTGCATCTATTGTAGTTTCCATGGAAATTAGTAGATTTACATCAGAGTGTCGTTCATCTAACATATCAACCAAAACCAATTAGTTATCACCATTAAATTTAATTGTCAGTTGTTCATTAAGAAGTTTATCTTAATCTTTTATATAATTAGATGTCTTGTTTATTAATCATCATAGGTCGTGCATATTAATACACTCTGGCAGGTGAGAGTGAAGATTGATGAGACCAACTTTAGATTGTAAGACTTGATGGTTTTATTACAAGTCTTGATATTCATTATGGATTTCTCTCTCTTTTATATCTTTCTCTTAGCACTTTCCTGTTCTCACATTGTACAGTTATCACTCTATTAAATTCTGCTTTTATCCCCCCCCCGTCCCCATCTTTCTTTCTAATTTTGGTTGTCTTCTTTTTCTTCTATTGGGTTGTCCTCTCTTTTCATTCATCCTTGCTCACTCCCACTTTCTTTCCGTCGATCACTCGACCCCCCACCTTTCTTTTCCATCCTCACTCAACCCCCACCTTTCTCTCTGTCCTCGCTCGGATCCCCCATTTTTTCCATCTCTCCTTGCCCCCCTGTCTTTCCATCCTTGCTCGCTCCTCCATCGGTCTTTTTACTCCTCCCCCTTCTTCAAGTCATAGCTGCTTCCCTCTTTATGTCATCACTTGGCTCCCTATTCTTTCATCATTACTATGGTTCCTCCTTTTCTTTCCATTCTCACTCGGCTCCCTTTTTCTTTCCATCTCACTCGGTCCCCCTTTTTATTTCCATTCTCACTCAGCTCCCCTTTTTTTCGTTTCATCATCACGGCCCCTTTTTCTTTCATCATCACTCGGCCTCCCCCTTTTCTTTTCATTCTCACTCTGCTCCCTCTTTTCTTTCCATTCTCATTGGCTCCCCCTTTTCTTTCCATCTCATTCTCACTCGACTCGATCCCCCTCCTTCTTTCCATTCTACACTAGCTCCCCCTTTCTTTCATTCTCACCAGCTCCCCTCTTCTTTCCATTCTCTACTTTCCCTTTTTAATATCATTAGCTGATTTTTACTTCAGTTTTGAAATTAAATTTGTATTTTCTTATTGTATTATTGGTAATAAGTATCCTTCACTAGAAACTTTTAATCCAACTTCAACCATTTGTAAATTCACTGCTCTAAACACATGGCCACCATTCCTTTCTCTCTTTCCATAAACACTGAAGATTTTTCAAGATAAAAATTAAATGTCTCTCAAGAAAAATCAAAGATAAAAAATACTTAACAAGGTGATTCTCAGATCTTTTTTGCAATGAACAATTTTAATACATAAAACGTTTTTCTTATATCTTCTCTTTTTTTTTTTATATCAAAGAAAAGAATTTGCTCTTTTCAATCAAAGAATTGTGTGGATGCAGGCAATTCTACAGAAGCTTGTCTGCAAGACACGATGAAAAAGTAATATTTTCTGGCTTTTTCGATCACAGATCTTGATTGAAGTTGAAATTTTTGAGATTGGATTTCTGGATATTCAGAAGAATTCAAGGATCTAAATTCAGTTGTAGACAGTCTTGTGTGTTACATATTTGTCAGTGCCTAAGAAAAGATACTTGATCTCCCAGGGCATCTATTGTAGTGTAATGACTACAGAGCTCGTTAGCAGACCATCGTTTTAATCACCTGACTTTCTCAGTCTCTTTGTCTGTGACTTATCTCTTAAATCGTTGGGATAGCCTAAAGTTGGTATCAGCCAGACAGCGACGGAGTCTCTCCTGTTTTCACTAGTGCTAGACTAAGGAGATTTTTTTGCATCTGTGGTGGAGAATCACATCTACCATCAGCTCCTTACTTTACTGCACAGATCCCTGTGCTACTCGTATGCTGAGTTGGCGAGGACCGGTATCGAACCAGGAACCTTGTGGTTCCTAGTCTGACACTCTACTGAGTGAGCTAGGACCTCTTAAATAAACATGCTTATACGACAAGAAAGTTCCCAGTTTGAAAAGAAGGTTCCCGAGTCTGACAAGAAATACTTGAAGAAGGCCGGAGGGTATATCGGCTGAAACGTTGTACAAATAACAATGAAGATGGGGACAATAGTCCGAATAACGTAGATAATGCTGATCTTCAAGCCTCATCTCAAACATTGAGAGAAATGCTTATATCTGTATTATTTGGATTATTCGGACTATTGTCCTCATCTTTATTGTTATTGACACAATGCTTCAGCAGATAACAATAAAGATGAGGACAATAATCCAAATAATCCAAATTACCAAGCCGCATCTCAAAAATTCAGAGAAATAGTATGCATATATCTCCAACAATTTCTCTTACACCACTAACTTGCTATTATGTTAGGAGTTGCACTTGCACAATCTTGTGTTTTGTCAAAATATTTCTTTTTTTAAAAATTGGCTCTTACTTATCACTTTATTATAGATATGGAAAAATTTAATGTATATTTAAAATCAACAAAACTCAGAAAAAATGAATAAAGTTGTATTACAAAGAGGAAGGATTAAAAGAAAATTCCATGTAAAAATTATTTATTTTACAGTCTTTAAAATGGGAGGATTTTATATATTAAAGGCTGTACCTGTCAAAATGGCACACTTTTGCTGTTTTTTTTTTTTCTCTTTTGAAGATGTACTTTTTAACATAATTTATTTCATTGTTACAATTAAGAAAATTCGTAGAAAAAATTTAAAATATGTAAGTTTAGGTTCTGTTTTCTAAGGAAAATTTGAAATAAGTGACAATTTATAATTTTAATTTTTTTTCATAAAAGTTAAAGAAAGAAGGTGGTGGTGTCATACCAAAATTTGACCATTTTACCATACAAATTTATTCACATAGAAAAGGCTCAAATAGTTATTATGCAATTAACGTATATAAGGATCATTAATGTACATTAAAGATCAGAAAGATAAAACAAAACAAGGAAATAAAATACAGTCAATCACTCTACAGAGTCTATATCTACATTGGAAATGTTGCAAATAATTCTGAGTATCACAGAATATTTCAGGTCAAAAAACAAGAAAATAAAATACAGTCAATCACTCTACAGTGTTATATCTACATTAGAAATGTTATAAATAATTCTGAGTATCATAGAGTGAATATTTCAGATCAAATTTCAAAAGCAATCCAAACATTAAGTGGTGTAAGGGAAACACCAATATAAAAATTCCACAATGGGCAGGGTTAGCTCAGTCGGTAGAAGCGTTCAGCTAGAAACCACAAGGTTCCTAGTTCGATACCGGTCCTCGCCAACTCAGTGTATGAGTAGCACAGGGATCTGTGCGGTAAAGTAAGGAGCTGACAGTAGGTGTGGCGCCACCTCAGATGTTAAAATAATCTCCTTGGTCTAGCGCAACTGAAAGGGATAGACTCCTTGCTGATTGGCTGATATCGACTTTAGTCCGCCCGATGACTTTACTTACATTGGTAAATAGTTGATAGTAAAATAATATTGAACATTGTTTTATTTTTAATGCTTTTATGAGGTTACTTGCACTGTCTGCAAAGCGAGTTGAGGCAGACAGGTATTTAGAAGTGCATAGGCTATTATTATTTATTTATATTCTTTATTTAGGTAGCATTTTGCATTTTATTTAATTGAAGTTAGTATCTGGAATATATCTAATAGACAAGTTAATTTTTTTTCTTAAGATTTTGTTTTTTGCAATTTTTCTATTTATATTAATTTTCCATATTTTAACCTATTCTTCCAAAATATTCTATTTGTTTTGTATTCTTGTGTATTTTACTTGATACTTATGTCTGAAAGATGATCTTGTGTTATAGAGTGAATTTTGTGATAGGATGAATGAATAAATTTTTTTAGGTGGTGCAATTGTTAGTTTACATTGTGCATAAGTACAACAGATTTGTAGTTCAACCATCAGGTAAGAATTTTAGAAGGCACGAAACTAAGCTAAAAGTAGCTATGAGGTGAATAAGGTGAATTTTACAGAGAATTGGACAATAGAAGCACTGTTTAGAGTGCAACCTTTTTTCAAGGAACTCAATAAATGGGTCCTTTAGTTAAACCGTCGCATCCTTTATTAACTAACTGCCCTGTATGTTATTCTTTACTACAAGTCAGGCTGTCTTTTTTATTCTAACTTGTAGTGGAAAACCATGTTTAGCCTATTTATAAACGTTTTTATATCAGGCCTACGGTGTATAGCAAAATAACGTCCTGTCAGAAATATCGAGTTTTACGGCATATAGTAAAACTTAGCGCCCACTCAGAAATATTGTTACAATGTATAGTAAAATAATGGCTCGGTCAGAAATACAGTGAACAGCAAATCACCCAGCCTGAAATATAGGGCCTATGGTGCACTATAGAATAGTGCTAACCCGTAATATTTTTTAATCGAGCATATGCGTTGAAGTGTGTATACGTGTGCATGATTAAGCCAGGAAATTTATATAAAAAAAAGGTACAAATGCAGAACAGCGCGCAAGAGATAATATTCATTAGAATCGTATTAGATTCGGAAACTCCCGAAGTAACCGAACACTAACCCTAGCGTATCAATGTTTCGGATATTTCCGTGAATATTATGCTTTTTATACGTAATCTAATGATATTATCTCTTTGCGCGCTATTCTGCATTAGTACCAATGTTTTTATACGTAATCTAATGATATTATCTCTTTGCGCCGCTATTCTGCATTAGTTATCAATGCTTTTTATACGTAAATCAATGATATTATCTCTTGCGCGCTATTCTGCATTAGTATCAATGCTTTTTATACGTAATCTAATGATATTATCTCCTGCGCGCTATTCTGCACATTAGTACCAATGCTTTTTATACGTAATCTAATGATATTATCTCTTGCTGCGCTATTCTGCATTAGTACCAATGCTTTTATACGTAATCTTAGATTACGTATTATAAAGCATTGGTACTAATGCAGAATAGCGCGCAAGAGATAATATCATTAGATTACGTATAAAAAGCATTGGTACTAATGCAGAATAGCGCGCAAGAGATAATTATCATTAGATTACGTATAAAAAGCATTGGTACTAATGCAGAATAGCGCGCAAGAGATAATATCATTAGATTTTACGTATAAAAAGCATTGATACTAATGCAGAATAGCGCGCAGAGATAATATCATTAGATACGTATAAAAAGCATTGGCATTTGGTACTAATGCAGAATAGCGCGCAAGAGATAATATCATTAGATTACGTTATAAAAAGCATTATATTTCACGAAAATCCGAAAACCATTGATACGCTAGGGTTAGTGGTTCGGTTACTTCGGGAGTTTCCGACATCTAATACGATTCTAATGATATATCTCTTGCGCGCTTGTTCTGCATTTGTACCTTTTTTATTATAAATTTCCTGGCTTAATCATGCACACGTATACACACTTCAAACGCATATGCTCGATTAAAAAATATTACGGGGTAGCACTATTCAGTGCACCATAGGCCCTATATTTTCAGGCTGGGTGATATTGACTGTTCACTGTATTTCTTGACGAGCATTATTTTACTATACATTGTAAACCCATATTTCTGAGTGGGCGCTATTTTTACTATATGCCGTAAACTCGAATTTCTGACAGGACGTTATTTTGCCATACACCGTTAGGCCTGATATCTCGGGTTGGAAACCCTATTTTACTATAATCGTTGGTCCGATATTTCAGTATGAGTGATATTATACTATACACAGTAAGCCCAACATTTCAGACTAGGGAAGATAAGCTTAATACAGCGACTATAACACACTTTCTTTTTAAAGGATTGCCCGTAATACCTTCAACTAAAGACGTCTGCACAATTGTGTGTGTGTGTGTGTGGTGTATCTCTCTTCGTCTGGAACTTTAGGATTACATTGTCTGCACCTCTGCAGAGGGATAAGATCATCCCATGGAGCCACCTGTTAGCCGTGGGGGCAAACCCATGTTTTCTTAAGGATGGAATCCTGGTGCTGAGTAGTCTATGAATGCAACATTTCGCTTTGGTCCTTAATTTAGGCCTTAAATTCACTCTTTATAACACAAGGTTCATCTTTCAGACATAAGTATCAAGTTAAAATACACAAGAATACAAAAAACAAATAGAATATTTTTGGAAGAATAGGTTTAAAAATATGGAAAATAATATTAAAATAAGAAAATTGCAAAAACAAAATCTTAAGAAAAAAAATTAATCTACTTGTCTATTAGATATATTCCAGATACTAACTTCAATAAATAAAATGCAAAAATGCTACCTAAATAAAGAATAAATAATATAAATATAATAGCCTATGCACTTCTAAATACCTGTCTGCCTCAACTCGCTTTTGCAGACAGTGCAAGTAACCTCATAAAAGCATTAAAAAAATAAAACAATGTTCAATTATTATTTTACTATCAAACTATTTTACCAATGTAAGTAAAGCATCGGGGCGGACTAAGTCGATATCAGCCAATCAGCAAGGGAGTCTATCCCCTTTTTCAGTTGGCGCTAGACCAAGGAGATTATTTTAACATCTGAGGTTGGAGCGCCCACACTACTGTCAGCTCCTTACTTTCCGCACAGATCCCTGTGCTACTCATACACTGAGTTTGGCGAGGACGGTATCGAACTAGGAACCTTGTGGTTTTTCAGCTGAACGCTTCTACCGACTGAGCTAACCCTGCCCATTGTGGAATTTTTATATTGGTGTTTCCCTTTACACCACTTAATGTTTGGATTGCTTTGAAATTTGATCTGAAATATTCACTCTATGATACTCAGGAATATATTTTATAACATTTCTAATGTAGATATAGACATCTGTAGAGTTGATTGACTGTATTTATTTTCTTGTTTTTGACCTTGAAATATTCTGTGATACTCAGAATTATTTTGCAACATTTCCAATGTAGATATAGACTCTGTAGAGTGAGACTGTATTATTTCCTTTTGTTTTGTTTATTCTTTCTGATCTTTAAATGTACATTAATGATCCTTATATACGTTAATTGCATAATAACTATTTGATGCCTTTCTATGTTGAATAAATTTGTATGGTCAAAATTTTTGTATGACACCACCACCTTCTTTCTTTAAACTTTATGAAAAAAATTAAAATTATAAATTGTCACTTTATTTCAAATTTTTCCTTGAGAACAGAACCTAAACTTACATATTTTAAATTTTTTCTTTACGAATTTCTTAATTGTAACAATGAAATAAATTAGTTAAAAAAGTACATTCAAAGAGAAAAAAAAAAACAGCAAAATGTGCCATTTTTGACAGGTACAGCCTTTAATATATAAAATCCTCCCATTTAAAGACTGTAAAATAAATAATTTTTACATGGAATTTTCTTTTAATCCTTCCTCTTTGAATACAACTTATTCATTTTTCTGAGTTTTTGTTTGATTTTTAAATATACAATATTTTAAATTGCCATATCTATAATAAAGTGATAAGTAAGAGCCAATTTTTTAAAAAAAGAAATATTTTGACAAAAACACAAAGATTGTGCAAGTGCAACTCCTAACATAATAGCAAGTTTAGTGGTGTAAGAAAATTGTTGGAGATATATGCCTACTTATTTCTCTGAATTTTTTTGTTGAGAGCGGCTTGGTTATTTGGTTATTTGGATTATTTGTCCTTCATCTTTATTGTTATCTGCTGAAGCATTGTGTCAATAACAATAAAGATGAGGACAATAGTCCGAATAATCCAAATAATACAGATATTAAGCATTTCTCTCAATGTTTGAGATGAGGCTTGAAGATCAGCATTATCTACGTTATTCGGACTATTTGTCCCCATCTTCATTGTATATTTGTACAACGTTTCAGCGATTATACCCTCCGCCTTCTTCAAGTATTTCTTGTCAGACTCGGGAACCTTCTTTTCAAACTGGGAACTTTCTTTTCAGTATAAGCATGCTTTATTTAAGAGTCCAGCTCACTCAGTAGAGTGTCAGACTAGGAACCACAAGGTTCCTTGGCGTTCGATACCGGTCCTCGCCAACTCAGCATACGAGTAGCACAGGGATCTGTGCAGTAAAGTAAGGAGCTGATTGGTTAGATGTTGATTTCCCACCCACAGATGCAAAAAAACATCTCCTTAGTCAGCACTAGTTGAAAACAGGAGAGACTCCGTTCGCTGTCTGGCTTGATACCAACTTTAGGCTATCCCAAACGAAATTAAGAGATAAGTCACAGACATAAGAGACGAGAAAGTCAGTGTTGATTAAAACGATGGTCTGCTAACGAGCCTCTGTAGTCATTACACTACAATAGATGCCCTGGGATTATCAAGTATCTTTTTAGGCACTTGACAAATATGTAACACACAAGACTGTCTACCACTTGAATTTGATCCTTGGAATTCTTCTGAATATCCAGAAATCCAATCTCAAAAATTTCAGCTTCAATCAAGGATCTGTGATCGAAAAAGCCAGAAAATATTACTTTTTCATCGTGCTCTTGCAGACAAGCTTCTGTAGAATTGCCTGCATCCACACAATTCTTTTGATTGAAAAGAGCAAATTTCTTTCTTAATATAAAAAAAAAAAAAGAAGAAGATATAAAGAAAAACGTTTATGTATAAAATTGTTCATTGCAAAAAAAGATCTGGAGAATCACCTTTGTTTAAGTATTTTTTATCTTTGATTTTCTGAGAGACATTTAATTTTATCTTTGAAAAAATCTTCAGTGTTTT
>CM042148.1:8977977-9010356 GCA_023376005.1 Doryteuthis pealeii
ATTGATTGGAGTTGGAGCCTCTTCGACCGCCGTCTAGCCTAAGTAAGGCCTAAGTGGAGTGTTCATGGTCATGGACTGCTCACCCACCATCCTTAAGCATCAGGAGTTCGCCACCACGCCAACAGGTGGCCTCATTGGGGGGGGGGTCTTACCACTGTCAGTCAAATGAAGCCTGGGAATAATTGGTAATAAAAGGCGTACTCACATTCACCGATCTTTAGAACAGGAGACTCACCACTAGATGCAGGTTTACTGTCATACCTAGAACACCCCCTTTTTGGAGAGTCTTACCCCTCTACAAGAGATAAGTCAGAATATTATAAAAACCTTCTGACAGGTTGCCTCTTTATTTGTTTTTTTTTTTATTAAATTAAAATTTATGCATCTAGTAATCATTCTTTTTTCAGTAGTCTTATTTACAGGTCTATACAGTAAAATGTTACAGAAGAAGTCCTTAAATAATTTTTAGAATTATAAATTATCAAGATAATTAAAGAAATAAAAAAAGAAGAATTTATTTCTGATACCAGAGTGTGTTGTTTAAAAAGATTAATTTTTCAAATTTTTTTTTTTTTTTTTTTTTTCATTTTTCTTCTCTTTATGATTATTGCAATCCATTTGATAAACTGTCATTTTATCAATGCAGAAAAGCCAGTTAAAAAGAACAAAAGAAGATACACTTACTTCCTTCTTTTACTTCAATTTGAAGAGTATGTCCCTTGAATTATGCTTAGCGTTAACCTAAATTTTGACTCCAAGGTCATGAGATATTTCTATTTATTCTTTTCATACATAAAGCGTAGAGCAATAAGGAAAAGTTCCGGATCAACCAAAAAGGGAATGACTTAGAGCTATGAAAATATTCTGACTT
Organism: Doryteuthis pealeii; assembly: GCA_023376005.1. Classification (NCBI taxonomy): domain Eukaryota; kingdom Metazoa; phylum Mollusca; class Cephalopoda; order Myopsida; family Loliginidae; genus Doryteuthis; species Doryteuthis pealeii. The sequence goes on from CM042148.1 coordinate 8,978,849, forward strand.
TCAGTTAAAACACATCTGGAACTTAATATCTAAGGTTTATTATAACCCCTTAAAAATAAAAAAAAATTTAAAAAAAATAAAAGAAGCGATTCCGTATTTTATCATAATATTCTATTATATGCCAATGAAGTTCGATATCTTTATCACTGGAGATAAGAATTCACCCCGAATTCTTTATTATTTTTAAAACTTCCATCTCATGAAAAAACCATATGGCTTTTCCTTTACTCTGTGTACCTGACTTACAACGACCCGGATTACTCAGGCGGTTTAATTTTGTTCTGCTCCAACTCCAAATTTTCCTGTATACAAAATCCAATTTTACATATTTTAATAACGAAAATGAAACGTCCCAGCACCCCAAACACCCTAACTTTTTGTATAACGAGTTGTAAATAAGAAAATAGCACTGCATGGATAAAACCATCAATAAAATAGAATGTAATGGACATTATGTGCAGTAATACTGTTTTAATATTTTATTTTTCATAAATCAAATTTCTTTGCCATAATAAACTTTTGGAAGCTTAAATGTCTTCTTAGTAAACTATTAACATACACCTATTTTAAAGTTCGCTTGTCACCTCAAATTTATACCTCTCAACACAAACAAAAAAAATTGACTGAGTGCAGTTTCATAACTTAAGACACTCATAAGTCAGTGACCACTTAATTTCCACCAATTTCAACTAAACCTAATTTTTATTTTTTCATTCATATTTCTTAAAAGCATATAAATTGATAATTTACCTTCAAATAATGACAAACTCCAATAGAAGTATTTTCCCAACATCCAAAAAATCAGGATTGATATGAAGTTATTTTATAATAAAGAGTTCACTCACTGAGATGGCCATTACAAAGGTCCGATTACAACATTGGTCACACAAGACTACACAGGATCCTATATTACTCAAACAAGAGCGCGCTGTGCCATGGTTAAAAGTACATGTGGAAGGGACTCGTTGCCCCGCGTTCATCTATATTGGCATGTTCACTTTGCAGTTAATACCCTTGGGAAAGAAACTTTATGAATCCTTACTCTTCCCTCCAAGCTATGGATAATTTATGGGCAGACTGGATCTTTAAACCGTTGGTTAGGCAAGCAGTCTAGGAGAGGAAAACTCTGAATTCAAACCTGTTGAACTCCGCTGTAAGAAATTGACCTGTGTTCACATCCTGGCTCGTGCAGAGGGGTTGGTATTATTATATAATATACTCAAACAAGAACGAACAACCTCCAGTGGAACATGTCAAACACCTTGACTGTTTAAACACTTCATGGGATCATTTTTTGCTCACCCCAGAACGTTATTTTAATGCACACATGATGAAAAGATCTATTTGAAAAAGTCAACAAGAAAATATTGTCCTTTTTTAGGGAAATAAAAATTAGTACCATAGTATATAGACATGAACCTAAATCAATACCATACAACATGATCCCATATATATCTCTAAACAATTCCTACAAAAAATTAAATATAGATACTATTATGACTAACCCTAGACAGATTGATTTGCCGTTAAATTCTCATATATCATCTATATATATTTCACGGTTTCACCTTCAGCTCTATCTTTTTTTTAGACAAGGGGGAATGTGATGCCTGAGAGGGAGGTCCTCTGCGATCATGCAAGGCAATTATTGACTCCAACCCACTTGTTTTTAAACGAACCAGTAGATTATAACAAATTGAAATAGTACAATGTCTATATCTAATATATATATATTTATATTAATGAAATTATTATATATATTTTTCTTCTTTTGCCAGAAATTATTTTTAACTAAACAAATAAAAAATCTGATAACCAATTTTATTCTATTAATTAGTTTTTTTTATTTTACAAGTGAAATCATTCTCAAACCTAATTCACGTTTTGCTTACAAATCCAGATGTTATATTTTCCTCTCAGGCATTTCTTTCTTTCTTTCATTTATAAACTATATTCAGAACATTGCCACATATTCAAGATATCATTCAATATTGTTAATAATTTGTGGTGTTTTTTTTTTTAATGTTTTATTTTCCTCTTAATTAATTTTCCATTTATATTAATCCTTTTGATTTTTCAAACAAAAGATCAATACAACAATAAGAAACCAAGAAAATAAACATGGGTTAAGATAACTGTAAACGTCAGAAAGGGAAGACACTTTAAGAAACTCAAATAAAACTTACCATGTCATTATGCCGAGCGCAAATAGATCTATCAATTGTACAGGTCTGGTCCTATCTTATCCCCCAAAATTACAATATGATCACATAAAAATGTCATAAGAAAAAATTACTCAGTTATCTGGTTAATATCTTCCTCGTCCTCCAGGAAGCACAAGTGTCTAAAAGAGAAAACAAAAAACATAAAAACAAATGATTTGTTTGATTTGTTTGTTTTATGGCATATCAACCTCAGTGGGTCTATTTAATGCGATAAAGTTTTAATAAAATCCAATCTACATGGATATACAATTTTGTTTTATCAACTCATGTTCTATTTAACCCATAGATGGGACCCTAACAGGTACTACCACTCGGGTCGATGACCAGGAGCAAGGGGTTGATGAAGGGGTTGGCTCCCACATTCCCAAACCTCCAAAATTGTAACGTCACATCAGATAGCAGTTAACGTCATTCGCAGACATGTAGACCCTCAGTCAGCGCCTTCTAATCCCCATACTGATAAAAAGGGGTGGGCTTGCCATAAGGGCAATTAGGGTTGGGAAAATCATATAGGTGCTGGGCCTTGGACCGTCCGAATTTGATCGGAGGGGGCCTCTCCAACATCCGTTAGCCGAAGATAGAGGCCAGAAGTGGAAGTTATTGCATGTCATGTACTGCTCATCCACACGGCCTATCCTTAAGCATCACGGGTCCCACCCACGGCAAACAGTGGCCCCATTGGGGAGTCTTACGCCCTCATGCAGAGTGCAGTCGGTGCATTTAACGCCCCAGCCGACAGGGCATTCTAAATAATCAGCTAAACAGTTATGTTTAACAGCTTGCTACTATATCTGAACTTCAGTAGTAAAAATATGAAAAGATCGCAATGAAATTCATTTATGTAGCAGTGAAGTAAAGGAATAAGGTTACAACAGCATAGAAGTAATATTCAGAATCCATTTCAAGATCAAGGACAAAACAGATGTACAATGACACTATTATGTATGGTAAGGTAGTTACCTTAATAAAGTTCTTCGAGAAAATATTTATCATATAACCAAAGTTTCCTGTTCAAACTTAAATTCATTTCATACCCCCATCGAAAGCGAACAAAGATATCCTCTGGTACTAAATGGAATTACTGAATAAGTTATATTATGACTGGCAAAATGCCTTCTATAATTGTACTTTGAGAGTTGTGGAGAACTCTCAATAATTATCCATATTGCAGTAAAAGAAGATAAAAAAAATAGGGGAGCTTTTAGAAGAGTTGTAGATCAAGGTGGAGCAATCCTGATTGGCAAAAAGGTTAAGTGTAAGATGAACGCTATTAATTTGTAACAAACTGTGTGAGGAAACTGGTAATCTAAGGTACAGACTAGAATTGCAATATCATGTTGATAAGTTAATTAACCTGTATACTTATTATTTATTTATAACATTATTCTGGTGTTTTACAAATAGTAGGGCAGACTAGACTTTTTAACCTTAGTATGTGGCAGACTGATCTAGGATAAAGGAAAACTGAATTTAAACCTGTTAAATTCCACTAGGAAACTGACCTTGTTCCTATCCTGCTCATGTGGAGGAGTTTATATATATTATATATATATTGCATAGCTCTCCTTAAAACGGATTAGAGCACTCCCTAGTGGCCTAGTATGTTTGATAACAGTAAAATTCCATTTCTAAAAAGTGCGGTGTGTAGATGGCGTGGTGGTAATGTCTGACTGATGACCAATTTGTGTGGTTTCGCACCCAGTCTAAAGTAAAAAGCAGCCTGCCTTATTCTAGTTACACTGATGACTGTGAAACAGGACTGAATAGAATGACATGTATATATGTATATATATATATATATATATATATATAGTTAGTACATACATACATTACACACACACAGAAGTGGATTGAGAAACATTCATTTTATTATCAAGACTTTTTTGTTTAGTAAAAGAGTTTTGTTAAATATAAAACATTATCCTATCATCAGATTGCACTAATAGCACTGATATTATGACTTTTTACTCTCGAACCGTCCAATGTTAGTTATCACTTCCTAGGATTTCCTCCACGCACATCCAGTATCCACACAGTAGGCTTTTTGCAGGTCAGTCAACACTGGTGTTTCCATTGTCTAGGGTTCACAAGAGTACTTTTATTTCTCCTGGTTCTATTGTCTATATCTTACTGTCTTACTTAGATGGTTTGTGTGATGGGGCAAATGGCTATGACAGCGCTTTCTTGTGGAATGCTGCCTTCCAAGATTTTTATATCTCACAATTTATCTGTGTAGCTACCTATATCTTTCTAAGCACTTTGTTATCAATCTAAGTAGTGCAACAGTACAATAACACTAACACAGCTACAGACTGGAAATGCTTAAATACAATTTGTTCTTTGTAGAAAGAATTCAATAACCGTTAAATTGGCAGGCAAGCACAAAGAAGCCGTAACCCAATACAGATCTTACACTGTTGCAAGCCTACTGCAAAATGACAGGTTATTTATAAAACACCATAACACTATAGAACCAAGCAGCCAATAAGAACTCAAGGAATACTAACTGACTTCAACATTCTTAGTAATAAAAAACTACAGGAAATTTAACTTAGTAATTTTAAGTGTATAATTTAACAATGGATTACAGAATGTTTATAGGGAAAAATAATTCTTGTACAATTGATTTTTTTAATTCATATGTAGACACAAATTCATATAATTAATTCAATGTCTATAGTGTCAGTGTTTTGTCATTTTCTTTTTTTTTAATACTTACTTGTAAAAAAATTGCTCTTCCTAAGTTCAGAAGCAACTATTTTTCCAGACCAAGAATCTATTATATTTATATATTATCTAAACCTAAATATAAATTAAATAAGAATTAGATATCTATACAATATAAAGGACAGTTTGTTGTGTGTATGTATGTCTGGATGAAACTATGAAAATAAAACAACTAATGACAAAGTTAAATATATATAAACATCTATCCATTTCTTGCTTTTTTGCTTGCAAAAATTATGAGGAATTGATTTAATTTGAAGATATTTATAATTAGAATATACATATATATATTGAAATTCTACTTAAAAATCTCCATTTGTAAATCTCTCATAAGTAAATAAATCAATACACCAGGTTTCTCCCTACCCCTTCTACTCAGGCAATGCCTCTGGTGCTTTCATAAAATAAACTTTTATACATACTGACTAAGATTGGTGAAAAATTACTTTTAATGCTTTTTTTGATTGTATCACTAACACTCAAGTTTTTATGAGTACATATTTTCTTACAGAGAAACAAAGGATCATAAATTACAAGCAGAAAATTGTTCTTCTTTTGGTTTTTCTTTCTTTTTTTTGTTTAATGGCCTATGAAACTTTCATGATTTTTTTTAAATGCCAAAACCATCCTTGTAGAACTTGCAGTGATACTATTTAACCTACGCTGGATGATGAGAGAGTTCATATCTTTCCCTTTTTTCAAACTTTGCTTACTACGATCTTGTTGTCCAGCACTTTAGCCATTATGGCTATTCTCTCCCCAATTTTCTTGTTTTTACTCATTTTTGGATATTTCCTATAAGTCTAACATGATCAAAAGGGAACCACTCTTGACTAATTGTATTATTTTTTATTGATCTACTAGGGAAAAAGTTTAGGTTTAGGGTTATATTTAGGGTTAGTTTCATGGGAAAATAAATAATTTATCAATCAAGAGTTTTCTTTCATTTAGACTTATAGGAAATAACCCCAATTTTTTTTATAAAGGCATGAATCTGCTTTTCCCTGCATTTATATTATTAAATACTGTCGTTATGTGTGATTCAAAGCGGAAGGACATTAATCGGGGACTCTTGGAAGAGCAAAGAATTCTTTCACTGGACCTTAATGAAATTTATTTGAATGAATGATTGAAGTAGAAAAGTTTTTATTTGGTTTCTTTGTTTAATGGCATATCAACATTCATGGTAATTTCATGCCAAAGCCTTCCTTGTAGAAAAATAGTAGTGTACTATTTAACCCATAGCTGAGGGAATGAAGGGGTTTATACCTTTCCTAAAGGTATTAGTCTGAAAGTAAATGTAATAGCACAACTGGCTTACTATGATCCACAGTCTAGTACATTAGCCATTTTATGCTATGGGGACTCATTCAACCCAAGTGGAAAAGTAAACTATAGAATTTCAAGTAAAATATAAAAACACAAATGATAAATAAATTATATAAATCAAAATGTCAATGTTTGCAGAAAAATAGTTTTATGTAAATAATGTGAATACAAAATAAATAAAATGAAGTAGTAAACTTTTTGATTTCATCCATTAAAAAAAGGCAGGATGAAATAAAACCAAAAAACAAAGAACCTTTGTAAGTTTATACAAATAATACTAATAATAATGATAATACTGGAAAATATAAAAACCATCATACTGATAGGGGTGGGATTACATACTAGACATGTATGCTGAAAAGTAGGGGGTCCCTTGAGAAAAAATTATGATATTGTAAAAAGTACCTGGTACCTATTACTTAAACATAACATTTATTATCTAGACTAGCAACAAAAACCCCCTCCGGACAGTATAAAAATTAAGTTTTGAAAGGTATTGCCTGAGGGGGTAGTAGTTAAAAATTCAATGTCAGAGGGTTTGTATCATAAGTAAGCAAAATCAACAAATTTATTAAAGGAGTAAAAAAATAAAACAATTTGAAATGGAAACTTAGTTCTGTCCCCTCAGAATTATTATTTTGAATATTTTGCACATAAATTTTACACAAAATCGTAGGTATTTTTTATTTGTATACTTTTTAGTTAACTTCTTGTTACTGAAATTTTATATTTGTAAATTGCTTACTCAAATTTTAAGTGTATATAACACAAGAATATTGTGACGTAGTTATTGTTACAGACAGAAATTCATTCAATCTCCATTATTAATAGATAGATGTAGGTATAATATAAATAATTTATTTATATATCTAGATAATAAATTTTTTTAAATTATGATGAATTATTTCAATTCTTTTTTTTAAATGCATATTGTGTTTTTTCTGTTAACTTTAACTTTTAACTAATCAAGTCTCTCTCTCTCTCTTTCTCTCTCTCTATATCTATATATATATATATATATATATATATATATATATAGGGATGCTTTGCTTTAGCCCCAGGACTGTGCAAGGTTTTCCTGCATGCATATTTTCCTTGGGGTAATCCCACAGGAATTATTCCACTGGGATTAAATCTGGTGATCTGGATGTTCAACAGATACTACCAAATCTCAAAATAAGGTGTCCAGGGAATTGTTCTTGAAGAATTGTCATGCTGTATTACTGATGGAACTATCTTGTTGCATCCACATGTTCGTAAAAGGAAAGTGTACACATGATTATGGGACTCCCTAGGAGTGTATGAATATATATATATAATATATATATATATTATATATATATATTGCTGATGTAAGGTGATATAAAAGATATCAGCACAGAAAACAACATGGCCAAACAAAGACTAAATTTTGAGGAGCTCATTCAGTAGTGAATCCACCTAGGAACCACAAGGTTCCAGGTTCGATAACAACCCTTGACAGCATGAATAGCACAGCTTGGATCTGTGCAGTAAAGACAGCAGCTGATGCTAGGTGTGGTGCTCCACCTCAGACGCAAAAAGCAATCTCCCTAGTCTAGCACTATTGAAAAGGGGACAGATTTCCACTGTGACAACTTCATTTTGTTTTTATCATTAACTTTGGGAAAGGCATGAATCCATCTCTCCCTGTATTCTATATATGTACTGAATGGAGGTGTGAGATAGTATAATATTGTCAGCAGGTGAAACAAAATCAGCAAAGATTTCAAATTCCATCTGAGCTTAGAAAAGTCATGAACCCACCTCTCCCTACATTCTATATATTTATTAGATTGAGAAGAAGTGTAATAAAAAGAAATCAGAAAATAGGGTAATTCCATGACAAATCGTCCAGGCTGTTTGATTTTGTGTAAAGTATTCAACTCTGTAACAAGATGAATGCCAAACTAAAACTAGAGTTTGGTAGGTGGCTTATATAGAACTTTGGATTGTTCCAGTATGAACTCAGACAAGTTCATTTCCTGAGTTCTGATTGGCTGTTGGATTTCAGGGTGAGTAAGAACATGGATAAGTACCCACTCTTAAGCCATCACTTTGCATTATGCCAGCAGCATGCAAGGACTGTATTTAAGTTACAGCTTGCCTGTTGTTCTTGTCTGCTAACTCAACGGTGAGTATCATATTGTTTCTATAACTTCTACACAGGCCATGTCACCCAACACCTTCAATTTTTCTGAAATTTTGTCCAGGTGTGGACTAAGTTGAGGTTAGACACTCCCCAAAATTTGAGCTTCCAATTCTTGGAATTGGAAGCTCAAATTTTATGTCCAATTTTAGCTCCCCAGATTTGGGGGTGGGGGCATGTAAAATCATGACTTTTTGTAATCTACTTTTGTCTGTAAAATGAGTTCTAGATCTTCCCTACTACTAAAAGTTGGTATATATAAGCATTTTTGTCCAAGGAATCCAAAAATGATATCTTAAAGTCTTAAAGTTAACCAATTTTAAGTTATTGATGATTTCTGATTTTTTTCATAGCAAGATCAATATCCCAATGTGGCACTGCATCTATGACAAAGATTTTTACCATTATTATTTCACATATATTGACCATTATTTTCAATAGATAGTTTGGTTTTTGCTCAGAACTGAAGCTACAAGATTTTGTTAAAATTTGTTAAAATTTTGCACTTCAATTTTTTGGAAATTTAGTCTGAAAGTTAACCAGTTTTAAGTTATTAATGATTTCTGATTTGCAAAATGTTAACTGATGTAGTAGCTTCGGTTCTGAGCAAAAACCAAACTATCTTTTTTGTACAAATAATGGTCAATATATGTGAAATAATAATAGAAAAAACTATCATAGATGCAGTGCCACATTGGGATATTGATCTTGCTATGAAAAAATCAAAAGTGATCAATAACTTAAGATTGGTGGACTTTAAGACTTTTTTTGATAGCATATTTGGATTCCTCGGACAAAAATACTTTTATAAACCAATTTTTAGTAGTAAGGAAGCTATAGAACTCATTTTACAGACAAAAATAGATTACAAATAGTTGCCCTTTTTCACAAACCCCACCAAATTTGGAGAGCTAGAAATTGACATAACTCCACCCATTTTTGGAATTAGAAACTCAAATTTTGGGGAATGTCTAACTTTAACATAGTCCACACCTGGACAAAATTTCAGAAAAATTGAAGCGGGTGGGTGACAATTTTAATTTTTACTGGATGATTTGACATGGAATTAACCACTAGTCAAATGTTATCCAAGACTGCTAAAGTTTATTTAGCACTGAAATCCTTCAGTAAAGGCATGAATACTCTTCTCCCTGCACTCTATATATGTATCAAATAGAGGTGAGAGATATATGTAATAGCTATCAACACTAAATTCTGTAATACGTGCTACCAGTGCCGCTGCTTCCTAAAAATAACAATACCCACATACTCTGCCATCCACATTATTCAGAAGAAAACAAAAACACTCCTCAAACAAGGCAATTATTTTCCACAGGTACAAGATTCAGTTGAAAGGCTGGCTTGCCCATCAAGATGTTTTTACTAACAGACATTGGATAGTATGAGTACTAATTGGGCTTTCGAACAAGATCAACATACTGTTTATGTTGTGATACATTCCTTCCTTCACTTTAATTAAAGCTATCCTGTGATTTATTTTGGTTCATGTTTGGCAGGATAGCCTCTATTCATTTTTCAAATTCATATGCTCTGTTAACAGTGGGTGATTTTCACTCTCAGTCCACAACTGAACGTGAGCACCCCACAAGCTGTGCACTTCAGAAATGGTCTCACCTTGCCTTCTGACCTTTGCACTTTGCACTGGTCATCACATGAGCTTTGGTTTGTATGTGGCTCCCATGTAAAAAAAAGACCTTGTGTTAATTTGGCCTGGTGGGAGGTCAGGAAATAAACCTATCCATAACAATTTGGCCTTTATCAAATAACTCAAATCTTTCTTCTTACCCAGAAGTGCAGTGTGCAACTCAGGCCAACTTAGATATTTGTAACTGGTAAAACAGAAGAGGAGCGGACCAGAAGGCAATCCACAGAGCCAGAATCTCCAAGGAAACGTTGCTCCTTGTTTAGTATTGCATCCTGGAAGAGAATTAATTGGCCCCCAGCTAACAACAGAGGAGAATGGCAGGAGTTCAATAGTAACATCGTTGAGATGTTGCATGTGACTGCAAAAGGAGATTTGGACACTCAATTGATTCAGTTAAGTTTTATTTTTTCTTCAATCAACTATTTTATACATGTACTGAGTAAGTATCTGCTTGAATATCCCTGGGCCAATATATAAGAATTTGTGAACTATTTGTAAAATACACAGAGCAAATCTGGAAAGGAGGTGGTAGTATAATAACATGTCAGGGTTACTGGTTGAACAGATATGATGTTGCAAAACCCAAAATCTGTAAGGATATTGGAGGAACATCACTAATGACCTCTTTTAGTGCATTTCAGCAGTCTTTAACAAGACTAACCCTGACATTCACAGACGTTATGAGACAGTAGCTGTTGTTATATGGTTTCAAGTAACTTCTGATAACAATCCTAAGTAAACAATTAAAGCTTCAAGTCATTATTCTTAATACAAATAAGTTACAGTTATATGGCATCAAGTATTCTTATCAAATACAAATAATTTCTAACCAGCCTACTTGACCATAGATAGGACCTTAACAAGTACTATTACTCCGGTTAGAGCTGACCTTGAGTACTCACACTTCACAGATCTGCGCCTCACCATAAGATGCAATTATAATGTCATACCCAAGACACCCCATTTTAGGTGTGTCCTACCCCTCTGTACAATACAGCCTGCATATTCTAAACCCTGCCACACAGTGGAATAAAATTTGATATATGTCTTTTCCTTATATGCACTTGGATTATTGTACAAACAAACAGATATTCAAAATCTTTCTTTTATATATACTAGCAAAAGTATGCACCCCACTGGGCACCAAGTATTTAAGTTTTAATGTAATAACTATCATATTAAATTAGAAAGACTAACAAAACTAAAATAGAATGAATATAAAATATTTCACTTATTTAATGTTATTTTAAATGATTTCTAAATAAAATTATATATAGGATTGCTTTTAATATGGTTGAGAATAATATGATAGTATTAGAAATCAATAACAGAAAATAATCATTATGCAAATTATTCCCACCATAAAATCTATATTTCTTCGAGATATATAACACTATTTAAGGATTTTAAATGCATTAATAATATGGGCAGTTTTGCGGCATATCTAACTCAGCTAGACTTTAACAGAGACTCATTGATAAATAAGATGCTAATTAAGATTAAATAAGGACTACTTCATAATCGTTGAGAATATAACAAATAACTAAGGAAATTGTGACGTCAGTGGTGACATAGTTTTGGTTACAGACAGACAGTTACATAATCTTCATTATAATAAGATATAGATAGGCAAGTTGAAAAAAACAATTCCTACAAGATCTCAAACTTAAGCAGCCATGAGGCTGTTCAATCTTAAATGGATGACCACTTAAAAACTACAGTTATCCTAAGACACCTAAAGCCTGTCTGACAAAAGCATGCAGTGCTTGATAAATTCTAAGATATACACAATATGGACCTTTATCTTTCAAAGAGCACAACATTTGCTATTTCTAACACAGTTGAAGATTTAACAATATAACCTTGTGATAGGATCTGACACTTCTGAGAAAAAATAGCATTTGCAGTCATGGCCAGTGCAGAGTCAAGAATATTTTTTTTGCTTTTAGATAGAGGCAACAATAAAATTGACTTCAAGCAAACAAAAAAGACACTCTTTATATTTACTAAGCCTAATTTAGTCCAATATAAGTGGAAAAAAAGACTGTAATACACTCTCTGCCAAGGGACGAGTGCTTGTCTGTTTGATCTTTTTCTTTGGGGAGAGTGGGCGGTTGCAAAAGATTGAAAAGCAACCTACAACAGTTTTGTAAAATACATAATGATTCCAATGAAGAAGCAAGCCACAAGTTCTCTCAAAATATCAGTTTAGTATGAATGATTGAAACAGATGTAGCAGTGATGAAAACATTACTTTCTTAGATTTTAAATATAGTTCAGGTGAGTGTGTGTGTATGTGTGTGTATATATATATATATATATATATATATATATACATATATACATATACACATATTATTGAACTTTGGTCTTTGCTGAACTCCACCAAGCATATGTATACACACACACACACGCATATATATATATATATATAATATATATATATATATATATACTTAATATATATATATATATATATATATATATTATATATATATATATATAACACATACACACAGACACATGAAAGGAGTGCTGAAAAGAGGTCAGCTCATACTAAAAATAAATTAAGTTCTGATTTTTTTTCTTTTTTCTTTTAGAAACTTGACAAATGATGTGGCAAATGTGTTGAATTGCCGGATGAATATATGGATAAATCTATGTTCCATGGATCCAGGTCAATTCCTTTTTTTATTTTAGCATCCACTTGTGTTGTGTGTGTGTTGTGTGTGTGTGTGTGTGTGTACACACACACACAATACTGGGTAACTACAAAAATTTGTTTTGTTTCTTTAATTTTTTTTTTTTTTTTCATTTTCAAAAATGAAACTTAAGAGAACAGCAAAATAATGAAAATATTGCAAATTCATTTACATTCATTCTCAGCTCTCAATCAATGCTTACCAATGTTCATTAGTATCTTCTTTTGGACATTATATTTATATATGCCTCCAACTATATCAATGGAGAGTGACAGATTGGTGCTTGCAAGATATAAGCATTAATATTAATTGAATTCGACTTTTGAAAGGAAGGAAATTATGTGTCTGATGATTGAGAATGCCTCATGAAACTGGCAGTAAATGAGAAAAGGTCTGTGTATGAAATCCTCTTAAATCTTTTTTATGTTGTTTTTATTTTTTATCAATGGCTTTAGTAAGATTTTAAGGTTTTAACCACACACTACATCAATAACATAGTTATAATACATATATATACATATATATTTTAATATAGCACATCAAGCTTCACACTAATGCCCAAAACCTGATTTGTGTACTTCCAAAAAATGGATACAGATACAAAAATATATCTCATATGTATATATATATATATATATATATTATTGGTATGCACACTTATAGTCAGAATATATGTATATATAAAAATACATCAGCATACATATATATCATCACAAACATTTCCCCAAAATATATTTATATAGCTTTTGATTGTTTTTTCAAACGTTTAACATATTACAACTGAGTGACATTATGTCATCATGAAAAGACAACAATGTTTCAGTTTTTTGGTTTTTGTCTGAATTAGGTTAAAATGAGAAGGGATAGACAAAATATTCCTCAGGAGACATAACAAGCTCATTCATAGATTTGTTAGAAAGATTTATACTTATGCATACAACTTTTGTGTCCCCCTCGAGCGTTACCAATGGATTGCAAGAGACCGTAATTCCCAGGTGTGGTGAAATTATGGAATAAATCAGATAAGAGAAAGTAAACCAGAAAATGGGAACACTAATAGTTTTTTTTTTATTTAGTATCAAGAACCTTTCATAAAGAAAGTTCCTAAGTAATTAACTCTCACTTGCTCAGTTCAAAACAGACCCCCCCAAAATCTTAATCTCATCTAGACATTTACCTTGTAAAATTCAAATCTTTCAACTAATTCCATCATGTATGTATCATATATATTACTTGTACATAAACCTACCACCCCACCTACCACCCAAACTTTTCTTTTTAGGTTTGTTTGTTTTTTGTTTCTTGTATGTAAAATTTAATAAATCATTTTTCAGTTCAAATCCGGAGGACCCTTGTTGCCTCATAGTATCATGGCTTGGATTAGACTTTTTATGAACATCTGAGTATTCATTGTCACTAGCAGAAAATATGCAAACAACAGGGCACCCCCACCCACCCCTGAGATTGTGGAATTGGATGAAGAGAAAGTTAATTTTTGTCACTTTCTAAGCGACAGAAAACAATTTTTGAAAAGAAGGTATTAACTGTTAGATCCTAAAAAAACAATCCCTTCTTTTTTAGCCTTTGTTTGTTTTCATGTGAAAATTATTACAAAAAATTAACTTTCTCTTCACAATTTCCCACATCCAGGCGGTGGTGGTTGCCCTGTTGTTTTGCATATTTTCTGCTATTGACAATAGAATACTCAGATGTCATAAAAGTCTATCCAAGCCCATATACTATGAGGCAACAAGGGTCCTCCGGGATTATGAACTGAAAAATTTAATTTATTAAATTTCACATATCAAGAAACAAAAAACAAACCAAACCTAAAAGAAAAGATTGGGTAGAGGGGTGCGTGGTAGGTTTATGTACAGTAATAGTATATGTACATACATTGATGGATTAGTTGAAAGAATTGAATTTTTACAAGGTAAAGTCTAGATGAATAAGATTTTGGGGTGGTCTCGTGTTTGAACCCTGAGCGAAGCTGAGAGTTAAGTTCTTTAGAAACTTTCTTTGTGAAAGTTCTGATACTAAATAAAAAAAAAACTATTAGGTTCCATTTTCTGTCTTTACTTTCTCTTATCCTGAATTATTCCATAATTTCACCCACACCTTGGAAATGACGGGTCTCTTGCAATCCATCGGTAACGTAGAGGGGGACACAAAATTTGTATAGCATAAGTTATAAAATCTTTCTAACAATCTTATGAAGAGCTTTATGTCTCCTGAGGAAATTTGTCTATCCCCTTCTCATTTTAACCTAATTCAGACAAAAAACCAAAAAAACTGACACATTGTTGTCTTTTCATGATGACCATAATGTCACTCAGTTGTAATATGTTTAAACGTTTTGAAAATAAAAACATACAAAAGCTATATAATATATTTTTCGGTGGAATGTGTGTGTGATGATATATATTGTATGCTGATGATTTTTATATATTACATATATTTGACTATAAGTGTGCATACCATATATATATATATATAGTATATATACATATGATATATATTTTTTGTATCTGTATCCATTTTTTGGAGTACACAAATTCAGGTTTGTGGCCAATTAGTGTGAAGCCTTGATGTGCTATATTAAAATAATAATATGTATATATATGTAATTAAAACTATGTTATTGATAGTTATGTGTGTGTTAAAACCTTAAATCTTACTAAAGCCAATGATAATGATGTAAAACAACATAAAAAAGATTTAAGAGGATTTCATACCACAGACCTTTTCTCATGTACTGCCGTTTCATTGAGGCATTCTCACATTCATCAGACACATATTTTCCTTCCTTTCAAAAGTCAGAATTCAATTATATTAATGCTTATATCTTGCAAGCACCAATTCTTCACTCTTCCATGATAAGTTGAGGCGCATATATAAATATTAATGTCCAAAGAAGAATACTAATGAACATTGGTAGCAGTGATTGAGAAGCTGAGAATGAATGTAAATGATATTTGCAACTATTTTCGATTATTTTGCTGTTCTCTTAGGTTCATTTTGAAAATGAGAAAAAAAAAAAAAAATTAAGAAACAAAACAAATTTTTGTGTTACCAGTATCTGTGTGTTGTGTACACAACACACACACACACACACACACACACACACACAAAGTGGATGCTCATAAAAAAAGGGAAGTTGACCTGGATCCATGAACATAGAATTTATCCATATATTCGATCCGGCAATTCAACACATTTAGCCACCATCATTGTCAAGTTTCTTAAAGAAAAAAGAAAAAAAAAAATCAGAACTTATTTATTTTTATAGAGCTGACCTCTTCTTCAGCCACTCCTTTCATGTGTCGTGTGTATGTGTAATATATATATATATATATATATATTATATATATATATATTATATGAATATATATATATGATGTATATTATATATATATATATATATATATGCGTGTGTGTGTGTATACATATGCTTGGTGGAGTTCAGCAAACGACAAAGTTTCAATAATATGTGTATATGTATATATGTATATATATATAATTATAATATAATATATATTACACACACATACACACACACTCACCTGAATATATTTAAAATCTAAGAAAGTAATGTTTTCACACTGCTACAAGCTGTTTTCAATCATTCATACTAAACTTTTATTTTGAGAGAACTTTTGTGGCTTGCTTCTTCATTGGAATCATTATGTATATTTACAAAAACTGTTGTAGGCTTGCTTGTCAAATCTTTGCAACCGCCCCCACCTCTCCCCAAAGAAAAAGATCAAAACAGACAAGCACTCGTCCCCTTGGCAGAGAGTGTATTACAGTCTTTTTTTCCACTTATATTGGACTAAATTAGGCTTAGTAAATATAAGAGTGTCTTTTTATTGTTTTGGCTATGAAGTCATTTTATTGTGCCTTATCTAAAGCAAAAAAATATTCTTGCACTCTGCCACTGGGCCATGGACTGCAAATGCTATTTTTTTCTCAGAAAGTGTCAGATCCTATCACAAGGTTATATGTTAAATTCTTCCAACTGTGTTAGAAATAGCAATGTTGGCTCTTTGAAGATAAAGGTCCATATTGGTGTATATCTTAGGAATTTATTCAAGCACTGATGCTTTGTCAGACAGGCTTTAGGATGCCTTAGGATAACTGTAGTTTTTAAGGGTCATCCATTTAAGGATGAACACCTCATGGCGTAAGTTGAGGATCTTGTCAGAATTGTTTGTTTTTTCAACTGCATCTATACTTATTATAATGAAGATTATGTAACTGTCTGTCCTGTAACCAAAACATTCACCACTTGACGTCAAATTTCTAGTTATTTATAATCTCACGATATGAAGGTATGCCTTATATCTTAAATGCATCTATTATCAATGACCGTAAAGTCTACTGAGTTAGATATGCCGCAAAAACGCCGGCATATTATTAAGCATTTAAAAAATCCTTAATATGTGTTATATATCGAAGAAATAAGATGTATGGTGGGGAATGCATAAGGATTATTTCTGTATGATTCTAATACTATCAATTATTCCAAACATATTAAAAGCACATCTAATATATAATTTTATTTTAGAAATATTTAAAATACATTAAAAAGGATAATATTTATATTCATTCTTAGTTAGTTTTGTTATCTTTCTAATTAATGATAGTTATTACATTAAACTAAATAACTTGGCCAGTGGGTGCATACTGTGCTAGTATATATAAAAGAAATTGATATCTGTTTGTTTGGACAATAATCAAGTGAATATAAGGAAAAGACATATATCAAATTTATTCCACTTGTTTGGCAGGGTTGAGAATATGAGGCTGTATCCGTACAGGAGGGGTAGGACACACCGAAAATGGGGTGTTTTGGTAGACATTAATATTGCATCTTATGTGAGGCGTCAGACTGTGAAGTGGTGGAGACTCAAGGTCAGCTCTAACCGCGGAGTATAGTACTTTTAAGGTCCTATCTAGGTCAAGTATGGCTGGTAGAAATATTTGTATGGATAAAGAATCTGATGCCATATAACTGGTTAACTATTTGTATAAGAATAAGACTTGAACTTTAATGTTTAGCTTAGATTGGTTATCAGAATTACTTGAAAGCCATATAACAACAGCTACTGTCTCATAAACGTCTGTGAAGTCAGGTTAGTCTTGTTAAAGACGCTGAAGACTAAAGAAGGTCATTAGTGATGTCCTTCCAATATCCTTACAGATTTTGGGTTTTGACAGAGACAGCATAATGCTGTTCACCAGTAACCCTGTCATTTTATACTACCCCACCTCCTTCCAGATGCTCTGTGATTTACAATAGTTCACCAATTCTTATATATTGGCCCAGGGATAGCAAGCAGATACTTACTCAGTACATGTAAAAAGTTGATTGAAGAAAAAATAAAACTTAACTGAATCAGAATTGAGTGCCAAATCCCTTGCAGTCACATGCAACATCCAACGAGTAACTATTGACTCCGCCGATTCTCCTCTGTGTTAGCTGGGCCAATTAATTCTCTTCCAGGACAATTAGCCTCACAAGACAATCGTTTCCATTGGAGATCTGCTCTGGGATTGCTTTGGTCCCGCTCCTCTTCTGTTTTAGCCAGTACAAATTATCTAAGTGGCCTTGAGTTGCACACTGCCACTTCTGGTAAGAAGAAAGATTTGAGTTATTTTGATAAAGGCCAAATGGTATGGACGGTTATTTTCCGACCTGCCACCGGTGCCCAAATAACACAAGGTCTTTTTTACATTGGGGAGCCACATACAACAAAGCTTCATGTGAATGCCAGATGCAGAAGTGCAAAGGCAGAAGGCAAGGTGAACCATTTCTGAAGTGGCACAGCTGTGGGTGCTCACGTTCAATTTGTGGACTGAGAGTGAAAAATCACCCACTGTTAACGAGATTATGAATTTGAAAAATAATAGAGCTATCGGCAACATGAACTCAAAAAAATCACAGATAGCTAAATTAAAGTGAAGGAAGGATGTACACAACATACAGATATTTTGATCTTGTTTCGAAAGCCAATTAGTATCACTATCCAATGTCTTGTTAGGTAAACAACAGTCTTGAATGGCAAGCCAGCCTTTCAACGATCTTGTACTCTGCTGAAAATAATTGCCTGTTGAGAGGTTTTGTTTTCTTCGAATAATGTGGATGGCAAGTATGGTTGGGATATAGTATTTTAGGAACACGGCACTGGTAGCACGTATACAGAATTTTAGGTTGATAGCTATTACAAATCTCTCACCTCCTATTGCACAATATATAGAGTGCAGGGAGAGAGAGTATCATGCCTACTGAAGGATTCAGTCTAAATAAACTTAGCAGTCTTGGATAACATTGACTAGTGTATTCCATGGTCATCATCCAGTAAAAATTAAAAGTGCACCCACGAATCCTCAATTCTGAAATTTGTCCAGGTGTGGACTATGTTAAAGTTAGACATTCCCCAAAATTGAGTTTCTAATGTCCAAAAATGGTGAGTATGTCAATTTCGAAGCTCTCCAAATGTTGGTGGGGTTGTGTAAAGGCAACGTATTTGTAATCTATTTTGTCGTAAAAGAGTTTCTATGGCTTCTTACTAGCTAAAATTGGTTTAAAAAGTATTTTTGTCCGAGGAATCCAAATTGTCTATCAAAAAACTTAAAGTCCGACCAATCTTAAATATTGATCACTTTGATTTTTTCATAGCAAGATCAATATCCCAATGTGCACTGCATCAGGATTTAGTTTTTTCTATTATTTTGCACAATATTGACCATTTTTGTACACAAAAAAGATAGTTTGGTTTTGCTCAGGATCCGAAGCTACTACATCAGTTAACATTGCAAATCGAGGAAATCATATAACTTAAACTGTTAACTTCAGAATAAAATCCAAAAAATTGAAGTGGCAAAATTTTAACAATTTTAACAAAGACTTTGAGCTTCAGTTCTTGAGCAAAAACCAAACTATCTATTTGAAAATAATGGTCAATATATGGAATAATAATGTAAAAATTTGTCAAGATGCATGCCACATGGATATTGATCTTGGCTATGAAAAAAATCAGAATCACAATAACTTATTGTTAACTTAAGACTTAAGAAATAGCATTTTGATTCCTTGGACAAAAAGGCCTTATATATACCAACTTTTAGTAGTAGGAAGATCTAGAATCATTTTAACAGACAAATAGTAGATTACAAAAAGTCATGGTTTTACAAAGCCCCCAACCCCAAACGGAGCTAAAATTGGACATAAGAATTGAGCTTCAATCCAAGAATGGAAGCTCAAATTTTGGGGGAGTGTCAACCTTCAACTTAGTCCAGCAGCCTGACAAAATTCAGAAAATTGAAGGTGTTGGTGACATGGCCTTGTAGAAGTTATAGAAACAATATGAGACTCACCGTTGATTAGTCGAGACAAGAACAACACGGCAAGCTGTAACAAGTACAGTCCTTGCAATGCTGGTCTGGCATAATGCAGGGGTGTGACAAAGGGTTGAAGAGGTGGTATGAGGCGCGAGTGGTTGCGACTATCTCGAGATCCACACCAAGTCAAAAACTCAGGAAATGAACTTGTCTGAGTCATACTGGATACAATTCCAAAGTTCTATATGAAGCCACCTACCAAACTCCTAGTTTAGTTGGCATTCACTTGTTACAGGAGTTTGAATACTTACACAAAACAAACAGCCGACGATTTGTCAGGAATTACCCTATTTCTGATTCTTTTTATTACACTCTTCTCAAATCTAATAAATATATAAATGTAGGAGAGTGTTTCATGACTTTCCTAAGCTCAGAATGGAATGAAATCTTTGCTGATTTTGTCACCTGCTGAGCAATATTGTAGAGCTATCTACAACCTCCATGTCGAGTACATATATTAGGAAAGTCAGGAGAGGAGAATTGATTCAGCTTCCCAAAGTTGATAAGAAATGAAGTTTGTCACAGTGGATTCAATCGTCCCCTTTTCATAGTGCTGAGACTAGGGAGTATTGCTTTTGCGTCTGAGTGAAGCACCAACACCTAGCACAAGCCTGCTTCTTACTGCGCAGATCCAAGCTGTGCATCATGCGTCAAGGGTTGTTTATCGAACGGAACCTTGTTGGTTCCTAGGTGGATGCACTAACTGAATGAGGCTCCTCAAAATTTTAGCTTTGGTTTGTCCATAAGTGTTTCGTGCTGAATCTTTATACACCTTACATCAGCAATAGGATATATGATAATATAATAAGTATATATATAGGATAGTCATACACTCCTAGGGAGTCCCATAATCGAGTTACATCTTTCCTTACAACATGTGGAGCAACAAATAGTTCCATCAGAATACAGCAGGACAATTCTTAAGAACAATTCCCTGGACACCGTTATTTGAGATGTTGGTAGTATCTGTTGAACATACATATCACCAATTAATCCCAGTGGAATAATTCCTGGGATTACCCCAAGGAAAATATGCAGCAGGAAAAAACCTGCGCACATCCTGGGCTAAAGGCAAAGCATCCCTATATAATATATACATATATTAATATATATTTAGATTAAGAGAGAGAAAGAGAGAGAGAGAGACTTGATAGTTAAAAGTTAAAGTTAACATGAAAAAACACAAAATGCCATTAAAAAAAAGAATTGAAATAATTCATCATAATAAAAAATTTATTATTCTAGATATATACAATAATTTATTATATTTATACCTACATCTAATCATAGATAAATGAGATGAATGAATTTCTGTCTGTAACAATATACGTCACAAATTCTTGTGTTAATACACTAATTTGAGTAAGCAATTTACAAATATATAAATTAAGTAACAAGAATACTAAGAAAGTGATAGCAAATAAAAAATACCTACATTTTGTGTAAAATTAGTGCAAATATTCAAATAATAATTCTGAGGGACAGAACTAAGTTTCCATTTCAAAGTGTTTTATTTTTTACTCCTTATAAAATTTGTTGATTTGCTTACGTTATGATACAAACCCTCTGACATTGGAATTTTAAACTACTACCCCCTCAGGCATACCTTTTCAAAAACTTAAATTTTTATACGTCCGGAGGGGGTTTTGTTGCTAAGCAGATAATAGAAATGTATGTAAGTAATAGGTACCAGGTACTTTTTACATACATAATTTTCTCAGGGACGCTCCCACTTTTTCAGCATACTTTATAGTAATCCACCCCTATCATATGATGTTTATATTTTCCAGTATTATCATTATTATAGTGATTATTTGTTATAGCAAACTTACAAAGGTTCCTTTGTTTTGGTTTATTTATCCTGTACCTGCCTTTTTTTAAATGGATAAAGCAAAAGTTCTACTTCATTTTATTTATTTGTATCACATTAATGTTACATAAAACTATTTTTCTGGCAACATGAATTTTGATTATATAATTATTTAATCATTGTGTTTTAAGTATTTTACGTAAATCTATAGTTACTTTCCACTTGGGTTGAATGAGCCCATAGCATAAATGGCTGAATGTACTAGATCTGTGAGATCAAGTAGCCAGTTGTGCTAGTTACATTTACTTTCAGACTAATACGCTTAGGAAAGGTAATAACCCCTTCATTCCCTTCAGCTTGGGGTTAAATAAGTACCACTCCTATTTCTACAAGGAAGTGCTTTGGCATAAAAGTACCCTGAATGTTGATATGCCATTAAACAAAGAAACAGAAATCAAACTTTTCTACTTCAAATCATTCATTCAAATAAATTTCGATTAAGGTCAGTGAAGAATTCTTGCTCTTCCAAGAGTCCACCGAATTAAATGTCCCTCCGCTTTGAATCACTTTGAAAGTAAATTATAATAAAGCAGGGAAAAGCAGAATTCAGCCTTTAAAAAAAAAAAAATGTGGGTATTTCCTAATAAGTCTAACATGAGTCAAAAGAGGAACCACTCTGATGATAATTATTTATTCCCATGAAACCCAAATCGCCTGAACCCTAAACAACTTGTTTTTCCCGAGTAGCATCAATAAATAAATAAATAATTATCAGCATAGATGATTCCCCTTGATCATGTAGAACTAATAGGAAATATCCAAAATTGAGTCAACACCAGAAAATTGGGGAGAGTCGCCTGTAAATGCATAAGGCTAAATTGCTGGACAACAAATCGGAGAAGTGCAAGTTGAACAGGGAAAGATATGAACTCCTCTCATCATCCCATGCGTAGGTTAAAGTAGTATCACGGCAGCTACAGATGGTTGGCATTAAATAAAAATCATGAGTTTTCATAGGCCATAACAAAAAAAAACAGAAAGAAAAACGCAAACCAAAGAAAATTCATTTTCCTGCTTGTAATTTATGATCCTTGTTCGCTGTAAGAACATATGTACCAATAAATTGAGTTGTTAGTGATACAATCAAAAAAAGCATTAATAATAATTTTCACCAATCATTAGTCCATATGTATAAAAGTCTTAATTTAGGAAAGCACCAGTAGGCATTGCCTGAGTAGAACGGGTGAGGGGAGAATCCCTGGGGTATTGATTTTATTTATTTGAGATTTACAATGCTGGAGATTTAAGTAGAATTCAATGCTATTCTATGTTAATCTAATTATAAATACTTCAATAGAAAGTCAAATCCTCATAATTTTTGCAGCAAAAAAGCAGAAATGGTGAGTATTTAATGTTTATAGATATTTTACTTGTCATTAGTTTTATTTCATAGTCATCCAGACATACATACACACAAACTGTCGCTTTATCATATGTAGAATAATCTAATTCTTATTAATTTTCTATTTCAGGTTATTCAAGAATCTCTTCTCTGTTAATATCTTGGCTGGAAAATAGTTCTTCGAACTTAGTGAAGAGCCATTTTTACAAGTAAGTAATTAAAGAAAAAGAAAATGACAAAACACTGACCACTAATCATGAAACTTGTAGGTATATATGAATTTGTGTCTCCATATGAAGTAAAAAATCATTGTCCAAGAAATATTTTCGCTATAAACAATTCTGAATCCATTGTTAAATTATACACAAGAATTACTTAAAGTTAAATTTCCTGTAGTTTAGTACTAAGAAGGTTGAAAGTCAGTAGTAATTCTTGAGTTCTTATTGGCTGCTGTTGTCTAGTAGGTTGAGGGGGTTATAAAAATAACCTGTCATTTTGCAGTAGGGCTGCAACATGAAGAGTCGTAGGTGGGTACGGCTTCGCTTGTGTGCCGATTGCCGGGTGCGCGGAAATGTGAACGGTGTATCGGTGGAATTGGCTGTGCGTAGGGGGGCAGGAAGAGGGGACGAGAGTGGTAGATTGTAAGGCAGGGTGCCGAGCTGTAGCTGTGTTAGTGTATTGTACTGTTGCAGGCTACTAGAGGGTGAACAGAGTGCTTGAGAGAGAAAGATAAAGGTAGCTACACAAGGAGTATGTGTGCTGGTCTTGAACAAAGGTCGAGAGCGAGCAGCGCGAGCGGAGAGAGGAGCGAGCTTTATAGGATCCGGAGTGGCCCCCATCCACACACCTCTAAGTAAGAACAGTAAGATATATGACACTGCGGAGAATAATGTACTCTGGAACACCTAGACATGGAGCACACCAGTGTTGACTGACCTGCAAAAAGCCCACGTGTGGATAGCTGGATGGTGCGTGGAGGCAATCCAGAGTGATAACTGACATGGACGGTTCGAGAGTAAGCAGTCAGGATACAGTGTGCTTATTATGCATCGATGATAGGATAGGTTTATATTTAACAAAACCTCTGTACTAGAACAAAAAAAGTCTGTAAAAAATGAATTGTCTCATTCCAACAGTTCAGTGTGTGTGTGTATATGTATGTATGTATAATATATAGTAAATATATATATATTAAATATTATATATTGTCATTTCTATTCAGTCTTGTTTCACAGCTTCATCAGTGTAACTAGATAGCAGGCCGCTTTAGACTGGGTGCGAACCCAACCAAATTGTCATCAGTCAACATCTTACCACCACGTCCAATCTACACACCCACTAGAAAATGGAATTAACTGAGTAAACAACTAGGCCACTGGGGAGTGCTCTAATCGCGTTAAGGAGAGCTATGAGAATTATATAATATAAGATACCCTCACATGAGCAGATAGGACACAAGGTCAGTTTCCTAAGTGGAATTTAACAGTTAAATTCGTCTCCTTTCCTGAGATCAGTTCTGCCATACTAAGGTAAAAAGTCTAGTGCTGCCCTAGCATTTTGTAAAACAAACAAATAATGTTAATAAATAAATAAATAATAGCTAAGGTTAATTAACTTTTTATCAATGAATTGCAGAGATCTAGTCTGTACTTAGATTACCATTTCCTCACACAGTTTGTTTAACTAAATTAATAGCGCGTTCATCTACACAACCTTTTTGCCAATCGGAGTTGCTCCCTTGTATCATACTTCTAACAAGCTCCCCCTATTTTTTTCTTTCTTTTATCAATATGGAAATTTAGAGCCCACAAACTCTCGAAAGAGCGGCTTTTGTGTTGTCGCTGTCATGGGGTGATTTTGGTGGCTCCTTATGAAAGTACCAATTTGAAGGCACTTGCCAGCCATAAGTAATTTATCAGAGTTTCATTTAGTACCAGGCAGCTTTGGTTCCTTGGATGGGTCCATAAATGTTTAAGTTTGAACAGGAAAACTTTGTGGTTATATGGATAATATTTCCTCGGAACTTTATTAGGATACCCTTACCGATGACAATATGATGTTTGTACCTGTTTAGGTCTTGATTTGAAAGATTCTGAATTATGTCTAGCTGTTGTAACCTTATTCCTTTACTTCACTGCTATAATAAATCGAATTCATTGCCGATTTCATAATTATACTGAAGTTCAGATATTAGTACGAACTTAACATAACTGTTTTAGCGATATTTAGATCCGCCCTGTCGGCTGGCGCTTAGGAATGCACCGGACTGCACCCTGCAGAGGGGAAGACTCTCCCCATGGGCCAGCCTGTTTTGCCGTGGTTGTGCGACCTGATGCTTAAGATAGGAGCCCAGGTGGATTGAGCAGTACATGACAGCAATACCTCCCACTTTGGCCCTATCTGGCTAGACGATGGTGGAGAGGCCCCCTCCGATCATTCGGACGGTCAAGCCCTAGCACCTAATATGATTTTCCCCAACCTATTGCCCTTATGGCAAGCCCCAACCCCTTTTTATCAATGGGGATTAAAGGCGGTGACTGAGGTCTACAGTCCTGCGAATGACGTTAAACCTATCTGATGGTGAGTTACAATTTGGAGTTGGGGAATGTGGCACCCTTCATCACATTGCTCGCTCTGGTCCACTCGACCCGGAGTGTAGTACTGTGGTGTCCCAGCTATGGTAATAGAACATTGAGTTGATAAACAAATTGTATATCCATTAAGAATTGATTTATTGTAAAACTTATCGGCATTAAAAGATCCCACTGAGGTTGATATGCCATACAAACAAACATCAAACCAAATCAGTTGTTTTATGTTTTGTTCTCTTCAGACACTTGTGCTTCGGGAGGACGAGAAATATTACCAATAACTGAGTATTTGTCTATGAAACATTTTTAGTGATATATTTGTAAATTTTTGGAGTAGATACGGACCACGACCTGTACATTGAAGATCTGAGTTTGCTCGCATAATTGAGCCATTGGTAAGTTTTAATGAAGTTTCTTAAGTTGTCGTCCTTGTCTGCGTTTACAGTTACTACCCATTTTTTATGTTCTTATTGTTGTATTGACCTTTTGTTGAATCAAGGGATTAAATATAAATGGAATATAATTAAGAGGAACATAAAAAAAAGTTCAAAAAAAAACAACATATTTATTAACACATTGAATATCTGGAAGATTGGATCAAAGTGTTCTAAATATAGTTGATAAATGAAACGAAAGAAAAATGCGAGAGGAAAACTATAACATTGGGAGTGGTAAGCAATAATACGGGAATTAAGGTTTGAGATATTATGCACTGTAAATAAAAAAAACTAATTAATAGAAAAAAATTGGTTATCAAGATTTTTTATTTGTTAGTTCAATAATTTCTTGCAAGAAAGAAACCTTTTTATTTCATTAATAAATTAACTTATCCTCATATTTTGCTTTAGATGGTACATTTCAATTTGTTATAACTACTGGGTTCGTTCAAGGTGTTGGAGTAAATTGGCTTGCATGATCATCCAGAGGACCCCCTCTAGGCAGTCACATTCCCCCTTGTCTAAAACAGTGGAGGGCTGTGATTGATGCCTGAAGGTGATACCGGTGGTACCGAACATGGGTAGAAATTGATTGATTAACGCATATCAATCTGTCTAGGGTTATTCATGCCTAGCGTTAGGAAAGTGAATGAGTTAGCTATCTAATTACATGTAGGATTGGTTTTAAACAATTTTAGAATCATTGGGGGTCAGTTGTATGTTTGATTAGGTTCATGTCTAATACTATGATAGATTGTTTGATTTCCCTAAAAAGGAACATATTTCTATGGTTGACTTTTCAATAGAATTTTCATAATGTGATAAAATAACGGTTTCGGGTGACGCAAAAACCCTGGCATTCCATGAATAGAGTGTTAATCATCAAAGGGTTTGACATGTTTCACACTGAGGGTTGTCTGTTCCTTGTTTGAGTATATATAGTATATAATTTACCAACCCCTCGCACGAGCAGGATGTACACAGGTCTTTCTTAAGCGGAGTAACAGGTTTTTGATTCAGAGTTTCCTTCTCCTAACTGCTTGCCTAACCAAGGTAAAGATCGCCAGGTCCCTGCCGATATTGTATTCCAGCTGGGAAGTAGGATCATACCTTCCCAAGTGGTATTAACTGCGAAGTGAAATGCATATTAACAACGATCCAGGATTTTGAACGCGGGCAACGAGTCCATTTCCCATGAACTTTAACCATCGCCACCACCGGCTTCCTGTTTGAAGTATATAGGAGTCTGGTAGTCTTGGTGTGACATTGGTACGGGACACATTTGTAATTGCCACCATCAGTGAAAGGACTCTTCATGTATAAAATACTTCATATCAAATCTGATTTTTGGGATTTGGGAAATACTTCTATTGGCGTTGTCTTTATTTGAAGTAAAAATTCTCAATTTATATGTTTTAGAAATATGAATTGAAAAAATAAAATAGGTTTGTTGAAATGTTTGGAAATAACAGTGGGTACCTTGACTGATGAGGTTGTCTTAAGTTATGAACTGTCGCTACTCAGTCAATTGTATTTTTTTTGTGGTTGAGAGGTAGAAATTGAGGTAACAAGCGAACTTAAATATGGTTAGTTAAATTTACATAAAGACATTAAGCTTCCAAATTTATTATGCAAAGAAAAATTTATTTATGAAAAATAAAATAGTAAAACATATACTGCACATAATTCATTACATTCTATTATAGTTTTTATACAATGCAGTGCGATTCTTAGTATCAAAAATGTTATACAAAAAGTTAGGGTGTGGGGGCTGGACAGTTTCGTTATATTAAATATTAAAAATTTGATTTGCTATACAAGAAATTGAGTTTAGGAGCAGACAAATTAAACTTGTAAGTAAGGTGACCAACTAGAGTAGAGGAAAGCATATGTTTTCAATGAGATGGAATTTAAAAAAATATATAAAAGAATCTGGTGAAGTCATCCCATGATAAAGATGAGAACTTCATTTGGCAATAAATAGAAATAGATAGAGAAGATATGGAAATGGCTCTTTTTTATTTTTTTAAATTTTTTTTGTATTTTTTAAGGGTTAAATAACCTTAGATATTAAGTCCAGAGTTTAACTGCAAGTCGAATACTTTGTCATAGCTCTAAGTCATTCCCTTTGGTTGATCCGGAACTTTCATTCTGCTCTTATCGCTTATGTTGAAAGAATTAAATAGGAAAATCTCATGACCAATTGAAGTCAAAATTTTAGGTTAACGCAAAGCAATCGAAGGACATAACTTCAAATTAGAGTAAAGAAGGATAAGTTATCGTTTCTTTGTTCTTAACATGGCTTTTCTTGCTTGATAAATACATTTATCAAATGGATTGCCATAATCGATCTATAAGAGGAGAAAAAGTGAAAAAAAAAAATAAAAAAAAAATGTGAAAAATTATCTCTTGTAAACACACACACTCTTGGGTATCAGAAATAAATTCTCTTTTTAATCTTTATACTTGAAATTTATTATTCTAGAATATTTAAGACTCCTTCGTGGAACATTTCACTGTATAGACCTGTAAATAACCTTACTGAAAATATTACAGAATTATAAATTTAAATTTAAAAAAAAGAAAAAAAAAAATAAAGAGCAACCTGTCAGAAGGGTTAAAAATTATTCTGACTGTACCTTGTAGAGGTAAGACTGCTCGCAAAATAGGGGGTGTCCTTAGTAGATCAGTAAACTGCATCAGGGGTGAGTTCCTGTTTCTAACAAGATCGGTGGAATTGTGAATAGCGCCTTTATACCATTTTCCAGTTCATGCTGACCTGAAGTGTAAGACCCCGCCCCGCCCCCCCCTTCCCCCCCCCCCAAGAGGCCACTGTTTGCCGTGTGGCGACCCTGATGCTTAAGGGATGGTGGCTGAGCAGTTCCATGACAAACACTCCACTTAGCTTACTAGGCTAGACGGCGTCGACTGAGAGGCTCGCCATGCCAATCAATCGTCTAGTCATGTCAAGCCCTAGCACCTAAAGATCGTCCCTCCCTATTGCCCTATGGCAAGCGCCAACCCTTTGTATCATATGGGTGCTAAAGCAGGCGGTGGCTGAGGGCTTCATGCCTGAAGGAATGATTGTTAAATCTCTATCATTTGATGGTGAAGGTTCCCATATGGAGGCTGGGTAATGTGTGAATGCCGTTATCACCATTGCTCGCTGGTCCACGTCTGACCTGGAGTGGTAGTACCTGTGAAGGTCCATCTATGGTTAAATAGATTTGTTGGCATTAAATGGCTCCACTGAGTGATATTGGATGAGAATAAAAAAATAAAAAAAATAAACAAAAACCGATGAAGGTTTTAAAATAAACCAAAAGTGTGATACAAATTGGATATCTTTTTGGCGTTACTTTGTTTTTTCTTATTGTCTATCACTTACACTACCGTATGAAAGGAAAGTATGCCTATTAGGTATATAAATATTATAATTCATGAATTCAAATGTCTGGGTTTGAGGGAGGTTATAAAAAAATATTCCTCTTTCGTTGATTGTTCAAATGAGGTTACAGAAACCGTCACGTGATTGATAGGTTGAGTAAACATTAATTCTTATTTTTCACCTGTGAAGTTAAAACTGCTTTGTAGCGAGGTTCAGTACTCGAGACTGTGTAGAACACCTGAACAGCCACAGCCCAATTGCTTAGTGGGGGGGAGAACAATAGGAAGAGCACTTGACACGCGTACTCCTCCTGGTATGAAATAATGTGAATTGAAAGTACTGGACAGCTGATGCGTTAATCTTGAATGAGTGATGATAACACAATTGGCAATACTTTTAATTTTGGGTTACAAGTTGGAGGGAGGGACAATTTGCTTTTTCTTTCTCTTGTCATTTTTTTTTTTAATTATCAAGTGTGTTCTGATAAATAAAAGTGTGTATTGATTTCAAGAGGAATCTAGGGTATTTTCTCTTGCATTTATTGTTGTTACATTTAGCTTTGTTGACTGCCTCTCTACCTGTTTAAAAAAAAAGAAAAGAAGATAGTAATAAATCATTATAAATATCAAGAGTAAATTAACTCCCTTCCATTAAACTCAGTGGTTAGCATATAAATACATATATATATATAAAGTGTAATGTTGCCTATGCACTGAAGAGGCAGAGTGAGCCAATGTATATTATTTAGGAGAGTGCTCAATATGTGTATAGAGCGTTAATAAAGGAAAAAGATAATATTGTTAGTAATTTTATTTGATGGATCAAGTCCTACTACCATTGTTTCATGCGATTGCAAGCTTAATTTGTTTATAGCGGAACAATCGTTGGGGGCAGCAAAAATTTTTGGATCATTTTCAAATTTCGCTACCCGACCGCATTGCTCACTTAAACAATTAACTGCATTAGCATGAAACCAATGATAGAGACTTGTTCCTGGCAATAAATATATTACTAAAATATTATTAATTCATTTTATTTAATATATTATATATTATATACACAACATACTGTGAGTCACATTGTGTCCTCAGTGGTAGAGCACTCCTATGAATCACAAGGTTCTGTTTGATCCTGCCAACTCGTGAGGTACAAAAATCAAAGTAAAAAATGGATACAAGTAAAATAGATACATTTTTTTACACTGTGACTCCACAGGTAAATTAAGAACTTGAATTAAATTTTTGTTATATAAGGACTTATCTTAGAACAAATGTAAATTTTTAGATAGTGTAATCAAAAAATCTTTTAGAAAAAAAAAAATAGATATATTTTTCATTTGAATTAATGCATAAATTTCCATCTGCAAATTAATGTAAACACAGTGACATTTTTAGCTTCATGTACATTTAAGGTAAAAAAAAATGGATTAGACAAATACATTTTTACACTTAACCAAAAAAAAGAACTGAAATCAAATTTTTGTCAATAGCACAAGATGTTTTAACAATTGTTTTCAAAACACCCACGAGGTAGGTTATATTTGAAAAATATTCAAATGAAACAAAAAAGAAAAATCTAAATAAACGAACATTGAAATCTTAATTAATCTTTTTTAATTTGATAAGCAATTTAGCTAATTATCATAGACCTTTCCTTTTCT
>CM042148.1:9010456-9090456 GCA_023376005.1 Doryteuthis pealeii
CTTAGTCCACACTTTTAAATTGGAGTTGCCACTGGTGTACATGATATCATGTTGGAATGGACATGGCAACACGAGTCAAATCCTGGACAAGGCTGAGTTGAATTCACATTATGCCTAATACCCTTGGAAAAGGTATGAACAACCAACTATTCTCCCTCCAGCTATGGTAAAAAAATAGAGCAGACTGGGTGGCTTTAACTTTGGTAAGAGCAATGGTCTAGGAGAAGGAAAAACCTGTTAAACCCACTTAAAAAGTTGACTTGGTGTCACATTTTTGCTCATATGAGGGGTTGCGGTAAATTAATACGTTGGATTTCCTTTAAAAACTTTTTCTAATAAGATTTACCTGAACATTCAAAAATAACTTGATCAAAACACAACACACGCCATGCATAGTTTTGCTTCAATACTTGGAATGCATAGCGAAAATCAATTAAACATTGTGAGAGGTAATTCAGTTTATTTCAAGGCAATTCCACTGCTGAATAATTACCAGTTTGCTAATAAATATTTTCAAAGGCTTCATTCCTTTTTTTTTTTTTAGGAGGGAGGGTGGAAATGACCTACTGCACAACGGAGAAAAAAAAAAATTGCGGGAGCGGGGTGCTTTCAATAATTATAAAAACACCTATTTAATTGAAAATTAACACCCACTTTTTCGAACAAATATTAAAATCGTGAATTTATGATAAATTGAATAAAAAGAAAACTACCATAATTATTGTGTATAATACGCCACACCTAACTTATTTAAATTATAAAAAAACATTTCCATGTCTAATACGCATTGAACTTTGGGAATTTGTAGCAGCTAAATTAGACTAAATCTAACATTCGCTTTCAACTTTTAAACCGATTTGTATAGACTAAAAATTAAAATTTCTAGGGCCGGTTTAGCTCAGTCGGTAGAGCACTGAACTAAGAAAAACAAGCAAAATTCTGTTCAATATCGGCCCTTGCAACTCAGTGTATGGTAGCACAGGATATGTGCGGTAAAAGTGAGGAGCTGGATGGTAGGTGTGGCGCCTCTACCTCCAACACCAAAACAATCTCCTTTGGTGTGGCGCTCCACATAGATACAAAAACATTTGTTGAAAAGGGGACGACTTGCTATTTGGCTGATAACTGACATTAGAGCCACTCCAACGACTTTTTTAAAAATAGTATAGAATGTTTCAAAACACAAAATTAACAGTATTTAGGCCAAACATCATGTTCACATGAAAATGTAACAAACTTTCAGCAAAAATAAGTTCACGATCAAAGAAACAAATTATAAATAAACACGCATTCCAGTGGCGATTTCTCTATAGCAGAATAAAAACCGAAGTGTTTGTTACACATCAGTTAGTTTGGACCTTAGATATAACTTTCAGCCATGCCATCTTCGAAGGAATTGCACGTGGTGTAATGGTTATCATCATAGGGAATGGGCATGGTGACAAGAGTTCAAATCCTGGCCAAAGCTGTTTGCATTTAACATAATGCTAATACCCTTGGGAACTATTCTACCCTCAGCTATGGGTCAATAATAGGCTAAAGACTGGGCTCTTTAACCTTGGTATGGCAACTAGTTTAGGAAAAAGGAAAACCGGTTAGATGAATGTGGTTCAACACCAGTTCTTGTGAAGCTCCACACATAAATGCCCAAGCAAAAGCCATACTGGTGGCACACATAGCCCGCAAGAAAAAAAAATTAATATTTCGTATATAATACTTTTAGGCTGAAAAATATGGAAAAATAGTGTCTCTTGAAAAATAAAGGGTACAGTTCAAAGTCTCCCAATTACGACAAGAGGGTTCCTGAGTTCGACAAGAAACACCTGAATAAGACCAGAAGGCCCTCGTGTAGAAGAAACATTGTGTATACAAAAATAAGGACAACAGTCTGAAAAATCTAAATAATACAAAAATAGTGCATCTTATACACAAATAATTATGGTAGTTTTGAACTTGGAGGAATTTCTAATAATATAATTGATAATTTTTTTGTTTTTTGTTTCCTTACGTATTTGGCTGCCACATTTCCAATTTTCCGAAGATCCCAGTGCCGCATTTCCCAGCAGAAAGTCACTGGGAAAAATAGTCAAATTTGGTGTCAGAATAACAAGAAATTCTTAGAAAGTGAATGGAAAATATGAAGCTGGAAAAGGAATGGAGTATGAAATTCAACTATGGAAGACTGGGCTCTTTCATCTTGCATAGGCAACCAGTCTAGGAGAAGGAAAACTCTGAACTCACACCTGTTAAACTCTGATTAAGAAATTGACCCTGTGTCACATCCTGCTCATGCAGAGGAGTTGGTAAATATATATAACTGGATGTGGATGGTTTAGATAAAGTGATCCAAGAAAGTGGCCTCGGATCCAATCTGCTAACCATTGAGCCATCACCAGCAAAAGATCAATTGTTATTAACTCATATCTCAAAAAAAAAACAGAAAAAAAAAAAAAAAAAAAACACGGATCAATAAAGATTTGCTTATCTATTCTTTGAAGATCCAAAACATCCCAATGATCCGTTTTTCTTTATTTACTTACTTATAAATCTATCATTGTAGACAAGTAGGTCAGATTGTTTATAGATCAGCAAACATATTCCCATGTCTATAGGGATTATCATTTATTGTCAACAGTAAGTAAGAAAAGATCGAGCCTGATCCTTGCTGAATGCTTCATGGCACTTCTAGGATAAGAGGACTTACTCAGCTGCACCCATCTCCTTTTCCAAGTAACATAAAACAAGTGGCACTAGAGTTACAGCATCTCTATCAACGTTGTGACATGTCAGTAATGGGATATTCATGCCTCCCCAAGACATAGCAAAGCATGTAGCAATAGGTAGGTCGATTTTTCACCTTTAAAAAAATATCAAACTCTCCATCTATGCAAAGTTGGTGTTAGTATACTGAATACTTGATACAAAAATGTAATCTTTTACTTGCACCATTGAGGAAATAGCATCAAAGATCATCTACTAAAATGCACTAAAAATCCTCATTTTCTAAAGGTAAATTTTGCAAAAACGAGCATTTTTAGTGCATTTTAGTAGACGATCTTTGATGCTATTTCCTCAAACAATGGTGCAAGTAAAAGATCTAATTTTTGGTATCAGTATCAGTATACTAACACAACTTTCGCATAGATGAACAATTTGATATTTTTTTAAAGTGAAAAATCGACCTACCCTAATTGTAGCAACTCCAATCTAACTGTGCGTTCAAAAAGTAACTTAGATAATAGTAATACATTTTCCACTAAGTGTAGAACAATTTGTAGATCTAAATTATCTAACCATGTTTCATTTAGATAGGTACTTTAATAGTTAAAGGCAGAAGTGTGTGTTGGTGTAATGGTTACTGTCTTAGGAAATGACACGACGAGATGAGTTCAAATCCTCGACAAGGCTGTTTGCATACACATAGCGCTAAACCCTTGGGAAAGGTATGAAATCCAACCATTCTCCCTCCAGTTATAGGTAAATAGTAGGGAAGGCTGGGCTCTTTAACCTTGGTTAGGCAACCAGTCTAGGAGAAGGAAAACTCTGAATTCAAACCAGTTAAAATTCCACTTAAGAAATAACCTTGTGTCACCTCCTGCTCGTGCGAAGGGGTTTGGTAAATATATACATTAATACTATTTCTCTGAATTTTTGAGATGAAGCTTGATAATTAGTATTATTTGGATTATTCGGACTATTGTCCTTATCCTTATTGTTATCTTAAAACATTTTGGCCAATGTACCCTTCGGCCTTCTTCAGATATTTCTTGTTGGACTTGGGAGCCTTCTCAAACTCGGGAACCTTCTTGTCATAATTGGAAGCCATCACAGAACTTTGAATCCAACCCTTTATTCAATTCATGGGGGTATCCTGTTCTCATTCCGCAAACCATAGCTGGGGTACAGGTGTTAACATAGAATGATAATTAACACAGCTTAAGTTCCCAATTACGACAAGAAGGCTCACCAGTCCGACAAGAAGGCTCCACCAGTCCAACAAGAAATACCTGAAGAAGGCAGGTGTACAGATAACAATAAAGATGAGGACAATAGTCCGAATAATGCAATTAATACTATACTTTAATAGTTGAATACAAGTGTAGTACAATGAGACATGCACAGTTTGTAGATCTAATACACATCAAGTTTTATTTTGATATTTTTTTTTTTAAAATAGTCAAATACATCTCAGAAAATAAAAAAAAATATGAAACAGTAAATGGAATGTAGTATGAAACTCGACTATAATTGTAAACAGCTTTAAAAAAATAAAAAAAAGTTTGACAAATAATCCATTCTGAAATTGAAAAGAGGAAATATAACAAAAACCATCAATGACTCTTTTTCTAATCAAGATAGATTGATCTAAAACCCTGTTGGTGGGGCTTAGAATATTTCTAACTGTATGTCCTGCAGAGGGGTAAGGAATCCCCCCTCCCCCAAAAAGATGTTCTGGGTATGACACTAAACTGCATCTGATGGTGACACTCCTGTTCAGGTGATTTGGGGAGTGTGACCCCCACACTTCATTGCCATTACTTCTAGATTCACTCTGATCTACTAGTACTACCTGAACATAGTTATATGTTGTTGGAGGAGGGTTGGTGTAATAGATAGAGTCGTAGGAAATGGACACAACAAGACAAGTTCAAATCCTGAACGAAGCTACAGTTCACATACCTTGGGATAGGTATGAATCTAACTACTCTCCCTCCAGCTATGGGTAAATAATAGGGCAGACTGGGCTCTTTAACCTTGGTCAGGCAACCAGTCTAGGAGTAGGAAATCTCTGATCCAAACCTGTTAAACTCTGCTTGGGATGGTCACTACTAGAATAGGCTCAGTCCTAATTAGTGATCTATTTCACTAACTT
This sequence comes from Doryteuthis pealeii, assembly GCA_023376005.1. NCBI lineage: Eukaryota > Metazoa > Mollusca > Cephalopoda > Myopsida > Loliginidae > Doryteuthis > Doryteuthis pealeii. Next base: position 9,015,330 of record CM042148.1, read on the forward strand.
AATTTATATGATTTCAAGTATTCTAATACTAATAATTTTTCAAATAGATCTATTTGACGTATAGGAAAAAAAAACTAACAGGTACTACTGCTGGATGTCAAAGTGTACCTGGAGTAATGCAATGAAGGAATGACTCCACACTCTCCACAGAGATCCAGTACTGGAGCCTCACCATAAAATGCAGTTTAGTGTCATACCCCAGACACTCTTTTTGTAGGAGTCTCTAACTATTCCAATTTAATAGTAATTATCGTTTGTTTGCACAAAGATACAGGGTTTTAAGTATTCCTATCTAATAGCGAGTATTTAAAGTAGATCCTTTAACCCACAGATGGTACCCTAACAGGTACTACCACTCCAAATGAACCTGAGAGCAATAAAGGGGTAACTCCAAACTTTTCTACCACACCAGGTTGGCTGAGACTGTAGAATACACTGACTCCACCTCTGCAGAGGAGTAAAATCTTTCCAATGGGGCAACCTGTTGACTGAAGGTGGCGACCCGTGATGCTTAAGGACAGAATCCTTGTGGCTAAGCACCATGTCATCCATTTTGGCCCTTATTTAGGATAGACAGGTGGTCAGAGTTGCCGTCTCCGATCAATCAGCTGGTCACTTCAAGCCCTACCACCTATATTATGTCCCAACCCTTTTTATCATATATGTGCTAGAAGGCTATGGTTGAGGGTCTTAGTGTCCTGGGTATAACATTAAACTGCATCTAATAGTTAAGTTCCAATTTTGAAGCTCTGAGGAGTGTGGAGTACCGCTTCATCGCCATTACTCCCAGGTCCACTCTGAGTGGTAGTACCTGTTAGGGTCCATGGGTTAAATAGAGAAAAATGTGTTAAAAAAGAAATTGTGTTTTTAAAAAAAATTGAATACCCATCAAGCATGATAGAACAAAAAATCTTCAGCATAAAATAACCCAACAAGGGATGACATGCCGTAAAATCCAACAAACCAAACCAAACTCTCCAGAACTGCAGCCTCACCACCAGATACGGTTTAGTGTCATACCCCTTGGCAAAAGATGCAGTCAGCATATTTTAAACCCAACCAACAGGATAATAATTGTAATTACCATATATATTCAAGTATAATGAACGACCCTTAATTTTTAGCCACAAAAAAGTGTTTTTATTATATATTGCCTGTAATGAACGACCCATAACTTTTGGCTATGCTAGCCTACAAAAATATTTCTTTAACATCCAATGACATAAAGAGAAAACATTCAAACACTTATTTATACTTTCAAAAATACTGTAATACAATCAAAATCAATGCAATACTGTTAACAAACAATGTAGTCTAGACCTTATTGTAGCCTACCATGCCCTAAACAAAGGCTTTTAGCTAAGATAATGAAGTTTTTATGTAACTTTGTCTGCTATTTATAATACGTGTAATATATCCACAGGTGTTAAAAAATAGTAACAATGGTAAGTAAAAACTTTATTATCTTACCTTATAGTCTTTGTTTTTGTATAGGCTATATGGGGAATACTTGGATTAAAGTTACAGTAAGGTGAAGCCTAGAAAAAGTAAGCCTAGTTTCAAAAATATATCCTCTGTTGTGGACTAGCCTATCTTACCTTTTCTTAGATAGTAAAGAACTGTCCAAGGTTACTTGTGTACTAATGTTTACAGTTTTATTTGACAAATAATGAAGAATACACAGAATATGACTACTTATGGGACACATAGTCCATTATACAAACAAAAGAGGGAGGATAGAAAAGTTTCCTACACTAATGTCCTGAGGCACACGGTCTTGTGGACTAGCTTATCTTACCTTTTCTTAGAGAATAAATGAACTGGTCCAAGACTACTTGTGTACTGCTGTTTAGGGCAGTGGGGGATCATTACATCTACGTTGGATCAGAATTCTTAGCAGTCTGGTGCCAAAGTACTTTAATTGTCACTGCAACTTTTTATTACATGTAGTAATATACCCAAAGATTCTATGTCCAGTATACAACAATCTCATGTAATGAATGACCCCTTATTTTTTAGGTGAAAATTGGCTATTTAAAAAAGTTGTTCATTACACCAAACTAGTACAAAATAAAAATGCACTCTGGGGCCGATGTAAAAATAAACTTTCGAAACATATTGCCTGAGGGGTGGGAGTAAAAAATTATGTCAGCGAGTTTGTACCCTAAGTAAGTAAATCAATCAAATTCATTAAAGATTAAAAAATAAAACAATTTGAAATGTAAACTTTAAATATGTATTAAAATAAAAACAAACTATATATAGATATATAATACCAGTCATGTATTGATTAAAACTTGTTTAAAAAAACAATGAGACTGTCTAATTATTGCATGTCAAATTTTGAGTGTATTTATTCTATGTTATGACGATTTTTGGTAATGTGACATAAGCATGACATAATTTTTGTTACAGACAAAAACCGGAAGTGAATCTCCATTATTAATAGATATTTTAGTAAATATATTTTTGTTACCTAACTGCGTATTTGCCTTTTATTGACCTCCTATTTCAGGTGATTTTCTTTTTATACCTCAGCAACTTACATTGTTAGCACAACATTAAACCAATTACTATAAAATACAGAATCTTATAAACACAAGCACCTTCTTCAATTGGCTAAATAACAGTTTAAGCTTTATTGCACATCCTTTTGTCAGAATACAAGCCAACAACAAACATTCATATTGAAAACAAAGATGAAGACAGCCAAAAAATATTATAATAAAATTTTTCACCAACTTGAAAAAAAAAAAAAAAAAAAAAAACTAGACTCAGGAATTTTGTAAACTAGTATCTACTTCACTTACTGAGAAAATACAAAGAGAGAAATCATGAGCCTAGTTTAGTCTATACAGTAGTATTTTCTGCATTCCGGCCAAAACAAAGTTCAGATGCTTATATCATTCAATTAATTAGGAGAATTCTTTGGAAAAATCCAAAATATTTTTTTCCAAGTATTTTTTTCATAAATTTAAACTCTGCATTGTTTTGGAATTGGTTTATAGCAAAAATTATTCTAATCTCGCAAAAAAATATTTGTTTGAGGCTATCAAAATGGCAGCAAATCAAACAGTGCTCCAGACTTGAACAGAGGTCTGTCATCAAATTTTTAGTGTCTTAGAAATGAAAACCATGTGAAATTTACAGAAGAATATGGGATGTGTACAGAGAATCATGTTTTAGTTAAAAAACGTTTATAAATAGCTAAACAGGTTTCCACTACAAGTTTAGAATAAAAAAGACAGCCTGACTCTGTAGTAAAGAATAAACATACAAGGTGCAGTGTTAATAAAGAAGGTCATGCTGACAGTCTTATGGGACACGAAAGGACCCATTTCTATTGAGTTCCTTAAAAAAGGTGCAACTCTAAACAGTGCTTCCTATTGCCAATTCCTTCTGTAAAATTCACCTTATTCACCCTCATAGCTACTTATTATGCTTAGTTTAGTTGCCTGCTAAAATTCTACCTTTGAATATGTTGAACTACAAATCTGTTGTACTTATGCACAATGTAACTAACAATATTGCACCACCTAAAAAATTTATTCATTCATTCCTACTCAACAAATTCACTCTTATAACACAAGATCATCTTTCAGACATAAGTATCAAGTAAAATACACAAGAATACAAAAACAAATAGAATATTTTGGAAGAATAGGTTTAAAAATATGGAAATTAATATTAAAATAAGAAAATTGCAAAAACAAAATCTTAAGAAAAAAAATTAACTATTTGTCTATTAGATATATTTCCAGATACTAACTTCAATAAATAATGCAAAATGCTACTAAATAAGAATAAATAAATAAAAATAATAGCCTATGCACTTCTAAATACCTGTTCTGCCTCAACTCGCTTTTGCAGACAGTGCAAGTAACCTCATAAAAGCATTAAAAAAATAAAACAATGTTCAATATTATTTACTATCAAACTATTTTACCAATGTAAGTAAAGTCATCGGGCGGACTTAAAGTCGATATCAGCCAATCAGCAAGGGAGTCTATCCCCTTTTCAGTTGCGCTAGACCAAGGAGTTATTTTAACATCTGAGGTGGAGCCGCCACACCTACTGTCAGCTCCTTACTTTACCGCACAGATCCCTGTGCTACTCATACACTGAGTTGCGAGGACCGTATCGAACTAGGAACCTTGTGGTTTCTAGCCTGAACGCTCTACCGACGAGCTAACCCTGCCCATTGTGGAATTTTATATTGGTGTTTCCCTTACACCACTTAATGTTTGGTTGCTTTGAAATTTATCTGAAATATTCACTCTATGATACTCAGAATTATTTTAACATTCTATGTAGATATAACACTGTAGAGTGATTGACTGTATTTTATTTTCTTGTTTTTTTGACCTGAAATATTCTGTGATCAGAATTATTTTGCAACATTTCCAATGAGATATAGACTCTGTAGAGTGATTGACTGTATTTATTTCCTGTTTGTTTTATCTTTCTGATCTTTAATGTACATTAATGATCCTTATATACGTTAATTGCATAATAACTATTTGATGCCTTTTCTATGTTGAATAAATTTGTATGGTCAAAATTTTGGTATGACACCACCACCTTCTTTCTTTAAACTTTTATGAAAAAAATTAAAATTATAAATTGTCACTTATTTCAAATTTTTCCTTGAGAACAGAACCTAAACTTACATATTTTAATTTTTTCTACGAATTTTCTTAATTGTAACAATGAAATAAATTATGTTAAAAAAGTACATCTTCAAAAGAGAAAAAAAAAACAGCAAAAGTGTGCCATTTTGGCAGGTACAGCCTTTAATATATAAAATCCTCCCATTTTAAAGACTGTAAAATAAATAATTTTTACATGGAATTTTTTTTTAATCCTTCCTCTTTGTAATACAACTTTATTCATTTTTTCTGAGTTTTGTTGATTTTTAAATATACATTAAATTTTTGCCATATCTATAATAAAGTGATAAGTAAGAGCCAATTTTTAAAAAAAGAAATATTTTGACAAAACACAAGATGTGCAAGTGCAACTCCTAACATAAATAGCAAGTTAGTGGTGTAACAGAAATTGTTGGAGATATATGCATACTATTTCTCTGAATTTTTGAGATGCGGCTTGGTAATTTGGATTTTGGATTATTGTCCTCATCTTTATTGTTATCTGCTGAAGCATTGTGTCAATAACAATAAGATGAGGACAATAGTCCGAATAATCCAAATAATACAGATATAAGCTTTCTCTCAATGTTTGAGATGAGGCTTGAAGATCAGCATTATCTACGTATTTCGGACTATTGTCCCCATCTTCATTGTTATTTGTACAACGTTTCAGCGATATACCCTCCGGCCTTCTTCAAGTATTTCTTGTCAGACTCGGGAACCTTCTTTTCAAACTGGGAACTTTCTTGTCGTATAAGCATGTTTATTTAAGAGCTCCTAGCTCACTCAGTAGAGTGTCAGACTAGGAACCACAAGGTTTCCTGGTTCGATACCGGTCCCCGCCAACTCAGCATACGAGTAGCACAGGGATCTGTGCAGTAAAGTAAGGAGCTGATGGTAGATGTGATTCTCCACCACAGATGCAAAAAAAATCTCCTTAGTCTAGCACTAGTGAAAACAGGAGAGACTCCGTCGCTGTCTGGCTGATACCAACTTTAGGCTATCCCAACGATTTAAGAGATAAGTCACAGACAAAGAGACTGAGAAAGTCAGGTGATTAAAACGATGGTCTGCTAACGAGCTCTGTAGTCATTACACTACAATAGATGCCCTGGGAGATCAAGTATCTTTTCTTAGGCACTGACAAATATGTAACACACAAGACTGTCTACAACTGAATTTAGATCCTTTGAATTCTCTGAATATCCAGAAATCCAATCTCAAAAATTTCAACTTCAATCAAGATCTGTGATCGAAAAAGCCAGAAAATATTACTTTTTCATCGTGTCTTGCAGACAAGCTTCTGTAGAATTGCCTGCATCCACACAATTCTTTGATTGAAAAGAGCAAATTCTTTCTTTGATATAAAAAAAAAAAAGAGAAGATATAAGAAAAACGTTTTATGTATTAAAATTGTTCATTGCAAAAAATTCTGAGAATCACCTTGTTAAGTATTTTTATCTTTGATTTTCTTGAGAGACATTTAATTTTATCTTGAAAATCTTCAGTGTTTATGAGAAAGAGAGAAAGAATGGTGGCCAATGGGTTAGAGCAGTGAATTACAAATGGTGAAGTTGGATTAAAAGTTTCTAGTGAAGGATACTTATTACCCAATAATACAAGTAAGAAAATACAAATTTAAATTTCAAAACTGAAGTAAAATCAGTAATGATATTAAAAAGGAAAGTGAGAATGGAAAGGAAGAGGGGAGCTAGGTGAGAATGGAAAGAAGAGGGGGAGCTAGGTGAGAATGGAAAGAAGAGGGGGAGATCGAGTGAGAATGGAAAGAAAAAGGGGGGCCGAGTGAGAATGGAAAGAAAAAGGGGAGCCAAGTGGAGAATGGAAAGAAAAGGGGGAGCCAGAGTGAGAATGAAAAGAAAAGGGGAGCCGAGTGATGATGGAAAGAAAAAGGTGGGAGCCGAGCTTGATGCATGGAAAGAAAAAGGGAGCCGAGTGAAATGAAAGAAAAAGGGGGAGCCGATGAGAATGGAAAGAAAAAGGGGCCGAGTCAGAGAATGGAAAGAAAAGGGGAACCAGTAATGATGGAAAGATAGGAGCCAGTGAATGACATAAAGAGGGAAGCAAGCTATGACTTGAAGAAAGGGGGTGAGGAGTGAGACCGATGGAGGAGCGAGCAAGGATGGAAAGACAGGGGGCTAATTAAATAAACTAGCACTACTAAACTATAGCTTGTAATAACTGGAATATCAAGAACGCTATTATAATGGCAATTATATTCATGTCATAAACTCCAGAAACTCACACAATCTATCACATGACCTATTCACACACAAATAAAAACTAATTATTCAAATAAAACAATAAATAATCTATCAATATCAATATCTCCAACATATCAGACCTAAAACTGTTTACTAATTCCATACTTAATATCAATAAGGAGAGATGGAAAGAAAATGGGGATCGAGCGAGGACAGAGAGAAAGGTGGCGAAGCTTAATTTGTGGAGTGAGGATGCGAAAGAAAGGTGGCGCGGTCGAGTGATGACGGAAAGAAAGTGGGGAGGTGAGCAAGGTGGAATGAAAAGAAGAGAGACAACCAAAAATAGAAAGAAAAGAGAGAGGACAACCAAAAATAGAAAGAAAGATGGAGGACGGGGGGGGATAAAATCAGGAATTTAATAGAGTTGATAACTGTATTCAATGTGAGAACAGGAAGTGGCTAAGAGGAAAAGATATAAAAGAGAGAGAATCCATACATGAATATCAGACTTGTATAAAACCATCAAGTCTTACAAATCTAAAGTTGGTCTCATCAATCTTCACCTCTCACCTGCCAGAGTTGTATTAATATGCAACGACCTAATGATGATAATAAAAAGGACATCTAATTATATAAAAGAGTTAAGATAAACTTCTTACATGAACAACTGACAATTAAAATTAATGGTTGATAACTAAATTGTTTGGTTGATATGTAGAGAACGACACTCTGAATGTAAAATCTACTAATTTCCATGGAACTACAATAGATGCAGCTGAGCTAAATAATACTGTTGGATAGAGCAAGTTCAGACACAACATTTCTACTTGGTAAAAATGTAATGCTACTGATGGAGACCTTGACAAGACGTGATTGGGTTACGCGCTTAAGTACACTTCTCCCAGCACTCCAATTTCACTATTGACTAATAAAAATATTCATATTTATTTTTCCCATCTTACAGAGGAACCCTAAACCGTTTTCTTTTTCCTAGTAGATCAATAAATAAATAAATAATTATAAGTCAAGACGTGATACTAGAGAGTGACTAGAAATAGCACACTCACTGCGAGTATCACATTTCAATAAACTTTTACGAGTAAACAGTATATAAAATAACATCGCGCCTCGCTCTATTCACTGCTCGAGCTGTCTCGATCTCTCTGACCCCACTGAAGGCGTGGCATCCCATCTCTCCCCAGTAATCACGCCTCCTCCGCACGACTCAAGTCACGAAGTACGTCTATAATGCTCGCTTACAGACTAACCATACACCCACTCAACAAATGCGACGGAAGCGCTCCTCCCACATACCCGTATCATTAAACACTACATATGAATTCAAACGTCGCTCCAAGTGGCACCGCATTTTTCACTTACTCATTATCATACTGTCTTCAATGTAACAGAGCACCCACTTCGAATGACTCTCGAACTCTACTTGCGTGCGATCTCTCCTCCAGAATTAGCCTCACACAGCTGCGCGCTCCCCTATATGGAATGGGCGCGCGCAGCGCTCACCGGTCATTCTTACCTCAGGATTATCATATCTTTTAAGCCTCACTGATAGGTCAAGCATTGAACTTGAGAAAGATGGCTACTGAGTGAATTACTGGACATCTAGCCCAGCTCACCACGGCCTTAAGTAGGTTGTGTGAAACATTTATTCAAACATGATATTGAGCCATAAAAATACAAGGGGCATTTTTTATTTTTTAAAATTTTTTACAAATGTGACATGCAGTTCACTGGTTATTCCTATAACTCCAACATAAAACAAAGGGGACCACTCTTGACTTATAAATTATTTATTTATTTATTGATCTACTAGGAAAAAAGAAAACTGGGTTTAGGGTTAGTTTAATGGGAAAATAAATAAATATTTTATTAGTCAAGAGTGGTTCCCCTTTGTTTATGTTGGAGTCATAGGAAATAACCCAATCACGTCTTTGTCAAGGGTCTCCATCAGTAGCCATTACATTTTTACCAAGTAGAAATGTTGTAGCTGAAAACTTGCTCTATCCAACAGTATTATTTAGCTCACTGCATCTATTGTAGTTTCCATGGAAATTAGTAGATTTTACATTCAGAGTGTCGTTCATCTAACATATCAACCAAACCAATTAGTTATCACCATTAAATTTTAATTGTCAGTTGTTCATTAAGAAGTTTATCTTAACTCTTTTATATAATTAGATGTCTTGTTTATTAATCATCATAGGTCGTTGCATATTAATACACTCTGGCAGGTGAGAGTGAAGATTGATGAGACCAACTTTAGATATTGTAAGACTTGATGGTTTTATTACAAGTCTTGATATTCATTATGGATTTCTCTCTCTTTTATATCTTTCCTCTTAGCACTTCCTGTTCTCACATTGAATACAGTTATCACTCTATTAAATTCTGCTTTTATCCCCCCCCGTCCTCCATCTTTCTTTCTATTTTTGGTTGTCTCTCTCTTTTCTTTCTATTTTTGGTTGTCTCTCTCTTTTCATTCCATCCTTGCTCACCTCCCCACTTTCTTTCCGTCATCACTCGACCCCCACCTTTCTTTCCATCCTCACTCAACCCCCACCTTTCTCTCTGCCTCGCTCGGATCCCCATTTTCTTTCCATCTCTCCTTGCCCCCCTGTCTTTCCATCCTGCTCGCTCCTCCATCGGTCTTCACTCCTCCACCCCCTTTCTTCAAGTCATTAGCTTGCTTCCCTCTTTATGTCATCACTTGCTCCCCTATTCTTTCCATCATTACTTGGTTCCCCTTCTTTCCATTCTCACTCGGCTCCTTTTCTTTCCATTCTCACTCGGCTCCCCTTTTTCTTTCATTCTCACTCGCTCCCATCATCACTCGGCTCCCCTTTTTCTTTCCATCATCACTCGGCCCCTTTTCTTTTCATTTCACTCTGCTCCCCCTTTTCTTTCCATTCTCACTTGGCTCCCCCTTTTTCTTTCCATTCTCACTCGGCCCCCCTTTTTCTTTCCATTCTCACTCGACTCCCCCTCTTCTTTCCATTCTCACCTAGCTCCCCCTCTTCTTTCCATTCTCACCTAGCTCCCCCTCTTCTTTCCATTCTCACTTTTCCTTTTTAATATCATTACTGATTTTACTTCAGTTTTGAAATTTAAATTTGTATTTTCTTACTTGTATTATTGGTAATAAGTATCCTTCACTAGAAACTTTTAATCCAACTTCACCATTTGTAATTCACTGCTCTAACCCATTGGCCACCATTCTTTCTCTCTTTCTCATAAACACTGAAGATTTTTCAAGATAAAATTAAATGTCTCTCAAGAAAAATCAAAGATAAAAAATACTTAACAAGGTGATTCTCAGATCTTTTTTGCAATGAACAATTTTAATACATAAAACGTTTTTCTTATATCTTCTCTTTTTTTTTTTATATCAAAGAAAAGAATTTGCTCTTTTCAATCAAAGAATTGTGTGGATGCAGGCAATTCTACAGAAGCTTGTCTGCAAGACACGATGAAAAAGTAATATTTTCTGGCTTTTTCGATCACAGATCTTGATTGAAGTTGAATTTTTGAGATTGGATTTCTGGATATTCAGAAGAATTCAAGGATCTAAATTCAGTTGTAGACAGTCTTGTGTGTTACATATTTGTCAGTGCCTAAGAAAAGATACTTGATCTCCCAGGGCATCTATTGTAGTGTAATGACTACAGAGCTCGTTAGCAGACCATCGTTTTAATCACCTGACTTTCTCAGTCTCTTTGTCTGTGACTTATCTCTTAAATCGTTGGGATAGCCTAAAGTTGGTATCAGCCAGACAGCGACGGAGTCTCTCCTGTTTTCACTAGTGCTAGACTAAGGAGATTTTTTGCATCTGTGGTGGAGAATCACATCTACCATCAGCTCCTTACTTTACTGCACAGATCCCTGTGCTACTCGTATGCTGAGTTGGCGAGGACGTATCGAACCAGGAACCTTGTGGTTCCTAGTCTGACACTCTACTGAGTGAGCTAGGACCTCTTAAATAAACATGCTTATACGACAAGAAAGTTCCCAGTTTGAAAAGAAGGTTCCGAGTCTGACAAGAAATACTTGAAGAAGCCGGAGGTATATCGGCTGAAACGTTTGTACAATAACAATGAAGATGGGGACAATAGTCCGAATAACGTAGATAATGCTGATCTTCAAGCCTCATCTCAAACATTGAGAGAAATGCTTATATCTGTATTATTTGGATTATTCGGACTATTGTCCTCATCTTTATTGTTATTGACACAATGCTTCAGCAGATAACAATAAAGATGAGGACAATAATCCAAATAATCAAATTACCAAGCCGCATCTCAAAAATTCAGAGAAATAGTATGCATATATCTCCAACAATTTCTCTTACACCACTAACTTGCTATTATGTTAGGAGTTGCACTTGCACAATCTTGTGTTTTGTCAAAATATTTCTTTTTTTAAAAATTGGCTCTTACTTATCACTTTATTATAGATATGGCAAAAATTTAATGTATATTTAAAAATCAACAAAACTCAGAAAAAATGAATAAAGTTGTATTACAAAGAGGAAGGATTAAAAGAAAATTCCATGTAAAAATTATTTATTTTACAGTCTTTAAAATGGGAGGATTTTATATATTAAAGGCTGTACCTGCCAAAATGGCACACTTTTGCTGTTTTTTTTTTCTCTTTTGAAGATGTACTTTTTTAACATAATTTATTTCATTGTTATAATTAAGAAAATTTGTAGAAAAAAATTTAAAATATATAAGTTTAGGTTCTGTTCTCAAGGAAAAATTTGAAATAAGTGACAATTTATAATTTTAATTTTTTTCATAAAAGTTTAAAGAAAGAAGGTGGTGGTGTCATACCAAAATTTTGACCATACAAATTTATTCAACATAGAAAAGGCATCAAATAGTTATTATGCAATTAACGTATATAAGGATCATTAATGTACATTAAAGATCAGAAAGATAAAACAAAACAAGGAAATAAAATACAGTCAATCACTCTACAGAGTCTATATCTACATTGGAAATGTTGCAAAATAATTCTGAGTATCACAGAATATTTCAGGTCAAAAAACAAGAAAATAAATACAGTCAATCACTCTACAGTGTCTATATCTACATTAGAAATGTATAAAATAATTCTGAGTATCATAGAGTGAATATTTCAGATCAAATTTCAAAGCAATCCAAACATTAAGTGGTGTAAGGGAAACACCAATATAAAAATTCCACAATGGGCAGGGTTAGCTCAGTCGGTAGAGCGTTCAGCTAGAAACCACAAGGTTCCTAGTTCGATACCGGTCCTCGCCAACTCAGTGTATGAGTAGCACAGGGATCTGTGCGGTAAAGTAAGGAGCTGACAGTAGGTGTGGCGCTCCACCTCAGATGTTAAAATAATCTCCTTGGTCTAGCGCAACTGAAAAGGGGATAGACTCCCTTGCTGATTGGCTGATATCGACTTTAGTCCGCCCCGATGACTTTACTTACATTGGTAAAATAGTTTGATAGTAAAATAATATTGAACATTGTTTTATTTTTTTAATGCTTTTATGAGGTTACTTGCACTGTCTGCAAAAGCGAGTTGAGGCAGACAGGTATTTAGAAGTGCATAGGCTATTATTATTTATTTATTTATTCTTTATTTAGGTAGCATTTTGCATTTTATTTATTGAAGTTAGTATCTGGAAATATATCTAATAGACAATAGTTAATTTTTTTTCTTAAGATTTTGTTTTTGCAATTTTCTTATTTTAATATTAATTTTCCATATTTTTAAACCTATTCTTCCAAAATATTCTATTTGTTTTTGTATTCTTGTGTATTTTACTTGATACTTATGTCTGAAAGATGATCTTGTGTTATAAGAGTGAATTTGTTGAGTAGGAATGAATGAATAAATTTTTTTAGGTGGTGCAATATTGTTAGTTACATTGTGCATAAGTACAACAGATTTGTAGTTCAACATATTCAAAGGTAGAATTTTAGAAGGCAACTAAACTAAGCTTAATAAGTAGCTATGAGGGTGAATAAGGTGAATTTTACAGAAGGAATTGGCAATAGGAAGCACTGTTTAGAGTTGCACCTTTTTTAAGGAACTCAATAGAAATGGGTCCTTTCATGTCCCATAAGACTGTCAGCATGACCTTCTTTATTAACAACTGCACCTTGTATGTTATTCTTTACTACAGAGTCAGGCTGTCTTTTTTATTCTAACTTGTAGTGGAAAACCCATGTTTAGCCTATTTATAAACGTTTTTTAACTAAAACATGATTCTCTGTACACATCCCATATTCTTCTGTAAATTTCACATGGTTTTCATTTCTAAGACACTAAAAAATTTGATGACAGACCTCTGTTCAAGTCTGGAGCACTGTTTGATTTGCTGCCATTTTGAATAGCCTCAAAACAAATATTTTTTGCGAGATTAGAATAATTTTTGCTATAAACCAATTCCAAACAATGCAGAGTTTAAATTTATGAAAAAAATACTTGGAAAAAAATATTTTGGATTTTTCCAAAAGAATTCTCCTAATTAATTGAATGATATAAGCATCTGAAACTTTGTTTTGGCCGGAATGCAGAAAATACTACTGTAATAGACTAAACTAGGCTCATGATTTCTCTCTTTTGTATTTTCTCAGTAAGTGAAAGTAGATACTAGTTTACAAAATTCACTGAGTCTAGTTTTTTTTTTTTTTTTTTTTTTTTTTTCAAGTTGGTGAAAAATTTTAATTATATATTTTTTGGCCTGTCTTCATCTTTGTTTTCAATATGAATGTTGTTGTTGGCTTGTATTCTGACAAAAGATGTGCAATAAAGCTTAAACTGTTATTTAGCCAATTGAAGAAGGTGCTTGTGTTTATAAGATTCTGTATTTATAGTAATGGTTTAATGTTGTGCTAACAATGTAAGTTGCTGAGGTATTAAAAAGAAAATCACCTGAATAGGAGGTCAATAAAAGGCAAATACGCAGTTAGGTAACAAAAATATATTTACTATAAATATCTATTAATAATGGAGATTCACTTCCGGTTTTTGTCTGTAACAAAAATTATGTCACTGCTTATGTCACATTACCAAAAATCGTCATAACATAGAATAAATACACTCAAAATTTGAACATGCAATATTAGACAGTCCTCATTGTTTTTTTAAAACAAGTTTTAATAAATACATGACTGGTATTATATATCTATATATAGTTTGTTTTATTTTAATACATATTTAAAGTTTACATTTCAAATTGTTTTATTTTTTAATCCTTTAATGAATTTGATGATTTTACTTACTTAGGGTACAAACTCGCTGACATTAAATTTTTTACTCCCACCCCTCAGGCAATATGTTTCGAAAGTTTATTTTTACATCGCCCAGAGTGCATTTTTTATTTTGTACTAGTTTGTGTAATGAACAACTTTTTAATACCAATATTTCACCTAAAAAATAAGGGGTCATTCATTACATGAGATTGTTGTATACTGGAACATAGAATCTTTGGGTATATTACTACATGTAAATAAAAAGTTGCAGTGACAATAAAGTACTTTGCACCAGACTGCTAAGAATTCTGATCCAACGTAGATTGTAATGATCCCCCACTGCCCTAAACAGCAGTACACAAGTAGTCTTGGACCAGTTCATTTATTCTCTAAGAAAAGGTAAGATAAGCTAGTCCACAAGACCGTGTGCCTCCAGGACATTAGTGTAGGAAACTTTTCTATCCTCCCTCTTTTGTTTGTATAATGGACTATGCCTGTCCATAAGTAGTCATATTCTGTGTATTCTTCATTATTTGTCAAATAAAACTGTAAACATTAGTACACAAGTAACCTTGGACCAGTTCATTTACTATCTAAGAAAAGGTAAGATAGGCTAGTCCACAACAGAGATATATTTTTGAAACTAGGCTTACTTAGTTTCTAGGCTTCACCTTACTGTAACTTTAATCCAAAGTATTCCCCATATAGCCTATACCAAAACAAAGACTATAAGGTAAGATAATAAAGTTTTTACTTACCATTGTTTACTATTTTAACACCTGTGGATATATATACACGTATTATAAATAGCAGACAAAGTTACATAAAAACTTCATTATCTTAGCTAAAAAGCCTTTGTTTAGGCATGGTAGGCTACAATAAGGTCTAGACTACATTGTTTGTTAACAGTATTGCATTGATTTTGATTGTATTACAGTATTTTTGAAAGTATAAATAAGTGTTTGAATGTTTTCTCTTTATGTCATTGGATGTTAAAGAAATATTTTTGTAGGCTAGCATAGCCAAAAGTTATGGGTCGTTCATTACAGGCAATATATAATAAAAACACTTTTTTGTGGCTAAAAATTAAGGGTCGTTCATTATACTTGAATATATATGGTAATTACAATTATTATCCTGTTGGTTGGGTTTAAAATATGCTGACTGCATCTTTTGCCAAGGGGTATGACACTAAACCGTATCTGGTGGTGAGGCTGCAGTTCTGGAGAGTTTGGTTTGGTTTGTTGGATTTTACGGCATGTCATCCCTTGTTGGGTTATTTTATGCTGAAGATTTTTTGTTCTATTCATGCTTGATGGGTATTCAATTTTTTTTAAAAACACAATTTCTTTTTTAACACATTTTTCTCTATTTAACCCATGGACCCTAACAGGTACTACCACTCAGAGTGGACCTGGGAGTAATGGCGATGAAGCGGTACTCCACACTCCTCAGAGCTTCAAAATTGGAACTTAACTATTAGATGCAGTTTAATGTTATACCCAGGACACTAAGACCCTCAACCATAGCCTTCTAGCACATATATGATAAAAAGGGTTCGGACAATAATATAGGTGGTAGGGCTTGAAGTGACCAGCTGATTGATCGGAGACGGCAACTCTGACCACCTGTCTATCCTAAATAAGGGCCAAAATGGATGACATGGCTGCTTAGCCACAAGGATTCTGTCCTTAAGCATCACGGGTCGCCACCTTCAGTCAACAGGTTGCCCCATTGGAAAGATTTTACTCCTCTGCAGAGGTGGAGTCAGTGTATTCTACAGTCTCAGCCAACCTGGTGTGTAGAAAGTTTGGAGTTACCCCTTTATTGCTCTCAGGTTCATTTGGAGTGGTAGTACCTGTTAGGGTACCATCTGTGGGTTAAATGGATCTACTTTAAATACTCGCTATTAGATAGGAATACTTAAAACCCTGTATCTTTGTGCAAACAAACGATAATTACTATTAAATTGGAATAGTTAGAGACTCCTACAAAAAGAGTGTCTGGGTATGACACTAAACTGCATTTTATGGTGAGGCTCCAGTACTGGATCTCTGTGGAGAGTGTGGAGTCATTCCTTCATTGCCATTACTCCCAGGTACACTTTGACATCCAGCAGTAGTACCTGTTAGTTTTTTTTTCCTATACGTCAAATAGATCTATTTGAAAATTATTAGTATTAGAATACTTGAAATCATATAAATTAAGTTAGTGAAATAGATCACTAATTAGGACTGAGCCTATTCTAGTAGTGACCATCCCAAGCAGAGTTTAACAGGTTTGGATTCAGAGATTTCCTACTCCTAGACTGGTTGCCTGACCAAGGTTAAAGAGCCCAGTCTGCCCTATTATTTACCCATAGCTGGAGGGAGAGTAGTTAGATTCATACCTATCCCAAGGTATGTGAACTGTAGCTTCGTTCAGGATTTGAACTTGTCTTGTTGTGTCCATTTCCTACGACTCTATCTATTACACCAACCCTCCTCCAACAACATATAACTATGTTCAGGTAGTACTAGTAGATCAGAGTGAATCTAGAAGTAATGGCAATGAAGTGTGGGGTCACACTCCCCAAATCACCTGAACAGGAGTGTCACCATCAGATAGTGTCATACCCAGAACATCTTTTTGGGGAGGGGGATTCCTTACCCCTCTGCAGGACATACAGTTAAATATTCTAAAGGGTTTTAGATCAATCTATCTTGATTAGAAAAAGAGTCATTGATGGTTTTTGTATATTTCCTCTTTTCAATTTCAGAATGGATTATTTGTCAAACTTTTTTTTTTTTTAAAGCTGTTTTACAATTATAGTCGAGTTTCATACTACATTCCATTTACTGTTTCATATTTTTTTTATTTTCTGAGATGTATTTGACTATTTAAAAAAAAAAAATCATCAAAATAAAACTTGATGTGTATTAGATCTACAAACTGTGCATGTCTCATTGTACTACACTTGTATTCAACTATTAAAGTATAGTATTAATTGCATTATTCGGACTATTGTCCTCATCTTTATTGTTATCTGTACACCTGCCTTCTTCAGGTATTTCTTGTTGGACTGGTGAGCCTTCTTGTCGGACTGGTGAGCCTTCTTGTCGTAATTGGGAACTTAAGCTGTGTTAATTATCATTCTATTTAACACCCAGCTATGGTTTGCGGAATGAGAACAGGATACCCCATGAATTGAATAAAGGTTGGATTCAAAGTTCTGTGATGGCTTCCAATTATGACAAGAAGGTTCCCGAGTTTGAGAAGGCTCCCAAGTCCAACAAGAAATATCTGAAGAAGGCCGAAGGGTACATTGGCCAAAATGTTTTAAGATAACAATAAGGATAAGGACAATAGTCCGAATAATCCAATAATACTAATTATCAAGCTTCATCTCAAAAATTCAGAGATTATATATATTTATAAACCCCTTCGCACGAGCAGGAGGTGACACAAGGTTGATTTCTTAAGTGGAGTTTAACTGGTTTGAATTCAGAGTTTTCCTTCTCCTAGACTGGTTGCCTAACCAAGGTTAAAGAGCCCAGCCTTCCCTACTATTTACCTATAACTGGAGGGAGAATGGTTGGATTCATACCTTTCCCAAGGGTATTAGCGCTATGTGTAATGCAAACAGCCTTGTCGAGGATTTGAACTCATCTCGTCGTGTCCATTTCCTAAGACAGTAACCATTACACCAACACACACTTCTGCCTTTAACTATTAAAGTACCTATCTAAATGAAACATGGTTAGATAATTTAGATCTACAAATTGTTCTACACTTAGTGGAAAATGTATATACTATTATCTAAGTTACTTTTGAACGCACAGTTAGTTTGGAGTTGCTACATTAGGGTAGGTCGATTTTTCACTTTAAAAAAATATCAAATTGTCATCTATGCGAAAGTTGTGTGTTAGTATACTGAATACTGATACCAAAAATTAGATCTTTTACTTGCACCATTGTTTGAGGAAATAGCATCAAAGATCGTCTACTAAAATGCACTAAAAATCCTCGTTTTTGCAAAATTTTACCTTTAGAAAATGAGGATTTTTAGTGCATTTTAGTAGATGATCTTATGCTATTTCCTCAATGTGCAAGTAAAAGATCTAATTTTGGTATCAGTATTCAGTATACTAACACACAACTTTTGCATAGATGGAGAGTTTGATATTTTTTTAAAGGTGAAAAATCGACCTACCCTATTGCTACATGTCTTTGCCTATGTCCTTGGGGAGGCATGAATATCCCATTACTGACATGTCACAACGATTGATAGAGAATGCTGTAACTCTAGTGCCACTTGTTTTATGTTACTTGGAAAGGAGATGGGTGCAGCTGAGTAAGTCCTCTTATCCTAGAAGTGCCATGAAGCATTCAGCAAGGATCAGGCTCGATCTTTTCTTACTTACTGTTGACAATAAATGATAATCCCTATAGACATGGAATATGTTTGCTGATCTATAAAACAATCTGACCTACTTGTCTACAATGATAGATTTATAAGTAAGTAAATAAAGAAAACGGATCATTGGGATGTTTTGGATCTTCAAAGAATAGATAAGCAAATCTTTATTGATCCGTGTTTTTTTTTTTTTTTTTTTTGTTTTTTTTTTTGAGATATGAGTTAATAACAATTGATCTTTTGCTGGTGATGGCTCAATGGTTAGCAGATTGGATCCGAGGCCACTTTCTTGGATCACTTTATCTAAACCATCCACATCCAGTTATATATATTTACCAACTCCTCTGCATGAGCAGGATGTGACACAGGGTCAATTTCTTAATCAGAGTTTAACAGGTGTGAGTTCAGAGTTTTCCTTCTCCTAGACTGGTTGCCTATGCAAGATGAAAGAGCCCAGTCTTCCATAGTTGAATTTCATACTCCATTCCATTTCCAGCTTCATATTTTCCATTCACTTTTCTAAGAAGTTTCTTGTTATTCTGACACCAAATTTGACTATTTTTCCCAGTGACTTTCTGCTGGGAAATGCGGCACTGGGATCTTCGGAAAATTGGAAAATGTGGCAGCCAAATACGTAAGGAAACAAAAAACAAAAAAATTATCAAATTATATTATTAGAAATTCCTCCAAGTTCAAAACTACCATAATTATTTGTGTATAAGATGCACTATTTTTGTATTATTTAGATTTTTCAGACTGTTGTCCTTATTTTTGTATACACAATGTTTCTTCTACACGTGTTTCTAGTCGAACTTGGGAACCTTCTTGTTGTAATCGGGAGACTTTGAACCGAACCCTTTATTTTTCAAGAGACACTATTTTTCCATATTTTTCAGCCTAAAAGTTTATATACGAAATATTAATTTTTTTTTCTTGCGGCTATGTGTGCCACCCAGTATGGCTTTGCTTGGGCATTTATGTGTGGAGCTTCACAAGAACTGGTGTTGAACCACATTCATCTAACCGGTTTTCCTTTTCCTAAACTAGTTGCCATACCAAGGTTAAAGAGCCCAGTCTTTAGCCTATTATTACCCATAGCTGAGGGTAGAATAGTTCCCAAGGGTATTAGCATTATGTTAAATGCAAACAGCCTTGGCCAGGATTTGAACTCTTGTCACCATGCCTATTCCCTATGACATAA
The DNA here is from genome assembly GCA_023376005.1 of Doryteuthis pealeii. Taxonomy (NCBI): domain Eukaryota; kingdom Metazoa; phylum Mollusca; class Cephalopoda; order Myopsida; family Loliginidae; genus Doryteuthis; species Doryteuthis pealeii. The sequence continues at coordinate 9,035,048 of CM042148.1, forward strand.
CCATTACACCACGTGCAATTCCTTCGAGGATGGCATGACTAAAGTTATATCTATGGTCCAAACTAACTAATGTGTAACAAACACTTCGTTTTTATTCTGCTATAGAGAAATCGCCACTGGAATGCGTGTTTATTTAAATTTGTTTCTTTGATCGTGAACTTATTTTTGCTGAAAGTTTGTTACATTTTCATGTGAACATGACGTTTGGCCTAAATACTGTTAATTTTGTGTTTTGAAACATTCTATAAACTATTAAAAAAGTTGTTGGAGTGGCCTAATGTCAGTTATCAACCAAATAGCAAGTCTGTCCCCTTTTCACAAATGTTTTTGTATCTATGGTGGAGCGCCATTGTTTTGGTGTTTGACGCCACACCTACCATCAACTCCTCACTTTACCGCACATATCCCTGTGCTACTCATACACTGAGTTGGCAAGGGCCGATATTGAACCAAGAATCTTGTTTTTCTTAGTCAGTGCTCTACCGACTGAGCTAAACCGGCCCTAGAAATTTTAATTTTTAGTCTATACAAATCGGTTACAAAGTTGAACGAATGTTAGATTTAGTCTAAATTTAGCTGCTACAAATTCCCAAAAGTCAATGCGTATTATACATGAGAAATGTTTTTTTTATAATTTAATAAGTTAGGTGTGCGTATTATACACAAATAATTATGGTAGTTTCTTTTTATTGCATTTATCATAAATTCACGGAATTTTAATATTTGGTTAAAAAGTGGGTGTTATATTCAATTAAATAGAGTGTTTTATAATATTGAAGCACCCCGCTCCCCCAATTTTTTTTTCTCAGTGTGCAGTAGGTCCTTTCCACCCTCCTCCTAAAAAAAAAAAAAAGGAATGAAGCTTTGAAAATATTTATTACAAACTGGTAATTATTCAGCAGTGATTCCCTTGAAAAATAAAACTGAATTACCTCTCACAATGTTTATTGATTTTCCTATGCATTCAATATTGAGCAAAATATGCATGGCTGTGTGTTGTGTGTTTGATCAAGTTGTTTTTGAATGTTCAGGTAAATCTTTATTAGAAAAAGTTTAAAGGATAATCCAATGTATGTATTTACCCAACCCCTCCATATGAGCAAAAATGTGACACCAAGTCAACTTTTTAAGTGGAGTTTAACAGGTTTTTCCTTCTTCTCCAGTTGCTCTACCAAGGTCAAAGAACCCAGTCTGCTCTATTATTTACCCATAGCTGGAGGGAGAATTGTTGGGTTCATACCTTTCCCAAGGGTATTAGCACTATGTGAAATTCAACCAGCCTTGTCCAGGATTTGAACTCGTGTTGCCATGTCCATTTCCAACAATGATAATCATTACACCATGGGCAACTCCAATTATTAAAGTGTGAGACTAATTAAGACATGATATTACTCTTTGAGACCTATTTTTCACTCTGAATATACAGACTACACTCTGCCATGGCTGTCGTAAAAAAAAATTAAAAAACATAAGGAAAAAAAATTGCCCTTTTTGTGCCTTATACAAAAATATTTGTGAGGATCACTGTCAAAAGCAATCGTTACCCAGAGTTCAAATCCTGGACAAGGCTGCTTTTTTTTAAGAAGGAGAAAATTGAATTAAAACCTGTTAAACACCACTAAAAATTAACCTTGTGTTACATTCTGTTTGTGCAGAAGGCTTGGGAAAATATATACATAGAAACTGACTTGACTTTATGCTCCCAATATAAACGTTGAGAAGTTGATCACTAGAAGTCACTGGATAGCAAAATGAATGAGATAAAGAATGATAAAACTACAAATGTTTGTTTTTTCTAAAGGTTGAATAGATGTGGTTTTCTTTCTTTTTTTAATGGCATATCAACTCTCCATGGGTTATTTAATGCAAAAGCCATCCTTGTAGAAGAACAGTAGTGGTACTATTTAACACACAGGTGGATAGATGTGGTATAACTATTTTACTTTTTTTGTCAAAAAAACAATGAGGGCTGCCCTGTTGGATGGGGTAGTAGAATACACTGACTGCACCTCTGCAGAGGGGTAAGATCCCTCCCCTCCAATGGGGCCACCTGTTCACCGTGGGAGATGACCTGTGATGCTTAAGAATGGAATCCTGGTGGCTGAACAGTCCATGACATGCAATACTCCACTTTGGCCCTTACTTAGGCTAGATGGGCATTCAGAGAGGTCCTCTCCGATCATTCGTTTGGTCACATCAAGTCCTAGCACCTATATGATTGTTTTGACCCTATTGCCCTTATGGCTAACCCCTAACGCTTTTTTTGCTGGAAGGCGGTGGCAGAAGGTCTTAAAAATTGAGTTTCCAACAAGAATGAATAAAACAAAACATCTTCAGCTTAAAATAACCCAAGGGTTGACATGCTGTAAAATCTAACCAACATACTTGATAATGAGACAGAATCAGGTTAGTTTGTGTGCATATAGGATTGCATTGTAGTCATTGCTACATTTTCCAAGCTTTTATCCCAGGAAATTCTGCTCATCATATTTTAAAATTGGAAATTAATTTTTCCTATTTTGATAAAATATATTAATTTTTTTTCTTTCTAAATTACAAATACACACTATGGATTTTCATAAGGTTTATTTCATACAATTTTCTCTTTTTAAAGATATCTAAATATATTTTTGTAAACAGATTTTTATAATTACCTTTTTTTTTTTTTTAAATTATTTTTTGTGAAAACTCTTTAATATAACAGTATTGCATTTCATTTGACTGAAGAGTTAAAAAAAAAAAAGAAGTTTGAATAATTTAAGGTTTTTCAAAAACTTTCAGTTGATCTGAAAGAGCTGCCTTAACAAAGTATTTATTTGCAAATTTTCCAAGTTATATTTTCTAAACTAATGCTGTTCACCATTTTTAATTGCTTGGAATAATATTGATCAGTCTTTATTGCTGATTTTTTGTTTTGTCTGCTGATTCCAAGTTGAAATAATGGTTCCAGATGGAAGATCAAAGGTAAAGAAATCCTCGTAATGGAATTTTGATCCTAACTTTCTACTGTCTGATCTCTCACTGATTTCCTTGGTCGACCAAGCAAAGGACAGGGTTTTTTTTATGTTCGTTTTAAGTAATGCTATCTGTATAGAGATGAGTTGATTCCTTATATCCTGATATTGGTCATATGCTTGTTGAATCTAGTTTAATTCCTATAAAAACATTTGGCTTTGTTCTATAATTACAGGAAATAGAATGGGTAACTTTTCTTTTTTTTTTAAATCCTTACTAGTTTAGTTTATTTTTGTATCAAAAGATTTCTGTTGTTAGTAGGTCAATTTGTCTTATGTAAGAAACATACAGCTTTGTTATTTGTAGCAGAAATGGAAAAAAAAACATGTTTATTTGCTTCCCAAAAATATTTCTACATATTTGTTTATAATAAAAATCATTTCCCATCTTTTAAGATGAAGGCATGATTAGTGTAATGGAAACAGAGGTCAGGGTTCAGTTCCAGGACTAGTCTGTTTGCATTTGATTTCACATTAAATGCTTTTGGGAAAGGCATGAATCTATCTAGCTATGGGTAAATAGGAGAAGGAAAACTCTGAATTTAAACCAGCTGTACTCCACTTATAAATTGACTGGGTGGTGAGGTTGGGGAGATAAATATAGTTGGAGATTATAATTGTCAAACTTCTCCATGTATAACCCAAATCAAACATTATACAGGGAAAATATCAGATCCAAATCCCAGTAATACACTGCTGAAGAAGCAAGGACAAACTCATAAGTGACATTCTCCTGTGAACACCTACACATTGACACACCAGTGTAGGCCAAACAGTAAAAACCTACATCAATCAGCTCTGGGGATTCTGGATGCTGCACAGAGGACCTCCTAGGGGTGATGACTGATAGGGATGGTTGGCAAGAGAGAGAGAGAGTTCATTACACAAGATATGTTCTTGAACCTTGTTTCTCGTCCTAACCTATAAGATAAAAACACCTTTTTGTGGCTAAAGATTACGGGTTGTTCATTACTTAGAGGTAAATAAAAATTAAACTGACTTAAATTGTGCTTGGAAATTATCTTTCAAAATATGTACAATGTTTGAATAATAATATTTTATTGAGATTTCACAAGTGTAAGATGTTACATAAAAAATATTTCTATTTATTCTTTTTAAAAGAAAATCTTGTTAATAAATACATTACAAAATGCTTCATATACAGCTTCCAAATTGACTGAATTTGAACAAATATTTTCCCAACTTTTCTGCCACGAGCAGGATGTGATGCAAGGTAGATTTTTTAAGTGTAGTTAAGCTGGTTGAATTCATAATTTTCCTTCTCCTATGTTATTTTCCATACCAATGCTAAAGCACCCAGTATGCTCTACTACTTTTGGATTGGATAATTTCTTGACCAAACTGGATCCCTGATTTAAAAAAAAAATGTCAATAAAAAATATATAAAACTGAAAGATTTTGCAGTTATTAGTTATAAAAAGTTTTTTAAAAAAAATGAAATTAGTTATCAATCAATCTCAAAATAGAAGGAAAAGAGAAAGAGGATATATATATATATATATATATATATATATATATATATATATATATAGGAAGCGCGTGGTGTAATGGTTAAAATCCAATTTGTCGCCCCGAATTCAAATCCTAGATGTGGTAATTGCATTTCACTTAGCACTAATACCCTTGGGAAAGGTATGAATCCTACTCTCCCTCCAGCTATGGATAAATAGTAGGGCAGACTGGGTTTTTAACCTTGGTTAGGCAACTGGTCAGGAGAAGAAAAACTCTGAATTAAAACCTGTTGAACTCCGCTTAAGAAATTGACCTTGTGTCACATCCTGCTCATGTGGAGGGGTTGGTAAATTTTATATATATATATATATTATAATTCTTGCTTAACACTTTCCTAAAATTTTACCATTAACTCAAATTTACATTTGAAAAATTGGTTGGTTGTTTAGTTTCTACTATGTATCCATAGCTAGAGGGAGAATAGATGGGTTCATGCCTTTTGCAAGAACATTAGTGCAAAGTGATACACAAAAAGATTAGAACTTGGATTGCAGATTCCATTTCCTATAATGATAACCATTACGCTAAGCATACCTCTAATTACAAAAGTCACACAGATTTTTTTTTCTGTTTGTTTTAACAAAATCTTTATACAGCTGCAAAATGACAATATATTGAAATAATCAAAATTAACTGTTAACGATTTAGCTTAATTGGAAGAGCATCTGCCTTGGAATCACAAGGTTCCAGGTTTGATACGGTCCCCGCCAACTTAGTGCTTGAGTAGCACAGCTTGGGTAATCTGATCTGTGCGATAAAGCATCTGGAAGCTGATAGTAGATCTAGTGCTAGCAAGAAGGGGATAGACTCCCTCACTGTTTGCCTGATACCAACCACTCAGCTGACTGAAATCTACACAGCCTCATTCAGGATTTGAACTCTGGTAGCAGAGTCCACTTCCTACATTAATAACCATTATGGCACAAGCACTTATATTTAAAAAAAATATTATTTAGTTCATTTCCATAAAAAATGAGTACAGATACTACACCTTGATCCTGGTTAGAAGTACCAATGTATTATTAATAATTTTTCTGTGGTGTGCTGAATAAGTCTATTATATTCATAGCATACCTATTTAGTATAGAAATGCGTTTATATATAAATAATCCTATCAGAAACAACACTAGTTTTAGACAAGTTGCAATCCACAAATAAAGTTAGAATAGTTTTTCAGGTAATTTAATTCTTTCTTTTTTCCTTGAATATTAGAACTATTTTATCAATATAATAAAAAAAAAATATGGCTTATTTGCATGGGGGATTTCAAAAAAAGATTAGAAAATTGAGTTAAATTTATCAAATTCTATTTGATTTATTAAATTTCTTCTGTTACGTTTCTTTTGTCTTGAAACCATCTTGGGAGGAATTTAAAAATTGATACCAACATTGCATACAATGAGTGTGGAACAAAAAAGGAAGAAAAAAACAAAACAAGGAATTAGAATCTATAACTTGTTCTTCTCAATCCACTCAATATTTAACTTTGTTTCTTTTAAATAGGTTTTGCATTTTTTTATTATTATTTTTATTCCTACCTTTTTTTTATTTTTTATTTTAAATTTTCCTTCCTTTTCTTTTTTCTTTTCTTTGACTTTTAAGATTCAGTGAGTTTTGAAATCTTCTTCTTCTTCGGAGACTTAAAATGAACTGCTAAAAACACAAATCACCCGCCCCCAACTCTCTATCTTACATTTCATTTGCTGTGGCTAACAAAAATACGTTCCTATGTCTGCTTCCAGCTAATCTGTTATCAAATCTGTGGTTACATCTCTTCTACACATTCACACATGCCCCTCTCCCTTCCACTTAATTTATGACTGAATTTAAACCAAGCAAGATAGCATTTTGATTCTATTTTGGTGATTTTTCGTTGAAACTTGTTTTTGTTTTTTTCTGTGTGTGTTCCCACTGACAGTCTCCATTGTCTCAGAGCAAAGTTGAAGAATGATCGCTTTGTAATTATACTTAATAATAATTTGAAAATGTATGGTTGTCCTCTAAACACTGAAACAATTTGATTGGAGAAAGTTTTAAAGAAAAAAAAATTCTTATGTATGTATTTATTCACCCCTCTGCACGATCAGAATGTGATTCAAGGTTAATTTTTAAGCAGAATTTAACACATTTGAGTTCAAAGTTTTCTTCCTGAACCAGTTGCCATACCAAGGTTAAAGAAGGGAACCCAGGTAGCTGAACAATCCATGACATGCTACACTCCACTTTCGCCCTTACTTAGGCTAGACATGTGGTCAAAGGGACCCCCTTCGATCAATCGGCTGGTCATGTCAAACCCTATATGATTGCCTCAACCCTATTGCCCTTATGGCAAGCCCCAACCCTTTTTATCATATGGGTGCTAGAAGGTGGTGGCTGAGGGTCTATATGTCCTGGAATGACGTTAAACTCTATCTGATGGTGAGGTTCCATTTCTTGAGGTCTGGGGAATGTGGAGCACTCCTTCATCATCATTGCTCCCAGGTCCACTCTGACCCGGAGTGGTAGTACCTGTTAGGGTTCCATCTATGGGTTAAATAGAAAATTGTGTATCCATTAAGAATGAGTTTATTTCAAAACTTTGTTGGCATTAAATGACCCACTGAGGGGTATGTGACACTAAACTGTATCTGATGATGAGGTTCTAATTCTGGAGTTCCCAGGAGTTGATGATGAGGTTCTAATTCTAGAGCTCCCAGGAGTTGTACTTGTAAGGGCCCCATCTATGGGTCAAATAGATATTTGTATTTGATAGGAATACCTGAAATCATAACTGTGCAAAAAAATTAAAAGTACAATGTACACAATACCCTAGATTCTAGGCATAAAATAACCCCAGATGGGTTGACATGCTGATGAAAATCTCCTTTGGAAAAGCATGAATCCATCTCTTCTTTTTACCAGTAATGGGTAAATAGTAGGACTGACTCAGCTCTCTAGCTAGAAGAACAACAACCTTGAATTCAGAACCATTTGTGAATAGCAGTTTTCTCTGAACAATATTATTTGTATTGTGCTTAGGGAAACTGCTAATTTTATAACAAGCTGTGAACTCTTATGGTGTTTATAATATATATATATGTTGATAGGTATGCATCTCAGTATTTTTATTTCTTTCCCCCCAACTGTAAATACATTTTTATCTTAACCCTAACCCCTAACAAACAACCAGATATTGACGGTGTAAATGAAAAAAATGACCTAATGAAACAAAATTGAAAAGGGGTGCCTTAAGGTAATATGGTCCCAATATTTTCTTGAAAACGAATTATTCTCTATGGGGTACAAGGTACAATGGCTTTAGTTGTTCATAAATAAAAAAAATGCTATAATTTATTAAGAAACTTTAGTTGGGACCCATCAAATTTCCCAGGGACTCATTCAAATCAAATACATGCATCCCAGGATGTACTAGATTAAAAAGCTATCAACATCACTATATATAATCTCTAAATGTAGGCATGAAAACAAGTTCCTACTAAGCCATCTGAAAACTAAAAGCCCCAAAGAGTAAATATAAAATAAAAAAAAAAAAAAAAAAAAACACTAGAAAATAATAAATTAAACATAATAGAGTAAAAAAATTAATAAAGAATGCTAAGCCACCATTCTGATCATGCAGCACAACAGTATATAAGGATAAACACACCATGTGTTTTGACTTGGTCTGATGATCGCATAGGTGAGAAACTGACTGTTACCAGGTACTGTTGACTATATCTATGCTATCCTAACGCACATACACACACACACACACACACACACACATGCAATGATCAAAAACTATAAAGAGTGAATCCTTAAAAGAAATTTCCAAGATGATTTGACGAATGGAATAACTTTGCTAATGTGTTATTCATTGTTCATTTCTTTTTTTTTTTTTTTGTAAATATGGCTTCAGTTTGAATACTTTTTTTGAACACACCTTAGACTAACTGTACATAATGATCCATCCTGTATAATAATAAATGCTATTTCAATCCATCATCCACCCAATCATTTGCAATCTAAATTGAGTCTATTATTGAACTAGAAATAGGTTTTATAGTGGCTCTAAAAATAATGAAACTATTGCAAATAAAAGTATGTTAAACTTTGTCATTTTCTCAATTTTTGTAAAAATGGCTCATTGGACACTTTATGCCTGATTATAGATGATGGACTTTTAGTTTTTTTCTTTTTGTCTTACAATCTTTTATTCTCTCTGAAATTAACAAAATCATAAACTTTTCTTGGAATTTGGTTAGCTCATGGCAGTAGTCATTGTGGCTCCTGCCCTGTCGGTGGGGCATTAGAATGTACCGACTGCACTTCTGCAGAGGGGTAAGACTCCCCCAATGGGGCCACCTGCTAGCTGTGGGTGGCGACCCGTGATGCTTAAGGATAGAACCCAGGTGGATGAGCAGTTCATGACTTGCAATACTCCACTTTGGCCCTATCTTGGGCTAGATGGGCAGTCATGTCAAGCCCTAGCACCTATATGATTTTCCCAACCCTATTGCCCTTATGGCAAACCCCAATCCCTTTTTATCATATGGGTGCTAGAAGGCAGTGACTGAGGGTCTAAATGTCCTGGGAATGACGTTAAACTCTATCTGATGGTGAGGTTCCAGGTTTGGGGAATGTGGAGCACCCCTTCATCACCATTGCTCCCTGGTCCACTCTGACCTGGAGTGGTAGTACCTGTTAGGGTCCCATCTATGGGTTAAATAGAAAAATGTATTTATAAAAAAATTGTATTATCCATTAAGAATTGATTTATTTCAAAACTTTATCGGTATTAAATGACACACTGAGGGTGAATCATTGTGGCTCACCTCATCTCCCTGTTGTCTTTAACCCTCATGGTTGTAATAGTTTATAAAAGGAGTTCTGTTAGCCACCAGGTTTGGTTGAAACTGTACAAGACATAGGACAACTCCACAAAGGGGTAGATACCAAAACGTATTTCAGAAAGCACCTGCAAGGCTGTCTTTGACAATTTCTCTTGTCCTGGCATAACATCTATCCTTTTGCATGGACCTCTTAGAACTAAAACTAGTACTGAAGGCATGAGTTTATTACAAACAAACAAAAAAAAAAAAAAAAACCCTTTTATCTCCATCGAGTAATCTGGTTTATAAAGAGAATGAGACATTGCATCAATTCTTAGCTGTTTTCAATGCATTTTTGTACTAAATAAAATATTTGTTATACCTTCAGAGTGCAGTAGAAATACCTCCTCCATTTTAAACTGTCACCTTTGTGGTGCAAAGGAACTTATCACAATGGAGCTGCCATTGCCACTTGCCTAAGTTTTTACCCCATTTTTTTCCAGTTACAATCATGGCCTGGACCAGTGCACTTGGTGTTAAAATGTCTAAGATTGGTGAATCTGTTTTGTTTTATGACATATCAACCATGTTGGGTCATTTAATACCAGCAAAGTTTTAATGGTGATGAAGGGGTGCTCCACATTACCTAGACCTCCAGAACTGGAACCTCACCAACAGATAGTTTAACATCATACCCAGCACATGAAAACCCTGAGCCACCGTCTTCTAGAACCCATATGATAAAAAGGGGTGGAGCTTGATAGGGTCGGGAGAACCATATAAGTGCTATGGATTAACGACAATCTGATTGATCGGAGGAGGCCTCTTTGCCTGTCTAGCCTAAGTAAGGACTGTTGCATGTCATGGAATGCTCATCCACCAGGATTCCACTCTTAAGCATCACAGGTTGCTATCCACGGTCAACAGGTGGCCTCATTGGAGGGGAGGGGTCTTACTCCTCTGCAGAGGTGCAGTCAATATATTCTAACCAGCCAACAGGTGAATCTGTAATTGCTGCTACATCATGATATAGACACAGTTTAAAAAAAAAATGATTTGACAGCAAATTCACTGTGTGCCAGTCCAAGCCATGATTATATTTGATCATATCTTTTTTCCAGAGATGTTGCCTAAGTTCCTTTACACCACACAGGTACCAGTTGAAAAATGTGGGTGGGGTTCCTGCCCACCCTATATAGTATCCCTATCCTATCCATTCTGTATCGATACAAAATACCTAACCGTTGTTTTTTTTTTTTTTTTCATGATAATAAATAATTTTCTTCTTTTTCCTTTCAGAAATTATGAAGATGATTTTGAACCTGATGATGATGATTCTATACAAGAGGAACTTATTAGTCCTGGCAGTGATTTCATGCGACAGAGGATGCCCATGTCACGGACCGCCTCTGGTGTTAGGGACCCTTATTATTTCCGCAATGGAGATTTACACTTTTAGAGAATTTTCCATCCCAAGATACATTTGGAATTCTTCTCTATCTCATCTGCTCTGTTTGCTTCCTTTTTCTCTCTCTCTCGATCTGTCCATTATGCGTGAATTTAAAAATTGGCAAAGGTTGTTGACACATACATTGTAGCCATGCATTTGAAACAACAACCATTTTTTTTTTTTTTTTTTTAAATATTTATTATGCCTACAGCCAGCCTGTTATGTGTGAGGAACTGCTATGAGTAAGTTAGTTCTTAGAAATAATAATTATATTTCTGTTGATGGAGGACTAACTTATGTCTGGGAAGGAATCTTGTAGAGAATTAGAAGCCGCTGTTTTATATTACAGTATACAGAAGCAGAAGTATTTGCTAACTGAAATGAGCAATGTCTCTTGGAGGAATTTGATTTAGAGGGACTAACAAGGGGAGATAATAAAAATGCAAAGGGGAGATAAATCTCTATTAAATTGATAACCTATAAGAATGGTGGTCTCTTACCTCTTCCTGCTTGTTGTTTCTTATTTATTTGACTCTTAATTTGATACTCTACACATTTTTTTTTTTTTTCATTTTTTACTTTGAATTCATTAAAAGTTTTAGAATAATTAATTCAAAGCTTTAATGAATGTAAAGTCCTTGTATTAATCTTAAATTAATTAAAACTTAAAAAAGAAAATCTCAACAATTCTATGGAATAAACTCACCCATTTTTGTTGAGTTTGGGAATCACAAGGTTTCAGTCAGTAATCTCTGATCTTCCTCAGGTTGAAATTTATATATTCTTGATGGTGGTTTATCACTTAAAAATAAAAAAAGAAAAGAAAGAATAAAGAAGGACTGTGAAGATGAAGAAGTAGGACTTCTGGTATTATTTTTTATTTATTTTATTTTGAGCTTGGGGTGGGGAGAAAGAAGCCGAAAAATGTGGGAAGGGAAATGATTATGCGATAAAACACAACAAAGATGGGTTAAGAAGTCCAAAGAACTTTGTCCTTAAGATTTTTTTTTTTTTGTAATGAATTCACATCAATGTCCTGCCAAACAGACCCATGTCCCGTCCTCAATCCCATAATGCAATGGGAGATTTTTTTTTTTTTTTTTTTTTAAATCCTGAAATTCCCTGTCAACATTTTGTGCTTCTTTTTTATTGCCATGTTGTTTAAATGACTTGTAGCTTAGCCCAATGTCCGATTTTAATTTAAAGCAAAAAAAAAAAATGAATGGAGAAGAGGGTGGGGGGAATTGTTCAAATCCCAAAATTGTGAATCAGTGACCAAAATATATATTTACTGCTGTCTGGTTTTTATCTTATTTATTAGTTAATAAAATTTAAAAATCACTAATTAGTTAAAAATAAAGTTAGTAACAATTGTGGTTATTTAAAAAAAAAAGATTTTTTTTTGTTTTTCTTTCAGAAATGATATTGCATAAAAATTTTCAGAAAATTAATTCCTGTCCATTTTGCAATGCATTTCTTAAAGTAAATTAAGTATTTATATGTTATACATATAATTAGCCATATTCTGTCCATAATATACAAATATTAATAAACATACGTCTCAATTCATTTTTAATCGTTCCCTCTCTTGGTAATTTTATTTTTCTTTACATTGAAATTAATCCTCAGCCGCCCCCCCCCCTCTCCTGTTCCTGGCTGATTACAACAATTTATATGCAAAGGGGATTGCCTCAGCTGCAATACAAATACCGGCCACTCAGGTTGAATCTTTGATTTCTGGTATGATGAAGATTATGCTAAAGTTAAGTAGCAATAGGTCTGTTCAGTAATTAGATGGGTGACTAATTAGAATAGGTACTGGAACTAAGCTAATGCTAAAAAATTTAACAATAGAATGAGTTTTCTTAAAATTGTATTTAGGCTAAAGTAACAGTAAGTCTGTTCAGTACTTAGATGGGTGACTGGGCATCCTATGTTCAATCCTTGCTGGATGCTCCATATTTTTAACCTTGCACATACCTACTTAGATGTAACAAAATCTTTTTAAATACACACTTGTTATTTAAATCACTATTGCTTTTGTTATTAGTAACAGCACTAAATTAATTTGGTAGTTTATGGTCGAGTCATACCGAAAATATTCAATACCCAAAGATCAACAAACTTAAGCCATAATGAACCAGTTCAATATATAAATGGGTGACTTCTTTGTCTTGTATGCCAGACTAAGCAATGCTTAGTAAATAACATCATTAACTTATTTCGTTTATATAATTTGTCTCTCAGTCGGTAGAGCATCCGCCTGGGAACCGCAAGGTTCCTGGTTTGATACCAGCCCTCGCCAATTCAGCGTATGAGTAGCATAGGGATCTGTGCACGCTAGTGAAAAGGGAATAAACTCTCTCACTGTCTGGCTGATACCAACTTTCGGACACCTTGATGCCTATACTTTTACCAAATTTGATGACATTATCTTTATCTAAAAGGAAGAAAGAAAAGACTTATTCTGAAGGTGTGTACCATGTTTTGGGTAGGAATAGTCTGGCAGAGACTATCCCTCTTCCAGTTGGTTTAAATTCAGTTTTCCTTCTGAGACCAGTTGTCATACCACGGATAAAGAACCCAGTCTGCCCTACTAATTTACCTGTCGCTTAGTGGAGGGAGAAATAGTAGGATTCATACCTTTCCCATGTGTATTAGTAAGTACTATGTGAAATGTAAACAGTCTCATTCAGGATTTGAACTCTGTTACCAGAGTTCATTTTCTGTGATAATAACCATTATGCCACGAGCACCTCTTTAGCTAAAATCTAAGAATTAACCCAACTCCAAGTATAATGCAGAAATTATTGATTTAATATCAAGTAAAATAAAGAACAAAGACCATAATTTTTTTTATTATCAGAACTTCAATATTATTTAAAATTGCCGCTATTTTATTTTTAATTCTTAAAATACTTTTTTGTCTACTGTCACAATGCATTTCAAGTTAACATCTTTAATAAAAAAAAAGATGAAAAGAAAATACCAGTCCCATAAGAAATATTTATATTTAATATAAAGCCGGACTTTTTTCTTTTTTTTTTTTTCAAAATATTATTTTATATTTTTTTTGTGTATGTGTCTCAGAATATGATATGAACAGAATTCCCTCCCCTTTCTTCACAACCATTAACTAAAAAAAAAAAAAATCCATTATTAATATGAGGAACGAGAAAGATTGAAAAGTTTTAGTAAATTTTTTTTTTTCAACAAATTAATAAATTTGAAAAATTTATTTGAATAAACTTATTGAATTTTTTTTCTTTTTGTTTGTTTATTTTCTTTGTGGGAGAACTGAATTTGTTCTTGGGAAATTTTTGACTAATTGATGAAAAAATACTTTTATACCAACAATATTTTTCTCAAATTTGACTACATTACTAATTCATCATTTATGAAAAAATTATCAGCTATTAGAAGGGCAAGCCTCTGAGATTAGTAGGCTTGTTCATATAGCTTGGTAGCAATATCTCATCTACTGAATCCCTGATGAAATATAATGGTAATTATTTTAAGCTTTTTAGCTGTATCAGTACTACTGTATGGTTGCACTATTTGGATGTTAATGAAATGCCTGAAGAAAAAGCTAGATGGTAATTATACAAGTATGCTGTGTACTTGCCTTGCATCTCACAAACCATCCAAGTAAGACATAATGTGCACTCATAGGCAATGTTCTAAGGACTCCTACACATGGACACACCAGTGTTAGCTGCATTCATCAACTCTGTGTGGACACTGGATGCTGTCTAAAGAACTTGGTGTGAGAGAGAGAATCAAGGTAATCTGTGTTGTTGGTGGAGTGGTCTATTGCCAGACAGTGAGGGATTATATACCCTTTTTGCTAGCACTAGACCTAGGAGATTGTGCTGAGGTGGAGTGCCACACCTACCGTCAGCTCTCCACATTACCGCACAGATCAAATTACCTAAGCTATGCTACTCATATGCTGAGTTGGCAGGGATCAGTATCCAACCTGACCTTGATGATATTATAAAGAAAGCAATTTTAACAACTCATTATAAAAGGGGTGCTTAAAAGTTTTGAGCCTGATCAAGATCAAGAGTGACCTAAAGCTGTGTGTTAAATAGTGATGGTCAGGTCGACTATCATTTCCTCAAATTATATATATATATATATATATATATATATATATATATATATAATAAAATGTCTGACAAAAGTGATAACGAGCAAACTCTGATGGAAGAATATAAAGAATATTGTTCCAATAGAAAAGCATCCTTGCAAATAGTCCTGATGCTATTGATCAGAGAATTAAAGTAGTCACTTATTGTTTGGAAAGCCATTGTTTAATAGGCACATGGTGTCCTGAGGGATGCAAATACTTATTCTATTATTTAAACGACTGGTTGCAGTGCCCCCTAGTTGGCTAACAGAAACCATGGCAAGTAAGGGAAATAATCCCAACATGTTGAAACACATGCTATTCTATATAATTCTCTTTAAATCTTTCAATAAAAAATGGTTTGTATAGTAAGTACTGAATGACTAAGTCACAACACAGTCACAATGATATTCATTTCAAGACATATGCAAGGTAAGTTAACTATGTGTGTGTATATATATATATATATATTATATATATATAGTGACCAATTTCACCGGTAAGTCACCTTTTTCATATAAAATCATATATAAGTATAGATAAAAGATGCAATCATTTCGTCATTAGCACATCCTCTATGCGTTTCACAGCCAACAACATAATTGTATATCTTTTGTGTAACAGTTTTTGAAAGAAAAAGACATATTTCAAATTCAAAAATAGAAAAATTCTCTTTTTCAAAATAGAAGAGTTTTAACCCGCTCATGGTCAGCCTGCAACGGATTTTTTCAGAAAAGGAATATTTTTTCAACTATTTGAAAAAAAAAAAAAAATTACTTTTTTTATGTAAAAAATATGAATGGTGCAAGGGATTATGTGAAATTTAAATTTGTTAGGAAGTATATGTCAGAAATGGTTATGTGAAGGGGATTTTATGATTTCTGAGTACAAGTGTCACTAAATAAGGGGATATATTAAAAAAGCCTTGTCTTGTGAGAATAACACAAGATTCCATAATTCTACGTAGTGAGTTAATATTTTGGCACCTTTAAAATCAAAGGTATGATTATTGTCTAAAATATGTTTAGCTAGTGCGTTGTTTAGAAAACCTCGTTTAATATGATATCTATGTTCAGAGACCCGTTTAGATAAAGATATAGAAGTCTCTCCTAGATATTTTTTTGTTACAATTCAAGCAATCCCCTGCTTCGGAGTGTGGTGTGTTTATAATTATTTTTTATTGTTTTCGTGGAGTGAGTAACTGTTTTAATACCTATCTTTTTTAGGTTTTTATTTATTTTATCAGTGATAGGATTATTGGGAAGTATGATGTACCTATCAGAGTCGTTATTGTTGTTATGTTGTGTGTTATTAGGAGATGTAGTTTTATTTTTTACTATTATGTATTTTCAATGCCTTTTTTTTTTAGCATGGTGTATGAAGTTTGAAGGGTATTGTAATTTAAGAAAAGACTTTTCAATAATATTAAATTCCTCTTCTAAATATTTCTTATTGCATATCCTAAGTGCTCTAAGAAAGAAACCTATTTTGGTACCGCTCTTTACATCCATTTTTATTCCCACCATAACAATAGGATAGTCATTTTTGTTGGTATTCTTATGATAAACTTTAAATTCTAAAATGTTGTTATTGTTTATAATAAGTGTGTCTAAAAATGGTAGGGTGTGGTTTTGTTCAAGTTCATGGGTGAATTTAATAGAGAGTTCCACATCATTTAGTTTTTCAATGATATCAGTTAAATTACAGTTTTTTGGGTAAATGAATAACGTGTCATCAATGTAACAGAAAAAATTAGAGTTATTAGGTAGAATATATTTAAAGGGACCGGATTCTAAGAATTCAAGGAATAAGCACACTAATACACCACTGAAAGGTGACCCCATAGATAACCTGAATTTCTGTTCATAAAAAGTTCCGTTATATTGGAAAAAACAATTTTTAGTTCAAAGTTTGCAAATTTGGATTATCTTGTTTACAGGTAATGGAAATGAAGTATTAATTTTGTTGAGATGGTTTTCTAAACGAGTAATGCATTTGTCAACCGGGATATTTGTGTAAAGTGATATAATATCTAGGCTTGCTAGACATTTGTTGTTCATGTGTATATTTCTTATTTTTTTCAATTAAGCTATTAGAATTTTTTATATGAGATTTGCTAACTGTACCTAAGAGGGGGATTAGTATTTTAGCTAGAGATTTAGCTATTTTATGAGGGGCGGTTCCAATTCACGAAATTATGGGTCTTAATGGAATCCCTGGTTTGTGTGTTTTGGGGAGACTGTAGATGGTGGGGACGATAGGATGAAAGCACATAAACATGACATTTATTTTCTGCTTCTCACCCGATGAGTCCGGAGTAAAAACAAGCTCTGATGATGATTTTTATAAATCGAACTATTGTTCAATATTAGCTATGAATATGATATAAAATATTTTCATTTTAACAGCATTGTGCGTTTTCATATCCTTTTATCTATATTTATACCATCGGATTAATTTCA
Source organism: Doryteuthis pealeii (assembly GCA_023376005.1). Lineage (NCBI taxonomy): Eukaryota > Metazoa > Mollusca > Cephalopoda > Myopsida > Loliginidae > Doryteuthis > Doryteuthis pealeii. The sequence continues at coordinate 9,052,450 of CM042148.1, forward strand.
TTACTCTTAACATAAAAATATATATATATATATATATATATACAGTGACCAATTTCACTGGTATGTCACCTTTTTCATATAAAATCATATATATATATATATATATATATATATATAATTTAAAAAAAAAAGGCGTTTCTGAAAAATTGATATAAGTTCCTAATCTAATAACTTAACTAATTCTCATTCAAATGATCTCAAATTTTAACAAAATATTTTAGTAGAAACAACTACTTAATATTTTTTTTTGTTTCTTTTATGGTATGGAAAAGGTGTTTAAACATTAAACCTATCATTTTGAGTTATTTCTACATGTGCTGTTAAAATTTGAGATCATTTGTAATAAAGATTGTTCAAGTTATTAGATTAAAATGAAAAAAAATTGATATAATCTTGTAAACACCCTGTATAATAGACGTTCCTATATGTGTATAATGAATTCTATTATAGGTAAACATTTTTTAAAATTTGAAGAAAGTTGCCCCTATATGCAAGAAAGAAAAAGAAAATTTGGAAACTCAGACCTTTTGCTAAAGGTTCATGAAAGCATGTCAATCTAATTTTCTGAACTGTCACTTTCTCATCAGATTATATATAATCATCAAATTTATACTTGTTTGATTATGCAATGCAGTGTATAAACAAAATCAATAGAGAAATGGACAAAAGGCTGCATCCTCCCATTCCTGAAGAAAAGTAACTTTAGAATCATTAAGAACTACAGAGGTATAATTCTTACTACTATAGCTGCTAAGGTTTATTATGCCCTTCTTAATTCACATCCAACCTGAGGATAAATAAAAACATCTTTTTTGTAGAAATCAATCCACAACTTTTCAGATCCTGACTATTTGAATTGTAGAAGAGATTCAAGCAAAAAATCTCAAACACTATTGTTTGTAGCTTTCTTCACTCCATACATAGAGGAAAGATGGTGCAAATACTACTAATATATAGTGTCCTCAAAGAAACTATTACCGCTATAATGATACTCTATAAAGACACAAAAGCAATGGTTTATTCCCTGATTATATCATAGATTTGACATTGTTACTTGAGTTCTATAAGGAAAAATATAAGAAAAAGGCTTTATGCTAGAATAGGCAAGAAACTATGCAGATGATCTAGCACTTCCAGCAAATAGACCAACATAAACCCAATCACTACTGCATAACCTAGAATAGGAAGCCAGAGACATCGGTCTGGATGTGAACTCTGATAAAACGGAGTTCATGTGTTTAAACAAGCTTTTGACGTCTCCATATTGAATGGCAGGACCAAACTCAGTGTATGAGTAGCACAAGGATCTGTGTGGTAAAGTGTAGTAGGTGTGGTGCTCCACCTCAGATGCCAAAACAATCTCCTTGGTCTAGTGCTAGTGAAAAGAGGAGAGGCTGTCTGTCTGATGCCGACTTTAGGCCACCCCAATGACTTTACTTACATACCTAGGTAGTAATATCTCATCTACAGAAAGCAATATCAATATATGTATAGGAAAGGTATGGACTGCTATAGACAGATTATCGAACATATGGAAATCTGATCTCTCTAAGAAGATAATGTGAATTCTTCCAAGCTGTAGCCATGTCTGTGCTATTGTATGGCTGCATTACTCTAATGAAAGGCTTAGAGAAAAAGCTAGATTGGCACTACACATGGATGCTGCATGCTTTAAGGTTTGGTTTGTTTTGTTTTACGGCATATCAACCTCAGTGAGTCATTTAATGCCGATAAAGTTTTGAAATAAATCAATTCTTAATGGATAATACAATTTTTTTATAAATACATTTTTCTATTTAACCCATAGATGGGACCCTAACAGGTACTACCACTCTGGGTCAGAGTGGACCAGGGAGCAATGGTGATGAAGGGGTGCTCCACATTCCCCAAACATCCAAAACTGGAACCTCACCATCAATAGAATTTAACGTCATTCCCAGGACATGTAGACCCTCAGCCACCGCCTTCTAGCACCCATATGATAAAAAGGGGTTGGGGCTTGCCATAAGGGCAATAGGGTATGCTGCATGCTGTCCTGAACTAATCTTGGAAGCAGTACCCCACAAAGGAGCAAGTGTGTGGCCACTTTCTTCTCATTACACAAAGCATCCAAATAAGACGGACAGGAAAAGGAGCAAGCATGAACTCTTAAGTGATATTCTCCTGTTGACATCTACACATGGATACACCAGTGTAAGCCGACCAGTAAAAACCTACATCAATCAGCTCTGTGCAGAAGACCTGCATGGGTGATGATAGGAGAATCATGGGAATCCATGTTGTTGGCGTGACCTGATGATCATTATATAAAGTAAAAGTAAAGTCGGTATCAGCCAGACAGCGAGGAGTCTATCTCCTTTCACTAGTGCTAGACTAAGGTGGCGCACCACACCTACCATCAGCTCCTCACTTTACTGCACAGATCCCTGTGATATTCATACACTGAGTTGGCAAGGACCAGTATCAAACCTGGAACCTTGTGGTTCCTAGGAAGATGCTCTACTGACTGAGCTAAACTGGCCCTATATATATATATATATATATATATATATATATATATATATATATATATATATATATATATATAGTGAACAATTTGAAAAAAACCTAGGTTCATAAAATGAGTGATGTTTATTCACCAACGGTGCAGTGTTTCAATCAAAATCAAAATTTAGTAGATCTTCAGGGTTGTTATTTAAAAAAAAAAATTTTATCCCGGATAATAAGGAGACTGTGAGAGTCTTTTGTTGATCAGTCTCTTTAAAAATGTTGAATGAAAAACTAGCATTCTTAGGATTGTTTGAAAATTATGAACGTGATAAACGGTTCTGAAGATGACATAGAATGTTCTCTTACGTGTGAGAGAGAGAGAGAGAGAGAGAGAGTGTATGAAAATGTGAGTAATAATTGCTACTTCATTCCATTTTTCTCTTCATATATATATATATATATATATATATAAATATGATTATCCTGTCCCTCATCAGAAACATTTTATGTTTTTAACAATCTAACGTCAATAAATCTACACTGAATGACTTTGCAGACAAACCTAATGCACTAATAAAATCAGGGAAAATATCAGTGAATTTAAGATGGAGATAAAAAAAACAAATTGAAAGTTTTGACAAATATTGAAAGTAACAAAGATGATATGGATAGAAATTTGATAATTAAAATTAAGGAAGTGATAAGAAAAAGTTACATAAAGCAAATGAAAACAAGAAAGGGGGAATATTTAAAGTTTAACAATAGAATGGATTCAGAATTGGTTAGACAGTGAGGAATCATCTGCAGACAGGAAAATCAGGCAATCAATAAAAGAAAATAGCAAAATAGAATTTTTAAAAATATTTTAGCTTTTGACTATAAAAATGCATTTCACTTGTATAGTAGAATCTTCAGCTGTTTTCAACTAAATATGAAAACAGGGTATTAAGAAAAATCATAAAAATTACTGAAAATCTATACAAATTCTTGCATAGAAAATGTACAACAATGCTGGAATAACAGCGTACACAAACACTTCCTGATAAAACTTACTTTATGAGGATGGAAAGCAGCTTTCAGAAAAGAACAACTCACTATATCCCAATTATACATTGAATGAATGAATGGATATTGTTGCTTTAGAGGGGGAGGAGGAAAAACTCTGAAAGTTGTTTTTGACTAACAAGAAGAGAGCCTCTTTGGTTCGAATTCAGAAGTTTCCTTCTCCTAGACTGGTTGCCAGACCAAAGTTAAAGAACCTTGTCCATCTCTATTATTTACCCATAGCTGGAGGGAGAATAATTGGATTTGTACCTTTCCCAATGATATTAGTATGTGAAATGTAAATAGCCACATCCAGGAATTTAACTTGTTAGAGAAATAAAGGTGTCATAGAAAAACACCTGACAAAACTTCAACAGCCAGAAGCTGAGCATCATAAAGACAGATTACATGATAGACAATGGGGTAAGGTTATAGGTTCTTGTCAGGCTTAGAATTAGCTGTAAACAAAGATTTTCTCCCTATCCTCCTCCTCCTCTAGACAATCTATAACTCCTACCTTAGACTGATCCCCTGAATGTAATAATAAAAATTATTTAAAATTGTTAAAACGACTTAGTCCGTTCTTTTCCAACCACAAAAGTGATCACTCATCTTTGGTCAATGATGTCACCCTACCCCCCAGAGTTTTGGTTCCATATCTTCTCCATTCCATTGTGTATTGAACAATGCTTCAAAAAGTCTTAAGGAAGGCTTAAAGATTAACAGGAAGAAAATAAAGATAATATTTAATTGTAACATGCTGAAAATAATCATGAAAATACAGGATTACTGTCTACTTGGGACAGGTGATAAAATAAATGACATATGACAATTGGTTAGAAAAGACTTTGGAAAATAGAGAATGAAAATCTATCTATATATAATATCTATCTATCTATCTATCTATCTATAATATTTTGTATTGAACAGATGATATAAAATTAATGACATAAAATAAATGACATATGACAATTGGTTAGAAAAGACTTTGGAAAAATAGAGAATGAAAATCACCTTGCCTAAAACAAAGCGTGTCATAAATGTATAATGTCAACTTTGCCATACAGACGTGAAATATATGTATTTACCCAACCCCACCACCCACTCTGTCAGTGGGTCTTAAAAGATGCTGACTGTATACCTTACAGAGAAGTAAAGTAAAAAGTAAAGTCTTCGGGGTGGCCTAAAGTCGGTATCAGCCAATCAGTGAGGGAGTCTATTCGCTTTTCACTAGCTCTAGACCAAGGAGATTGTTTTTGCATCCAAGGTGGAGCGCTGCATCTACCATCAGCTCCTTACTTTACCGCACAGACCCCTGTGTTACTCATATGCTGAGTTGGTGAGGGCCAGTATCGAACTAGGAACCTTGTGGTTTATAGCCGAACGCTCTACCGACTGAGTATGAAGCTTCAGTTTTGGGTGTCTAGGGAGTATAGAGTACCTATTCATTGCCATTAACTCCTAGGTCCACTTTGAGTGGTAGTACCTGTTAGGGTATCATCTATAGGTAAAAAAAGATCTGTTTAAACATTATTTGTATCCCAAAAAGAATACTTGATGTCATATAACTAAATTATTTGTATTATGAATAGTTACTTGAAGTAGAATTGGTTACTAAAGATTATTATTTACTTGAAACCATATAATTGTGTGCAAACAAATGACTATTATTGATTAGATAGATTGAATTAATTAAAACCATATAATCATTAGCATTAAGAATACTTGAAATTATACAATTGTGTGCAATTTATTTGTATTAGATAGTTACACGATATCAAATCTTCCTGTGTGCAAAAACTCTTAAGAAACTACTATAAAAAATGTACATACAAGGTGTGTTAAAAAAGTATTGAGATTTTTTGTACTTCTTGACACACTTGTATTCTAAAAAAAAGTTCCATTCATTCTTCATTTCTATCTCGGTAAATACAGCTTTAAACTTGGTGCTTTTTTGACACACCTTGTATTCTGAAAACATTAATGAATGGAACTTTTCTTTTTTTCAGAATACGAGGTGTGTCAAAAAATACAAAAAATCTCGATACTTTTTTGACATACCTTGTATAACTCTATGAACATAAATAGGTCCATTTTGTATTCTGAAAAAAATTAATAAATGGAATGTTCCTTTTTTTTTCAAAATACGAGGTGTGTCAAAAAGTACAAAAAATCTCGATACTTTTTAGACACACCTTGTATAACTGTACAATGAATGTAATTCACTAACCTCTAGGCACAAATAACCCGGAGATAGATTGACATGCTTTAAAATCAATCAATCAAACAAACAACCCCTCTGCTATGGGCAGAATGGGATAAAGGGTTAACTTTTAATTTAGCGTAATTCTCCCTTTTCCCTTGACTGACGACTGACTTGTTATCTATTATCATTTGACTTTATTGTTATGCAAAATCGGGTAAGTCCATTTTGTATAACTAATGACACCTCACTGAATAGAATTTTCACATCAAAACTAAAATGACATTTGTACTCAGAAAAAAAAGATTTTTCACTATATTCACATTAGAAAAGTATTCCCGTTTTTTTTTTAATGTACCCAAAGCATATAATAGAAGTCTATGAATTCACTCAGAATGAAGGATTTTATATGCTAAAACAAAATAACTTTGGTAATATAATAAGTGAAAGCACCGTGAACAAGTAAAATCAGTAAAGAAAGAAAGACAGAAAGAAAAAAAGAAAGAAAGAAAGAAAGAAAACAACAAATAAATACCTGGTGTAAATTTCAACAAAAATACTGTTGTTGAAAATGAAATTTACACAGAATAAAGTAATTTAGGTGAACTGTTTGAGGTTGGATTAACAACTGCATTGGTCAGTTGTGACAAACTAAGCTAAGACAAGTAAATGACAACTCTTAAAGCTATAAATAGTAACAATTCAAATTTTATATTTGTTTATTGTTATAAAGTGTTGTCTGTGACGTAGTGATACTAGTTCTTTTTCCCTTGACTGACGACTGACTTTTTATTGGTTGTCCTTTAACTTTATAGTTATGCAAAATAGGGTACGTCCATTTTGTATATCTAACAACAACTTACTGAAACGACGAGATTTTATGCTATTCGTTGATCTATGACTTTATCTATTTTATGAGATCTTCTTTCTCTCTCTCTCTCTCTCTCTCTCTCTCTCTCTCTCTCTCTCTCTCTCGTCTGGCATCTTTGACCTGATCTTCCAACTCCATGTCAGACTTGTGTGCAATATCCCCTATAATTTCTTTCCTGTTGTGTTTAATTTGAATTCAAAGTTGTCCTAGACTATTTCTCTGAATTTTTAAGGTGAGGCTTAATGATTAGTATTATTTGGATTATTCGGACTATTGTTCTCATCTTTATTGTTATCTGTACAACGTTTCGGCAACAAGAAATGCCTGGAGAAGGCTGGAGGGCGCATCGACCAAAACATTGTACAGATAACAATAAAGATGAGGACAATAGTCTGAATAATCCAAATAATATTAATTGTCCTAGACTGTTTCCCCCACAAGGCTCAAAAACCCAGTCTGTCCTACTATTAACCTATAAGTAAAAGTAAAGTTGGCGGAAAAGCCTATTGTCGGTATCAGCTGGACGCGAGGGAGTCTATCCCCTTTTTGCTACCACTAGACCAGGGAGATTTTTTTCTGAGGTGGAGTGCCAAACCTACCGTCAGCTCCCTACTTTACTACACGGATCAGATTATCCTATCTGGGCTACTCATGCGCTGAGTTCGTGGGGGACTGGTATCGAACCCTGAATCTTGCGATTCCTAAGTGGGTGCTCTACTGAGCTAAGGGAGAACTGGTGGATTCATGCTTTTCCCATGGGCATTAGCACAAGTTAAAACACCAGCAGAGATTTAAAAAAAATTTCTACACCCAGAAGTTAGGCTTCATATGTGAAATATAGATATCAACCTCAGATTTGCAGGATCAGTGTTGAAGACAACTAAGGGCTAGAAAGGGTTTAACAGGGGTGAGGGGCACTTCAAGACTGCTTCGTGCCTCATCTCGATTTTAAGTACGAATACGGACCCTGAAAGCATGGCCCATCGATCCTTTCCAAGTGGAGAGCTCCGTTCTGTTGAGAGATCTCCGAAAAGTTACACACAGGGATAACTGGCTTGTGGCGGCCAAGCATTTGTAGCAACGTCGCTTTTTGATTCTTTGATGTCAGCTCATCCTATCATTGTGAAGCAGAATTCGCCAAGCATTGGATTGTTCACCCACTGACAGGGAACGTGAGCTGAGTTTAGACCGTCATGAGACAGGTTAGTTTTATCCTACCTGTTACGTTGCAATACTCACGGTACTAAAACGATACAAGCACCGTAGTCCCCTTTTCTTTCTTTGGTACTAAAACTCCGATAAAAAATCATAACACGAGAAACATGTCGTCACAACTCCCAGCCTTTATTAACGTGCTCGTCTAGTGGCTTCTACCAGGGAGGAAGGGAGGCAGAGAGAACGAGAGAGAGAGAACACTACTAGATTACTCCTGGGCTCTAATCAGGTCTGTACACTAGGCCCGCCACTGGCAAAAAGAGGACGAAGCCTTTCTTCCTTCCCCCACGTCACCACGTGACTTCCGGTCAACACCCGACTTCCGCTTGCCCCTCAATTCTTCGTTCGGGGTCACGCTACGGTCAAAACCATCGCTCTCCTCTTTTGGGTCATCACTATTTTTTAAGCCTTTGTTATTTATTCCTCCTCCTTCCATTAGCAGTTCTAGCTCACACAAGTCATATTGCAACATACCGACGTATGTTACGTCGGCTATCCCGTCCAGTACAAGAGGAACGGTGGGATCGGAACAACGGTTTGCATGCTCGTTCGAACGAGCGGTGGTGGCAAGCTGCCTTCGCGCGATAATGACTGAAAGCCTCTAAGCTGGAACCGTGACCGGATGGCAATCAAAATACCTTGGAGCGGGTCAAGGCAAAAGATATCAAAGAAGGGATTAAGAGACAAAAATGGAGGTAGGCAAGACATATAGCAAGAATGGAAGATAAAAGATGGCAGAAAAGTTAGGCTGAATGGTGCCCAATTAATAACAAGCGCAGTAGAAGATAGAGGCTTACTGTTAGACATGACAAACATTAGCATATTAGTCATGAACATAATGGGAGAAGTTGAAAAGTATTTGTCAAACAATTGGCTCAAGAAAAAATTATTGATATTGAGCAATGTTTACTTATGAATATATCACTTTGTGTGTGTGTGTAATAGGGTACAATACATTTAAGGTGCAATTGTTACCATTGGTTTCAAAGCAGTGTAAAAAACAAAAACTTCAGCGAAAGGATACAAGAACTGCTCGCTCGCACGCACGCACACACACATATATATATATATGTATGTATGTATTCGCTGCATTTCTTTCATAGGCATGTTGTCTTGACGATAAGTGTCTAACACACTGCTTTGAAACCAATGGTAACATTCGCACCATAAATGTATTGTACCCTATAACAAATAAATACAGCTCTTACATCCGTAATCGAGCACTTTATTTTCAATTCTCCAATACTCGAAATAACTACTTTATATATACTAGCAAATATATGCACCCTTCGGGTGCAAGTATTTAGGTTTTGATGTAATAAAATATTGTATCAAATTAGAAACTATTTAGAAAATGATAAACTGAGGGGGTATAATCGAAAAATAGAACAGCTTTAAATCTAACTCTTCCATCATTTTCCATCACTCCCGTTTTCCATTTTTCCTAATTAATCTATTTAGTTAGATTATGAAGTATTTAATAAAATTTCAGTTTTTTCGTCTTGTTTATGGATTTCTTTTAAGATTTATCCTCGAGATATTTGCTCTGATTCGTTAAAAGAAAACCAAACAATTAGAAATCAATAATACTAAGAATATATTTATTAAAATCAAATTCTTAATATCAATATGCAAATTAGCCTTCTCGTTCACACTGTAAACCGTTATTTTATTGAATATATAAATATACTTGCTTGTTGTTAGTATGTAGATTAATCCAACAGTGTTAATAAGGTATAAGAATTTTATCAATAATTGAGGTTTAAATAAAAATAAATTCATGGTGAATGTAACGTCAATAACTAAGGGAATTGTGACTTGAGTAGTGATTTAGTTTCGGTTACAGACAGACAAACACACTATCTCCATTATAATAAGATATATATATATATATATATATATATATATATATCCCACTGAGGTTGATATGCCGTAAAACAAACCAAATACAGGCGCGTGCGCACACACAATATATATATACATATATAGTGTGTGCGTGTGTGTGCGCACGCGCCTGTATTTGGTTTGTTTTACGGCATATCAACCTCAGTGGGTTATTTAATGCCGACAAAGTTTTGAAATAAATTCATTCCTATGGATACTCTATTTTTATGAACACATTTTCCTATTTAACTCATAGATAGGACCCTAGTACTACCACTCCTGGGACCCTAACTAGTACTACCACTCCTGGGAGCAATGGTGATAAAGGAGTGTTCCACATTTTCCTCACCTCCAAAACTGGAACCTCACCATCAGAGTTTAACGTCATTACCAGGACATTAAGACCCTCAGGCACCGCCTTCTAGTACCCATATGATAAAAAGGGCTGGGGTTGCCATAAGGGCAATAGGTTTGGGGCAATCATATAGGTGCTAGGACTTTACTTGACTAGCCGATTGATCGGAGGGGGGCTCTCCGACCGCCCGTCTTGCCTAAGTAAGGGTCAAAGTGGAGAGTAGCATGTCATGGTGTGTGTGTGTGTGTGTGTGTGTGTGTGTGAATAAACAGGTCAGCCTTGTAACTATAAGTGCTAGTTGTATCAACTATTGATCTGAGATTCTAACAATCTTTTGAACACTTAGTCAATGTACATATACAACTGGTAGCAGAAATTATGTAATCAGCTGACTTAACAGCAAATAAACGAATTACAAACATGACAGAAAAATAGCTGATCACTATGGCTTCATAAAATATACCACAAATTAGATTTAATTATTTAAATTAATGGCATATTTTTTCCAGATCAAAAAGCAGAAAAAATGGAATCATCTTGTAATTTGCATTTCTAAAAAAAAAAAAAAAAAATAAATAAATAAAAAAATAAAAATACCATCACAAATCTAAATATGCAAATTAGTCAGTGGTTATATGAGTGTATTTACAAAACTTAATGAGCTGTGACTTGGTTGGTGGGTTGTTTTATTTTGCGGCCTGTTAACCCTTGTTGGGTTATTTTAAGTCAGTTTAACAATCATTATCTCCAATTATATTAACTCTAGCAAAAAATAGTTGACTGGATTTTACGGCATGTCAACCCTTGGGTTATTTTATGCCGAAGATGTTTCTGTTAAGTATTCAAATTAAAAAAAAAAAGATTTTTTAAATCTTAAAAAAAAATCTATTTAAACAATAGACAGTTGGTTGGCTGGATTTTACGGCATGTCAACCCTTGTTGGGTTATTTCATTCCGAAGATATTTTGTTTTACTCATTTTGTTGGGTCAGAATTATCCTGATGATCCATTAGGAGAAACCTGGGTAGATAGTCTCTGACTCACTAGGCTTACTTTATTATTATTAATTATATATATATATATATGTGTGTGTGTGTGTGTGTGTGTTAAAATATGGAAATAAATCCGACGGTATGTAGAAATAAAAAAACCCAAAGAATTCCAAAAGACAAATTCATTTTTAGATAGTGAAGTCGACGTCAAAACGTTTCGGTTTGTTATAAAACCTTCATCGTGACATTAAGATGAGTCTAGTGTTGTCTAAACAGAGTTAGAATTTATTCAAAATGAAAACGAAAAGATGTTTTTTTCGTTTTCAGCGTCTTTTATTTTTAAGTTATTCCTAAAAATATTTGAAATGTAACGTATTTTTCTAAATAATATGATATGTTTATTAGAATATATGTATGATAATATTTGAATTTACAACAAATATTTGTTACACATATGTTTATCAATATAATCTATGTATTTCAGAGCTTGATTTATGTACATAGGTACATAAAGCATGCATATGTGTAAGATATTAATAAATTGGGAGATATTTGATTGAAGAAAACTGTTTTGTACACGGAGAAAACTATTTAAAAACATGTGTATCTTTTTAGAAATATCTGACTAAAAATAGGTTATAAGTTGAAAAAAAAATCCTGGTCTTTACTTAATAGTATTACAATTTGAAATAACACCGGAATCAACAATTTGTCTGAGCCTTTTGTTGTGGATGTGAGCTAATATCTTTAATCATTAAAATTATAATTATTAGTATACATGTTGGACGATATACATGTTGGACGATGGCATTTTTCCAGTTTCCGATCTTAAGATGATGTTTGTGCTCGTATACACGCTTTTTGATGTTTCTGGAATTTTAGCCAACATTTTTTCATCGCAGTTTTTACATTGGATAATGTAAAGATCGGCGTCGGATTTTATATGTGGGTAAGATTTCGTGTTAATTAAATTTCTAATAGTTTTTGAAGATAATGCGACAGTTTTAATACCAAGGTTGCTTAAATTGTTTACATTATCCAATGTAAAAGCTGCGATAAAAATATATTGCTGAAACTTCCATGTCCTGATGAAGGTTTATAACAAACCGAAACGTTTTAACATCAAGCTCACCATCTATAAATAAATTTATCTTTTGGAATTCTTTGTTTTTTCATATTTCAACACACACACACACACACACACACATTCGTATATATGTACACGTGGAGCCCATAGTAGTATGCGTATGCGCTTCAGTATGTATATGTAAGGCTTACCCAGCAAATATAGTGACATGTGTGTGCATATAAATATGTATGAATATTATTTTGTATGCGTGTATATGTCGCGAGTATATGTAACCACGTGCAACCACGTTCGGTTGTCAACGCAACACCTCGTAATAGACAACACCGAAGTTTCAAAACATCACCACCACACCATAATATACAACATTTACAACCTTAAAATTAATATTATCCAACCCCACTCCCCAACTATCACGACCCGTCCGTATACATCATGCACGGCCTACGCATCGGATAGAAAGAAAACATGCACGCGCGTGCGCGCACACACACACATACATGTATAGACACGAGCGCTCGCACGTAAGCACTATTAAAAATACCGCACACTAACAGATCAACGTATTATGTGTGTGACCAGCCACTACGCGTACACAACCTTTATACTGCCATAAACACTCTCATACATTCAATTCACCTTCACATACATACACACATCATTTTATCCAATCATTACGCATCCCATGTCTATTGAATTTTTTGAAATTTTTTTGAAATTTTTTCAATTTTCCTCACATTTGAAACATCTTCACCTGATGAATGCATCGCATGAAACCAATATGGTTGTGAAAAGTTCCTTTGTCACCCAATAAATAGATATGTAAAACCTATATATTTATCTTATTATATTATATAACAGCTCTATTTTATATTGAGCACTCTACCAATTAATAATGCCTTTGGTACACCATTCCAGCGAAAGCTGAAATAGTGACCATCTCACACTACAGTATATATATATATATATATATATATTATATATATATATATATATATCCACATCTAATAATGCAATCACACAATATATACACACACACACACACACACACACACACACACACCTAACGATACAAACAACAACACCTATCCATGCACTCCCACCTGATCTAGTCACTGACACACTAATACACGGTTAATGACATCCCTTACGCGCGCGTTAATTATTCTCTCACCTTATTTTCCAGGTGTTCGTACTTCCTTTTTGCTCTCCAGCAAACACACGCAAAGTGCAAATGAAGAACTAGTTGAGAGATACCCACTGGGAAAATTCATAGGGGGTCGTAAACAAGCTTTGACGTGCTTTGCCTATCCAGAATATAATACTCTCTTCTCTCTCCCACAAATTAATAACAACCTGAATAACTGTCCTTGTCTGTTCATCTTTAACACCAGAAATAATAAGACAGGTCGACTGGAGATTTATAACGGAAATATTAAGTTTTTATTTATCAGTCCGTGTAAGATCAGAATCTTTAATAAAAGATGTTGATTAATTCGGTGTAGTTTAAATATAGAAAGTAAAGGCTGAAAAATCGCTTACCTTAACAGGAAGAGAATAAAAAGTGAAGTCGAACGTAAGCGAATATTTTATATATATATATATATATATATAATATATATATATATATATATATATTAGACTGGAAATGAGGAGGATTGTAAGCGCATGATCGGATTGACATGTATAAAATACTAAGGAAAAGACAGTCGAGACCGTTTTGAACAAAGGCGAACGCAAGCTCTTTACGAGCACAGAGAAACAGGACGAACTTGAAGTGAGAGATAAAGAGAGAAAAGTTGTCAGAGAGATAAAGAGGGACGAAATTGTTGGAGAGAATTTTTTGCGAGCTAGTGTAAGACTATGGGGATTAAAATCAAATCTAAAAAAAAATCCCATGAGCCTTCACCCAGAGAACCCTCCGCGCATGTGCGAGAAAAAGGACCCACTTCCAACCCAAAAGAGAATCTTTCGGCCATCAGATATCTCTGGGACAAGACACCACCACTAGCCAGGGATACATTTCCTTGCTGCGAGGTGGCTATGACTCGTGAATAAAGCCTAAATCATAAAACCACATTCTGTCTTGTTCTCTTTTTTTCGTTCCTTGAATTCCTTCTTTTTCCGCGCGACCACCAAATAAAATGGGGTTTAAAGTCAACCATAAGAATACGCACCAAGAATAAACACAACAAGCCACCTTTTAAACCTTAGAACACAAAACCTCTTGTAGCCCCACATAAGACAACATATTTTTAATATCATCATCATCATGTCGCGCAAGCAGCACGGATATCCATGACAATCTCTCGCCAACCTTTCCTATCACTCATTGCCCCTGGGAGGTCCTCTGCGCAGCATCCAGAATCCTCGCATAGGGTCAATATAGGTCCTTAGTGAGCGTCCTACGTTAGCATGTCTTCCACAGGAGAACGTCACTTGTGAGCTCGTCCCCGCTTCTCCAGCATTGTCCAGCATGCCTGGTCCGTCTCACCCGGATGGTTTGTGAGATGGGGGGGGGGGCAGGTGACCATATAGTTGCTTGCTTGTGGGGTGCTGCTTCCACGACTTGTTCAGGACTGCACGCAGCATTCTTGTGCAGGTCCCATCTAGGTCCAGGTGGTGCAGCCATACAGCAGTACTGATATAACCATAGCCTGGAAGAATTATCGCTTTAGCCTGTCTGCCCTATTTAGAGCTAAATGAATATAAGGATACAATCTTTGGTTTTACACTTGTTAGTGGAGGAGCGCTGGTGTAATGGTTACAATCGTAGGTAATGAACTTGGCTATCCGAGTTCAAATCCTGGACGAGGCTGTTAACATTTCACACTGTGTAATACTCTTGTGACCTATTCTCGCACCAGCTATGGGTAAATAGCAGGGGAAGACTAGGCTCTATAACCTTGGATAGGCAATCAGTCTAAGAGAAGGGAGCCTTTGAATTTAAACCTATTAAACTCCGCTTAAGAAATTTACATGTGTCACTCGTGCAAAGGGGTTGGTAAATATGTATACTAATGCTAATATTTAGCCTTAGAGGTGCCTCGAATTAACATCTTCCCCAAGAAAATCAATACGAGTATTGATTGAAGCATCTATTTACTTTTGTCTATAATAAATTATCCATATATGTGTACCCTATTGTTTATCGTAAATATTTCTTTATAAAAGGATTTGCAGGATTAGGATTAAGAGCGTTAGGGAGGACCTGGAAGCCTCTATGAACGAGAGATTGACTGAGGTCGCACCAGGTACTGTATAGAAAAATGGAACACCTTTTAATTAATTGTCTATGAAGTAGCCAGAGAGACATATATGATTTGACGAAAACAGCACGAAACTAGGAGAACTCACTGACAGCAGGAACCTAGCCAGGTCTAATATGTTTGACAGGATCTTGTAGCAAGCTGGGTGTGGTATATATTTTATATAGGTTTACACAACTTACTAACTTTAAACAAAACTCAATACAATGAAAGAAATCAACGGAGTTGTATTAAAATAACAATCTGTATTAAAATAGAATTACAGACATGTATAATAGCATACCGGGCATAGTCCTTTCTTTTATATTGTGGTATTAATAGTTCATATTTTATCTTGTTTTTCTTTGCTGATACTGGAGCTGATTTGTTGCGTGACCACTCGTCTTGTCATTTTTTTAACTACTGAAAAATTCCCGCTTTTCCTTTTTGGCGCTTGATTTTGAATTCATCGTTTGTTGTTTTCCGTTACTGCATTTTTGGGATTCTTACTCCCCTTTTTAATATAATCGGCAACTGACATTTTATTAACCATTACAATCTCTACGGCTTCCAGGGCCATATATGAAGTTTGCTGTCAACTCATTCAATGGAGATGCAGAGAACTCAAAAATAAATGGTTGATGACGAAAGCGCCGAGCTCCAAAGTCTCGCAGACTCAGGTGATCCCAAAGGTTTTTACCTGAGCATGAGAGATTTATGGGGCCCAAGAGTGACCCACCCTGACCAATTGCTGGCTCTTGACAACAAAACATGCAGAATATATATATATATATATATATATATATATATATATATATATATATATATATATATGGTGATTGCCACTTCTTCACAGAATAAGGCCATTTCTACAAGTAGTTCGGATGTGAGCACGCCGAGTGTCCCCTGATTCAAGTTTGTTTCTTTCCTGTCACACATGAACCCCTTTCTAGGTTTCCACTCGCATGCGACCGTATGTAATCGAGAAGCCCAACCCTCGACAGGCAGGCCCTGCCACATAGGTCAAACATGTGGTCAGTCCCAGATGTAGGAGATGTTTCCATGCCGTCCGTCATGTGTCGCTTACGCCGAGGCCGCTTTAGGATGGGGTGCTCGAGCTGCCTTACCTCAATTCCATACAGCTACCACGAGGCTGCCTATACAAGAGAATGTGTACCCGGACCCCTCCTCTGTCAATTGGTCCTCCTCGCTGAAGCGGACTTCCGCAAGGCTCAAGATGTCTGCCCCATATCGAGAGTTCTTATATATATATATATATATATATATATATATATATATATATAAGAAATGGATATAAAGTAACCTACTCGAGTTTTATCATCTGAATCGTCAGGGTTACATCCGCTGAATTAATCGAGTTTTCGATTAATATCAGTTGGTACCACGTATGTCTCTTTATATCCATTTCTTAAATAAATTTTGCTCTACATTGTATTGAGCACTTTGTATTTGTTTTTTCACGGTCTTAACCCCTGGATACTGTGCGCTCCCAACGATCGTATCCGTACCCACTACTCATACATAAATATATATATATATATATATATATATATATATATATGGTAGAAATGTGAGGAGGTTAATCCGACAGTATGTGGAGAAAAGTAGTCAAACACGGGATGTTGTGGAAACTTGATGTTTATTGTCGACGGTGCAACGTTTCGGTCTCTTATTAGACCATCTTCAGGACTTGAATATAGTTCTTACTCCAATGATGGAAATTCTCAAAATGCTGAAAGCGGAAGGTCGTCAGTAGGGGGAAGTGTAGTTGGGGGTGGTTAGTGGATTCTTCTTCTCTCTGGAATGGGGAGTTCCAGAGAGAAGAAGAATCCACTAACCACTGGTCATATATATATATATATATATATATAGCTATGTATAAATAGGGATTCTCCGTCCGGAATTCAGGCCACCCGGGTATATGTACTTCTTAGTAGCGCTACAAATACTGCCCACTCTGGTTCTATAATAAATTATCTACATATATGTACCCTTGAAAAATATTGGAAAATGTTCTTCATTGTATTTGGCAACATGTAATATTTGACAGACTTTTAGATTCACTCCGAAGTTCAAAACATGGAATAATTCGTCCAATTTCTTTTACGATAAATAAGTAATAGACTGTCTATCACCCCCACCCCCACCTTCACATCCACCTGTCACATTTTACTGACATGCAGTTAACTCTTGCTCTCTCAAGTATCTCACTGTCAAGATCAAATATGACATTTAAGTCTTTAGTTTCTGCTGTTTGTTTTTTTCCAAAGCAGTAATCTGACAAGAAACAGTATTAGAAGTTTGTTTACTTTCATGTAAAAATAAAATAAGTTCATCGGTTCTAACAGTTCAGTCGCCATTCTAATTGTTCGATTTTGTTTTCTGACCCAGAAGACGAAACGCACCGCCATCACTCAAAATAAGGAAGACTTGAAAGGTTTTAAAGTAGAACGTCTTATCCATTCATTATTTAAACTAGCAAAATAAAAATAAAAAAACGCTCCCAGGGCGACGTAAAATAAATATTGCCTGAGGGGATGGGAGTTGAAAATTTAATATCAGAGAGTTTGTATCATAAGTAAAGTAAAATCATCAAATTTATTAAAGGAGTAAAAAATAAAAAAATTGAAAGGGAAACTTAGTTCTGATAACTTTAAATATATATTAAAATAAAACAAACTATATATAGATAGATAATACCAGGTATGTATTCATTAAAACTTGTTAAAACCCCAATGAGAACTGTCTAACATTGCATGCTCAAATTTTGAGTGCATTTATTCTATGTTATGACGATTTTAGGTAGTGTGACGTAAGCAGTGACGTAGTTTTTGTTACAGACAAAAACCGGAAGCGAATCTCCATTATTAATAGAAATGCACAAGTACTTTTTTAAAAAATTCTGTCAGATAACGTTTTTTTAAAGTAAGAAATGAAATATAATGGGACCATATGACCCTAAGGCACCCCTCCGCGATCTCGACTCGTGGGGACACTTTTCTCATTTACACCGTAAAAATCCTGTTTGTTAGGGTGTTCGGGTTAGTTTTATAATTAAAAAAAAAACCCTCCAAAAATCGTCTGTAAACAATTAACCGGATTTTGACGGTGTAAAATGGAAAAAATGTCCCCACAAATCGAAATTGCAAAAAGGGTGCCTTAAGATCATATGGTCCATATAATGAATAGTGTAATTATGTAATATTTGTATTTGATTTTAAATCAAATACAAATATTACATAATTATCTATTCATTATATGGACCATAATTTTTTTAGATATAAATCAATGATTTATATATAAAGAATTATACATTTTCATTGTTTTAAAAACTAAGATAATTCTCTGGATAATTAAAGTTGGTTTAATTTAAATTCATTACATAAGCAACATGACAGAGGTTGAAAATAAAATTCAAATTGCAAAATAACATATTTCTAAAACTTATTTGTATTTATTTTGTTAAATTACATTGTACATTTTGATAAGTGAAAAAGTCATCTTCGCACAGACAAAAACGACCCCCCCGCCAGGAGCAAAGCCCCCCCCCCCAATAAAACGTAATTCCAGATCTAGACAAAGAAATTCATCTACAGCTGAATGTATTGCATTTTAAATATGTAAATTTCAAACTGCCAAATAATATTTCTTTAACTTTTGTTTTTACTTTATACAATTTTGACATGTGAAAAAATAGTCACCGTTACATAAATATAAACAAAACGTAATTTCAGATCTCGACAAAGATTTGAAAACGTAACTATGTCTGGTGACCAAAGACAAATTAAGTAAGGTCATAAATATATAATGTAGTTTGCTATATTTATAAATAAATTACTCAAAACAAAACAAAACAAAAAAACAAACGCAATTCCAAATCTAGACAAAGAATATTCATCTATGACAGTATGTATTACACTTTATTTAGTAATTTGAAATTTGCTCATTTAATGTATATTACTTTAACTTTTGTTATCTAGTTTGTTAAATGGGCCATATGACCTTTAGGCACCCCTTTTTGATCTCGATTCAGAAGGACTTGTTTTTCATTTACACCGTCAATATCCGGTTGTTTGTTAATAGACGATTTTTAGAGTTTTTTTTTTAAATTAAAACTAACCCCTAACCCATAACAAACAACCGAATATTGAAGGTGTAAATGAAAAACATGTCCTCCTGAATCGAGATCAAAAAGGGGAGCCTAAAGGTAATATAGTCCTGTTAAATTACATTGTACACTTTTGATATTGAAAAAATAGTCACTTTAAAAATGTTTACAAAGATCTTTCCTCAAGTGAAAACGTCCAATCCCCAAATCACATGACACAAATATTAGCGCACAAATGCTCAATCAGCAATGCCAAATTGGTCTCATCCCATTTTATAAAATTGGATATAAATTAAATAGTTGAATTAAAAAACGGCTTCTTATCAAGACAAAGATTCATCAAAATTGTCACACTTCAAATTGCAATCTTGTTTGTGTATTAGATTCAAACACTATGAATGTGAAAATTGAAGTAAACAAGTTTTCCCAATTAAATTTAACACTAATTTATTTTGTTTTCAAATGAGGTTTAATGACTAAACTACAAAGACTACATGGCACATAGACTCATCTACAATGGTCATTAACCACCAAATAATTCAAAAATAAATTGTGGGTTTTTAATCAAGCATTGATTTATTTCAACTGGGGAAGGTTTTAAATGGTTGCAATCTATTTGATGTTATTAGAAGAATTGTTAAATGGCACACCTGACACAAAAGATGGTCAAGAATTGACTTTGTCAAAGAAGTTAACTTTTATTAGGCAATTCACATATATTCATCACTTAATTATATTTTTGATGCTTCCTACTAACTTAGTGATATATAAGTGTTATTATTAAATATTTTATAAAACAGGTCCGCAAAATGGATTATGTTTTTTTTAAAAATTTATTATTATTTATATTTGCGACGTGTTTCAGATCTTCTGATATCTTCTATATTATACATTATAAATTTATATATATATATATATATATATATATATATATATATATATATATATATATATATATATATCTCTTAGTATATAGTGTAGAGAGATATGTACATTTGTTATGTTATTTTTGTTCCTGGGTGGTAGATCATAAATTAATTTAAAGGTCTTGAGATTTTATGATTGTCTATTTGTTTATATCAATAGCCAAACCCGTTCTTCCGATGTTGTTTTTAGATTTGGTTGTTGATTTTTGATTTTGTGTGTTGTTTGTGTTGTGTGTGTGTTGTGTCTATGTCATGTTATAATATATATATATATATATATATATATATATATATATATATATATATATATGTGTTGCATACTGGGATTTTCACCGTACCAATCGATACAATGTTGTATACTCTTACTTCTTACTGGTCGTATTTTTCTGGCCGGCTTTGGTTCTATCTTCTGGTCTCTTCTAAGGTCTGGACTTTCTTGGGAACTTCGGGTCTGGTTTCTGTTGGGGATTTCTCCTTATCAGAAGTCCTGTGTTATTGTTAGTTTTTAGGTAATAAACACAAGACTTCGATTTACGTTGATGTTACTTTATTTCCAAATCCCCAAACCAGACGTCTGCGCAGATCCTATCTTGCTAGCTCGGCTTCTAACTGCTAACTGCTGAGTTACTTCTATCCTTAAACCGGAACAGGGTCTTCTATGCCTTCCGGTTCTCAAATTTATCCCTGGAAGGCAAGGTCAGAGTGAGGTCAAGCGCTGTCACTCACTCTCAAGGCCATCAGCTGCACTAATCGCCATTATGATTTCTACACTATTGCCATAATCATTAGGTTTCTAATAATTATTTAACACACACACACACACATATATATATATATATATATCTGTGTGTGATGTGATGAGAGGTATCCAAAACTTGGTAGTAAGGGATGATTCTATATGGGATTTCTAAGATACACTGTATTATTATTGTATGATCCAGTATGTACAAATACAGTGGATCTTTAAATCACTAAAAAGAGCTCAATGTATAATACATTTTTTAGATTATATACAGAGCAATATTTATCTTTGAAAGGAAGGAAAAACTCAACACCGCTATTCCATAATAAATTTATTTCGACAAAAATTGGGGCCTTTATAAATCTAAGTTGATTTAATATAGCTCCCCAAAATATTTATTTCGACCATAATTGGGGCCTTTATAAATCTAGGTTGATTTAATATAGCTCCCCAAAATTTCGTCTCATCAAATGGTAGATCGAACATGTTTCTGTTTAGAGTTATGTCTTACGTTTTAACATTCCATTGCGCGAGCACGCTTTACCTTATATAACCACTAAACAAGCCACCGTTTTAATATTTGACTGTTTGAAGATTGCATGATATGGATGAAACTGAAGTTACGAAAATTAACACCATAATATATATATATATATATATCAAACATTCATTTCAATTGGGGAAGGTTTTAAACGCTCGCAATCTATTCGATGTTATTAGAAAACTATTAAATGGCACACCTTATCTTTGGTAAAGAAGTTAACATTTCATAGGCAATTCATATGTATTTATAATTTGATTACATTTCTGTTGCTTCTTACTAATCTAATCACATATATTACGTTTGTAGACGTTGATAGAATACTGAGACAACAAAGAGCTCAGTAGAGCAATGACTTTATTCCATAGGTCGTGATACAGGAAATGGGCTTCCTCCTATTCGGAGAGTTAACCAACCCAGGGACGATAATATGAAAGGAGACAGTGAAAGTGTGTATTGCTTGGGTTGCCTACGAATTATGTACTGTAGTATAATTAAATTTAAATAAGGGTATTCATAAATGAAAAGTTACCATTGAATTATAGAATGACTGTTATAGAGCGATTGACAGCAGTTCACCTTTCACTGACCTAGTCCGCGATTTCTCATTGGCTAAAGGCAAACCATGTAAAGGGAATTGAGTTTGAGCTGACAGAATTTGTCGGCTTGTCGATGGGAGCAGACGTAATGGCCGTCTGTTTCGAAGTAAGTCACTTTCTCAGCGCGGCAGTTGGACCCTTTTGGACTTTCGGGTTTAATAAAGACGTGTAAGAAAAAAGAAGCTTAGTCTTCTTGTCTTTTTATTTATACCTTAATTAGTTTCAAATTTATGGGGAAGGTCAAAGTCAAGTGACCAGATAAAAAATCAGAAAGTTTTGAAATAAAATAACAGATACATTATAAAATTCATTCGTTGATAAATGAACACTGAACATTTCATGAAAATAGGATAATTGCCTGATTTTTGTTAAAATCTTTTCAATCGGGGAGGGGGGTCTATTTTGCAAAATATGGATTTTACGTCATCTTTGGCAGTGCCTAATTTTAACTGATAAATACATACATAGGTATATATGTTACGGTCATTTAGAGAGCACATATCCATAAATAACAGAGCCTTGGTTTATATATATATATATATATATATATATATATATTTAGGGAGATTATGTGCTTAATTAAAGTCATACCTAATTTGTTAATTGATTAATTATAATTAAATGAATTAGGCGTGCATATCGGTTTAAATGTAAAGCGTAAACAAATCGAGAAAAAGTCGATCTCGGTATGTACATTTCAGCCCATTAGGCCTCATCAGCAGAGCTATAGACAGGGCAGTGCTTTGCGCGCGATTCGAACCCTACCTGTCAGGCGGACATTCTAACCACTACACTAGCTGGCTTCCCCAGCAGCAGGCACAGGATTATTCTTGTAAAACTAAACTAAACTATACCTAAATATATAACTAATTACGGCTATACCATACTTTGATGCTGTTTAACTTGAACTGAACTCTTAACTAAAATACCTGGTCGCTTGTCCGACCTAAATTACAAACATTCTCCAAAACCCTGTCTGCTGTACCCATTTTAATGGGCCTTTATTATTAAATTGTTGTATTCTAATATCGTTGTATTGCTTGTTTCTTGACTTCATATTCCCGCTCGTTCTCTCTGCAATTCTTTAACGTTTAATTTTTATAATATATTTGTGTATAGGTCGAATGTTTAACACTTAATGCTTATCGAAAAAATTGGTGTTTAGCTATAAAGGATTAATAATTTTGTAAGATTAAAATTCAAACAGGAACGTTTGTTTCTGTTTGAATTTTAATCTTACAAAATTATTAATCCTTTATAGCTAAACACCAATTTTAGTCTAAAAAATTAATTTCATAAATCAAGAATCGACTTATACACGAGTATATACGATATGTGAGATAATAAAAAATTAATTCTGTTTTAAGATGATATAAAACAAAAAAGAAGAAAATGCTATCCTTAGGTATTTTTTTTATAATGAATTATAATGTTATTATTTGTTTTATTCATTATTCTTATTCAGTTTTATTATTGTTTTAATTATTATTGTTTTCTTTGTTTGAGTTTTGCTACCACGAATAGCAAAAGCCGATAAAACGTTTCGTTTTCAACTGGATGCCATTCCTGCCTATTATGATTATTAAAACTCTCGTCAACTTCTAAATGGCAACGTGCAATCTAAAAAATTGTTCTAATTAGGAGGTACCAAACATGTTTCTAAAAGTGCTTCTTTCCAATTAGGGAAAAGAGCAAAAAGTCTTGGAGATCGATTCTCGTGGGCGTCAAACTCTCAACGAGTCATGTCACAACTGATGCAATGGATTAAAAGTTAATCAGGAAAAATTTTGTACTGAACAACCCATATTTGACATATTGTACAAGGTGGTCCGAAAGTCTTGTCACCCTTACATATTGTTTTAACTTTCATTACTTTTTGCTTTATTAATATAACTAGCAAGAATATGCACCCTCCGGGTATAAGTATTTAAATTTAAATGCAATGAAATATGATAAATGAGAAAGAATAACGAAATTAAATAAGAAGGCATATAAAAAGATTACACTTATTTTAATTGGTTTCTATATGAAATCATTGATAGGATTATTTTATAACGTTGGAGAATAAAACAATGATATTAGAAGTCAATGATACGAAGTCATTATTTATTAAACCTGGTTTTATTAAAACCAGTATGCAAATTAACCACACCATATATAATTTGAACCTTTATTTCTTATTGATATACAAGACATATTGCGGGATTTTAAACGCACTAACAACCCAGCCTCCGAAGCGGGGATCCGGTAGCTTAGGTCACTGGACTATTAGGTTTAAATAAACGCTGTTGATCCCAGGGGACTATCCCCCAGGCAACACCTGCTCCCTTGATTTAAAGGGGCAGAACTGGATTTATTGTCCAGTGACTGAGGCGCCCCCAATCTTGAGAAGAAATGCTAACGGGATCAACGCATTTTGCACTTACCATCCCATGAGTCTTGGCTCGTGAGGGGACCCACATTAAAAGAACCTTGTGTCACATCTGCATACGTGGAATGCACGGTAAATACCCTAATATCATGGGTTATTTTGAGGCAAATCTAACTCAGATTTTCATACAGACATCGTTAATAAATAAGATATATACTAATGGTGATGTAATTTTCTATTTCGTTTCCAGTGAATAATTTCATGTCATTATAGTTGATTAATTAGGAATTGTATTTCGGTAGGGTGAAAAGACTTTCGTACCACCTTGTACAATCATTATTCCTTTCATATTTAGTATATATAAAAGAAGCATTTTATGTTTATCCTGTTAAGTAATGGTATTGGTTTGGATGGTGCTAGCGAGGATATTCAATCACTTTCCTACTCACCAAAGCCCAATATCAGCATATCCATTGATATAAAAACACTGAATAAATGGAAGGAAAGACAAGATAGGCTTGTTTACGTATAAATACTAGACAAAACGGACACATTAGGTCACCCATTGAACTTTAGGTAAATAATTGGAATTAAGGAAAAGTGAGTTTGCAAAGCGAATTAAATTTTGAAAAATGAAATAAATACGACAGGAGAATTAAAAAACAAAAACAAACAAAAAAAAAAAAAACAAGAAAAAACAAACAAACAAAACAAACAACAAAACTTTAAAATCCATTTGTAAGATTTCTAAGAAAGGGAACGTTTAACCTAATTAAAATCTATAAAGAACCAAGATGTTGGCATGGCTAGCTGTTTATGAAACGGTAACATACAAATACATTTCAAACTCCAATTTCTCTCTCAATCTCTACACTCACTGAGAAACTAACATATATAACGACAAAGATATACATAGAGAGTGGAAAGGGATAGGCAGAATGTAAAGTAAGGGATGGGACAGTTTTTGACTTATTTACCAATTACGACTAATTAAAACCAATTAAAACGGAATTTTTTTCAAGCATAACTCAACCCTAAAACTAATTCAATATAACTTTCGTGTCATTAAACTGAACAGTAAAAAAAGCCTTTAGGAGACAAATATTGATTCGCTCAGCTTTAGTATAATAATAAATATATAAATATTTAATACACATATACATCATATATAATACGCACCCCTAAACCTTTCGGCGGAAAAGTGTGTGAGGGTGTGTGAGAGAGAGAGGCTATTCAATTAATTGTTTTTGGGTTCGATACCGGCCCTCGTCAACTCAGGTAATCTTGGATCTGTGCGATAAAGCGGGGAGCTGATGGTAGTTAGTGAAATAGATCACTAATTAGGACTGAGCCTATTCTAGTAGTGACCACTCCAAGCGGAGTTTAACAGGTTTGAATTCAGAGTGTTCCTTCTCCTAGACTGGTTGCCTAACCAAGGTTAAAGAGCCTAGTCGGTCCTACTATTTACCCATAGCTGGAGGGAGAGTAGTTGGATTCATACCAGTAGTTGGATTCATACTAGTTGGACGGTAGGTGTGGCGCTCCACCCCAGAAGCAAAAATCTCCTGGTCTTGCGCTACTGAAAAGGGGGTAGACTCATTCGCTGTCCGACCTATACCGACAATAAGCCACCCCGCGGACTTTACTTTTACTTACTTAAGCAACCAGTCACGGAGAAGGAAAGCTGTTAAATTCTGCTTAAATCAACCTTGTGTCACATCCAGCTCGTGCGAAGGGGTTGGTATATAAGCAAAAAAATATAAATAATAATATACTTCACTCAACAATGCTTCTAAAGCAAATTATCAAATCTCATCATTTCTTACACCGGAGCATAGGCCTAATTTATGATCGTCTGAACGTCCACTGTACTTTGTATAGTAGTCGCATGTTTATCCTGGACAAGTTAATTTCTTAGGTATCGTGTTCTACGTATCGGTGACCTAGGGGTAGATTTTCTGATTCTGCGGGCTGGGTTCCCGGTTTCGATTTCAGTCGGAGGGAAATCGTAAGTATACATCGCTGATGAGACTTAATAAAGTAAAAATATTTCCGGGTTTCGAAGGAGCCCTTATTTCTCCTAGTTGTAAGCAAATTGTCGGACAAAGAAGACACAATGGAAATTTCATACATGTATTGACAAATAATACAAGAACTTGCTGCAAATTTTATTGGTATTTGCTACAAGACTTATCTGAGTTAAGTAATGTTCTTGGAGTAGTGGTGATAACAGGGGTATTCTGTTGCTTGTTGGAAAGTTGATAGGACGTTTCTTCGGGCGTTTCCCGTTCCTCCTCGTAACCGGTTCTGTGATAAGTAATGGGGGATACTATTTTAGAAGCTTCTCGCCCGGGTTAACAGTTCTTTAAATGACGGTGAATGGGCCCTTTTCAAGTAGACTATTTGGTCTTCAGTGTGCTTTTGTGCCTTCGAAAGCGTGCTGTGAAAAAATGCCTCCGTCCAGGTCAACGATAAGTAAGCCCTGTTTTTGGGCTAAGTGATGAGTGAAGTTTAGGGACCGCTATTTACGCGACTACCCTTAGTGAGTGCTCCGTGATAAGTCGGCCCTGTTTTGGGCTAAGTGATGAGAGCGTTTCTTTTGACGTCTCTCCTCCAGTAACTGCTATGCGATAAGTGAAATTTGGTTTTGGCGCCAACATACGATGTTGGCGATTCGCCCCCTAGTAGCAGGGGGAGATAATTAACTGTGGAATTTCCAATAAAAGTTGAAACAGCTGTACGATGTTCTACGTGGAGCGCGTTATTTGCTGAGTTCGCTTGTCATGATTATTTTCAATAATTATCGAATTTTATACGATATATGCATTGCCTTCAAGCAAAAAATATAAATGCTAATATACTTTACTCAACAATGCTTCTTATGCAAATTATCAAATATCCTGTTTTTATATATTCTTACTAGTTTTATTTATTCCTAAAAACTTAAATTTCCTCCTTATCAACTTAGAACAATAAACATTCAGAATCGTCTAAAAAGAATAGTGACATTTAAACTTTATATTTTCGGTTACAAAAAGAAAATAGAATCTCGACGTTCCTAGATTTATCGTAAAGACAACAAAATGAATAACATTGTTTCTTATTTGATTAAATTGCATACATCTATTCACAGGTGCTTTACAGTAAGTAAATTATATTGTTATTGTTTTGATCAAATTAGATTGTTTGTTGAATTGTTTTGTCTCTTTTCATAAATTATTTATTCTTAACAAGCAGAACTACCCGGATTGCCAGAGATTTACAAAGTTGAAAATAAATCTCTTATCTATATTTGCATATAGATTAATAAAAAATATTTTTCTATGTATTTGTTTCGTTATCTTTTATTATTTATATATTCTTGTTTTTCAGTTGTTTACATTATTATTATTACTAGCAAAATAAAAAAAACACGCTCCGGGCGATGTAAAAATAAATTTTTGAAACATATTGCCTGAGGGGTGGGAGTTAAAAATTCAATGTCAGCGAGTTTGTACCCTAAGTAAGTAAAATCATCAAATTCATTAAAGGATTAAAAAATAAAACAATTTGAAATGTAAACTTTAAATATGTATTAAAATAAAACAAACTATATATAGATATATAATACCAGTCATGTATTTATTAAAACTTGTTTTAAAAAACAATGAGGACTGTCTAATGTTGCATGTTCAAATTTTGAGTGTATTTATTCTATGTTATGACGATTCTGGGTAATGTGACGTAAGCAGTGACGTATTTTTTGTTACAGACAAAAACCGAAAGTGAATCTCCATTATTAATAGATTATTATTATTGTTTGTATTTTAAAAGATTTTGTTTGCTTTTTATGATGTTTTATCCTTTGTTAAATCAATTTTTGACATATCATTTATTCATACACTTAGTATATTTTTATTTAGCTTTTCTTTTGTAAATTAAGGAGTAAAATGTATGTAACCCTCCTCTCGGAAAAAAACAGGGTGTGGATTTTATTGTACTTTGGTCTTTACTGGTCTGCGCCAGTTTTCCGTTATGCACTCGGTCGTTGTACACACAGACAGAATTATATATATATATATATATATATATATATATATATATATATATATGAGGATTGGAGTAAATCCGACAGAATGTAGTAAAGATTAGAGGAAGAAATGTGGACAAAGGAACAAAACTCAGACAAGTGTATGTAGGAGATATATTTCGCCGTGCATTGAGCTCAGCTTAATCAGTCGTTTATTTGATCATTAAAGCATCATACATGTGTTTTATAGAAGAGAGAGTGGACGAGAGAGGGGTGGATTGGGGATAAAGAGTGTACTTATTTTGGGGCGGTATTGTATATATTAAAAAAATTAATACGATTTTCAAATCAATTTCAGTCGGGCGTTGATAATTTGATTTTAATGGCATTTCAATGCGTCTAATGTTATTGTATGCCAAGAGGTTAGGAAATCGCGTTCATTGTATATTTTCATTTTTGAGTTGTTTTGTATAGGTGATACCAAATATTCCTATCTAACACAAATAATTGGCACAGTTGTATGGTTTCATGTATTCCTATCTAATACTACTAATTATATGGTTTCAAGTACTTATTTCTAATAACCATTTTTTGCACACATTTATATGGTTTTAAGTAAATAATAATAATAATAATAATAATAATAATAATAATAATACTTAGTAAACAATTATAGCTTCTAGTTTCAACCTGTCCTCAAGCAATATAAGTAATCACCCACTGCCAACAGGAGGCCCAATTGAAGGTGGGGATCTTCCCTATCTGCAGAGGTACAGTCGGCGTATTCTACAGCCTAATCTGGCAATGCGGAGTTAAATACATACCGTGATAATATTAATCGAAAAGGAATCACCAAAATCATGTTGTGTATTATATGTTAAATGAAATATTCTAAAAACGAAAACAGAACAAAAAAGAGGATCAATCGGTACAAAAATATCGGGTGACTTTCATTACAAATTCACTACTTTCTAGCCTAAAGCTCATAACTTTTAGCAACTTTGTATTTCAGAAATCAAGATCATAAAAAAAGAAAAACCCCTGCTGTATAGGGAATTGGCTTCCGGCAAGAGGGCACAAGAACGGCGGTCCTATGTTCGTTTCAAAAATGCCTCGAAGAGAAACATGAACATGAAGAAATGGTGCGACATTGCAAGCAATCGCTAGTGCTGAAGGCAAGAATTATGCCGAGGTCTAAATAGAAGAAGGGGAGGGGGAGCTGATCAGAAATTTGCTGCCAAAGAAAAGGATTCTGCCCCCCCCCCAAAAAAAGAACAAAACAAAAACAAACCAAACAAACAACCAAAACTAACAAAAATGGGTCGGGTAATGTACTTTAAGTTTGTATATATTTAAAAAAGTTTCCAATTTTTTTGATAGTGACTTCATTTGTGCACTCAAACCAGACATAAGATGTTAGTATAGATGACATTTTGTCTTTCCTGAAAAAAATAGAATTATACCAAAAATATAACAATAAACTTGAACTTATCTTTCAAAGCGATCCCCCATTTCATTTAGCAACAAACAATTGCAGACAACTTAACAACAAAACACAAATATGGTTATCTATTATTTTAAAGTTAAATAAAATCAGTGATAGTATTAATAGAACTGTAAGGGCAGTCTCCCTTGTCTGAGGGTTTTGGTGAATCTCCTGTGTCAGGAGACCCTATTTTGGTCACGTGACACAGGAACCCAAGGAGAGAACCCTCTTCTTCCGATGCCACTGAACAAGCCTGGATGTGCTTGTCATCTCTCTCCAGCAGACACCTATGGTGCATACCAGACGCCAAGCCTCTATTTACAGTAAGTGGTTACTACTTTGTCTTAACACTATTGTGTATGTTTGGACACTTGTGACAATAAATAGCCTCTAGAACTTTGTTCTCCTAATATGTTATAATAAAGTTATATAAATGTAACTAACGCGTTTGTTGTTTTCCTAACTGAAGTATTCCGCATTGGGTACTTATCCTTTAAGTAACCTAATGCTTTATAAGAACCAGAGTTAACACTCTGTGAACCTTTTAGAAACCATCAAATTTCTCTGAATTTTTGAAATGAGGCTTGATAATTAGTATTATTTGGATTATTCGGACTATTGTCCTCATCTTTATTGTTATCTGTACAACGTTTCAGTTGATGTGCCCCGCCCCCGGCCTTCCTCATGTAGGACTCTGAGGCTTTCTCTTCGAACTCTGGAGCCTTCCCGTCCTAATAGGGAGCCATCACAGAACCTTGAACCCAGCCACCCATTCAATCCACGGGGGTATCCTGTTCTCATCCCGCAAACCATAGCTGTGTTAATTATTATTCTATGTTACTGTCGCCCTTGACCAGGATTAAACCATCAAAATTATCAAGTGTAATTCATGTAACATAATGTATCTTAAAATTACAAGCATAAAAGCTATTTGCGTTAAACTAACTTTCAGAAAAACAAATTTATTTGTGATTTTGTTGTCATAATTTAATCTAATGAATAAATCTAATTTTCAATAAGAAACATCATTTGCAGAAGATATAATTCAAAGGCTAACAAACCTTTCTCGAGATCAATGGTTCTTAACCAGTGCTTAGTATAAGATACTTTTTGTATAAGATATTAAATTGGAGGCTTACGGTAATATTTTATTGGTCAAAGAAAATAAGTTTGCTATAGACGCATTTAGCTCAGTTGGTAGCGTGTCAGGCTGGGAACCTCAAGGTTCCTGGTTCGATACCGACCCTCGCCAACCCAGTGCATGCGTAGAACAGGGATCTGTGCGGTAAAGTGAGGAGCTAATGGTAGGCGTGGCGCTCCACTTTAGACGCTAAAACACCCTCACTGGTCTAGCGCTAATGAAAAGGGGACAGACTCCCACGCTGTCTGGCTGATACCAACTTTAGACCACCCTGATGACGCTTAGCACAGTTCAGTATTGTCTATTAATAATGGAGATTCGGTCTATTTGTCCGTAACAAAAACTACGTCACTCCTTATGTCACAATTACAAAATCATCAATACATAGAATAAAGAACAATTAATATTAATAAAATAAATAAAAACTGTTCCTTATAATCGAACATTTGAATCCTTTCAATTGTAATAAGGACAATTTAAATAGATAAACTATATGTGGACCATATTACCTTTAGGCACCCCTTTTGCGATCTCGATTCGTGGGAACATTTTTTCCATTTACACCGTCAAAAACCGGTTAATTGTTAACGGACGATTTTTAGAGGGTTTTTTAAAAAAAAAAATTATAAAACTAACCCTAACCCTAAACAAACAACCGGATTTTGACGGTGTAAATGGAAAAAATGTTCACACGAATCGAGACGCAAAAGGGGTGCCTAAAGGTCATATGGTCCCTATATGTTATTTAAATATTCTATATAAAATTAATTAAAGAATTCTATTATTACTTTAAATAGAAAAAATTATTTGCGAAATTTGTTAATCAATTTAAAAAATTTTTTTCTCTCGCCTTTTTTTTCAGTAACAAGAAGTCAACTAAAGATTTACAAATAAATAAATACTTACGATTTTGTGTAAAGTTTATGTGTCAAATATTCAATTAATAATAAATATTAATAATAATTAATGGTTATTTTATTTGAAGGGACAGAATTAAGTTTCCATTTCAAATTGTTTAATTTTTTTTATTCCTTTAATAAATTTTAACTTATGATAATGAGGTGTTCGTCGTGTAATGATTAGGTTATTGGACACCAGAAATGGACACGGTGACACAAATCCTGAACGAGGCTGTTTGCATTTCACATAGTACTAATACCCTTGGGAAAGGTATGCATACAACTACTCTCCCTCCATCAATGGGTAAATAGTAGGGTAGACTGGACTCTTTAACTTGTTATGACAACTAGTCTAGGAGAAGAAAACTGAATTCAAACCTCCACTAAATAAATTAACCTTGTGTCACACCTGCTGTGCGGAGGGGTTGGTAAATACATACTTTTGATTGACACTGAATTTTAATCCCCAATATCTTTAAAAAATAAACTTTTACACCGCCTGGAGCGCGTTTGTTTTGCTCGTACTTATAATGTAGTAAAGATTTAGTCAAGGGAGATAACCTAATCTAAGTTGCACTTTGCAACTCTTATCTAATTTCTGGCTAATAACCATCTTGGAAAACAAATAGCTGTAACTAAATATAATATATCTTATTTATCAGATAGATTTGATGAAATTAATTCATTTATTAAGTGAATAACTTCAAACAGAAAACTGATCTCATTTCCCCTAAAGTAGTTGTTACTGGTTTACGAGGAAAAGTGCCGTTCAACAAAATGAATATCGAATGTCGTGCATTATTACAATTTTCTGATTTGGTATCGATTAGCAATGATATGCAAATGATCAATTACCTTGTATTGTATGTGGAACATTTGAAAAACTTGTACAATGATATGCAAACTTGGATTAGGAACCTACTTAAACTAAATATACCATGTTGAGGGCCACTACCTTTGTTAAATTTGCTGATGTAGACATATGTTTGTAGGTGAATTGCAGAATGATGAAATATTTCAAGCAAGATTTAAATGATTGATTGATTGATTCTAACGGCATGTCAATCCATCCAGGATTATTTTATGCCAATTAGTAGGTTGTGAGGGATGGTCAAATTTATTGTTATGTCTTTTTTTCAATGATTTTTATTGATTTTGACAGTAGGTTGTTTGCAGTTGTTTGTTGCTAAGTGGATTGGAAATCAGTTTAAGGGATAAGTTTATAGGGTAAAGTTCAAGTTTGTTATAAGCGATAGTTTGGTTGGAAGTATTTTTTAAACAATTTTTATAAACAATTTGTTTTCTATTTAACCCATAGATGTGACCCTAAGAGGTACTCCCACTCCGGTTCAGAGTGGACCTGGGAGCAATGGTGATAAGGGAGTGCTCCACATTCCCCAAACCTACAGAACTGGAACCTCACCGTCAGATAGAGTTTAACGTCATTCCCACTGCATTCTAGCACTCATGTGATAAAAAGAGCGGGGGATTGCCATAAGGGCAATAGGGTTGGGGCAATCATATAGGTGCTAGACTTGACGTGACCAGCCGATTGATCGGAAGAGGCCTCTCCGACTCCTCGTCTAGCCCAAGTAAGGGCCAAAGTGGAGTGTTGCATGTCATGGACTGATCAGCCACATGGGTCCCATCTTTAAGCATCACGGGTCGCTACCCACGGCCAACAAGTGGCCCCATTTGGAAGAGTCTTACCCCTCTGCAGAGGTGCAGTCAGTGTATTCTACAGCCCCAACCGACAGGGAGGCATTGTATAAAGTGGAACTAAAGTAGTTGGTTGTTTATGGCATATCAACACTTTCGGGTCATTTAATGCCGAATCAAGTCATTTTGATTAACGAAGGACTCGGTTTTCTTACCCGAGGTATTTACCCAACTCGCTCGCCACGAGAAGGGTGTGCTACAAGGTCGCAAGTATGGGGCATCCAGCAAGGATCAAACTCACTATTCAGTAGAAATTGATCTGCGAAACTAGTTTGCTAACCATTACACCATGATGGAACGCTCTCTTATTTACCCAACCCGTTCGCTACAGGTTGGATGTGACACAAAGTCGCAAGTATGGGCATCCGGCGAGGATCGAACTTACTTTTCAGTAATGGATCAGCGAGACTAGCTTGCAAACTACGACCGGTAGTAACCCTGCACAGAAGTAGTAACTTAAAAAAAACATGTCCTTGTATATTTATGACTTATTTTACTAGTGAAATTAATTATATTTCTACAATACACAAAATATTTTAACAATTTAAAAAAATACAATTCTTAATAATATCGAATGATAAAAATACAATAGAATTTTTTAAACATCAAATAGTTATGAGGAGGGGGTCACTAGAGTAAAATAAGAATCAAAGGGGTCCATAGGTTAAAAAAAGGGTTAAAAACCACAGATTTAGATCAACACTTGAAAGTTTGTTTAATTTAATATTCATGAAAATATATTTAGTACTTGAAAAGAAGAATATTTTCAGTGGTAATATACAGCAAATATATAGAAATGTAATACTACGTCCAGTGTCTTTAGTATAACGTTAAACTGCATCTAGTGGTGAAGTTCCAATTTTGGAGATCTGGGGAGTGTGGAGTACCCCTTCATCGCTATTACTCCCAGGTCCACTCTGACTCGGAGTGGTTAGGGTCCCATCTGTGAGTTAAATAGAAAAATGAGTTAATAAATGTGTTGAGTTTTAAAAATTTTCAAAACCCATCAAGAATGAATAAAACGTCGTCGGCATAAAATAACCCAATAAGAGTTGATATGCCATAAGATCAAACTAGCCACCCAATCAACACTTACTTTCATCATCCCAGAGGGCGTCCCATCATGGTGCAATGATTAGCAAGCTAGTTTCACAGATTCATTACTACTGAATAGAGAGATCGTTCCTCACTAGATTACTCGTACTTGCGACCTTGTGTCACATCCTACCCGTGGCGGACGGATAGGGTACATGACTACTTTCATCATCCAGATGAGAATAAGTTTCAGTCATTTCCTTCATTTTGTGTTTACTGATAATTGCACAACGTATCGTTTAACTAGTTAGAATTCACCCAGCGGCCATACGTGTCCCTTCCATGGTGTCAAAGAAATTAAGTTATGGTGGTGTTAGATATAAATAAAGTGGCCAACGACAAGAGCGATGTCGACTGGAACACCGATAGTAGTAGGATTGGGGTACTTACTACTCGCATAAATCCCCAAATGGGTTTGAAGGGGCTCCTTAGTCTTGGTCAGCAACCCATAAACTCAAGGAGAAGTCCAACACAACCTCTGTTGCCTTTCGAGGAAAGAATAGGGGAATAAACCCGAAAACAAATCAGAAGCCGGATTCCCTAAGGTGGTGTGATGCTGAAATCCAGTGCTACCCTTAACTCCTGTGACACTACCATTGCCAAACTGCATTGGTCACTTACCTTTCCTTTGGATCACAGCGACAGTGTGGAGAGGGGGGATTTGCTGCATGGGCAACAGCTCATCCTCCATATGAACCCGCCCAGGATATGTACTTACCCCCCCCCCCAACCCAACTTTGACACTACGCCATCGTCTCTCATAGACGGAAGGCTGCCAACCAGATATATATAGTTTTTTGGGATTCAAATACAACTGTTCACTGAATAGTGGCGTAATGTGGGTTTTGAGCGCCAGCGCAATTTAAATTATTGCACCACCTCCTAAATCAGCTAGGCACTGCCAAAGTTACCGTAAAATCGGGGGGATTGAAAAAAATTGACCAAAAGTCAGACAATTTTCCGATTTTAATGAAATTTCAATGTTGATTTTTTGTTATTGATTCCAAGAAGAAACTGTCATAAGCCTTAAAATCCTAAATAATATTTTTTATTTCGGAGATACATAAAAAAGCGGCCATGTTTACGATATATTTGAGAAAAATTGACAGAAAAATTAGTTTAAAATGTATTAAAAATAAATTACACGTAATATCATTTGTCTTTTTTTATTTTTTTAAATTTAAAATATTTTTTTTTTGCTGATGTTCATTATGTTACTCCTTTTCGACTTAGACAAAATTTTACCTTAAAATAATCGATACAATTAATTTCAATTTGTTTTTAAAATGAAAACGAGTCAACATTTTGGCAGTGCCTATCATAAGCTGTTAAGAATTTCTATGTTATGAATTTCCAAAAGTTTCGTACGTATTTTCTCAACCTAATTACACATGCATTAGATTTATTTATTTATAAAATAAAATTGCCTCTTTGCGGCCATGAAAATTTTAATAGAATTTGATCTAGTTATAGCAAAAACATTGGGGTAACTTTCAGGGACAGAGACGCTGAATAATCTCATTACACAAATAGATTTCAAAA
Organism: Doryteuthis pealeii; assembly: GCA_023376005.1. Lineage (NCBI taxonomy): Eukaryota > Metazoa > Mollusca > Cephalopoda > Myopsida > Loliginidae > Doryteuthis > Doryteuthis pealeii. The sequence continues at coordinate 9,089,038 of CM042148.1, forward strand.
GGGACGTATTGTTAATGATTTACAGAGAAAAAATACGTAACAAAATTTACTAGAAAAAGAAATGTGTTTGGTCTTTTTAGCCACCCTGCACTTTTTGAGCAGTCTTCCTCTGACTACAATAAAACAAAAACTCCGAGGTGTGCTTCAATATTACTTTACAATTTTTTTCATTTTCTTACCCAACTATTTTGGCTTCCCTCAAAATTTGCACACAGGGCAATCGGCTGTCTACCCCCCCCCACATTACACGACTGCTGTTCAGTAAAAAAAATGAAGCAAATAACTGAAACTTGTTTTTATCTGGATGATAGACGTCTCAAGACGAAAATATTACATTTCTATATAATTCTTTTGTACAAACATTATAAAGTCCTTAAAATCAAAGATCATGTCCACGTAATGAATTGTCTGCTAGTCCATGGACAAACCACTGGTACATTCAAAAACTATTTCATTCCTAAAAAAGAATTATACACAGTCTCTACTAGGGGATCAACTGCAGGTGAAACTCTTCAAACCATTTGCCAACACTAAATCCTATGGCCTTAAATCTATCACAAGATCCTGCATCAACGATTGGAATACACTAACAAAAAATTTCCAAACATTGATTTCACCAAAATGTCTGCTCACCAACTCAAATTATTTATCAAAATAAAAATTTTAATACGTATAAGTAAACTTATAATTAATTTACAAACTATGTAAAAAAACAACAACAAACAAACCAACTACTAGAATAGGCTAAATCTTAATTAGTGATCATCCTCCACACATTACTACAACAACCAAAATTACGTTTTTTGTTTTGTTTGACATTATTTATATTGTGTAATGTGTGAAAATAAACCATTGTCTTCTTGTCTTCTTCTACATTATCAGAGAAAGAAGGAGCATTTTCTTATTCCTTGAATTATTTATAATTTCAATATCTAAACATTTGAAATAGAGACGGTAAGTTTCGCAATTTGTAAAACACCCATACCTTTTTGTTGTAATTCAGCGAAAATGAAATAAACCGCGAATACTTTTATTGGGAAAGATGGAAAAGAATTTACGAAAATAGATGATCCTTAAGTCAACCACTGCTGGAGACGAAAAGCGATATATCACAGTGCCATGTCGTCCTCTAAAGAAACCATTTTTTGCTCATTATGAAGAACGATAACTCTTACCGTATTTAATTCAGTCAGAATATACAAGTCTGCTTACAATCATTGAATCAAATATTTATTGTTTTTAGACCGTATGCTAGCACAAAATTGAATAACTTTAGCGAAATTGATATTGTTGAGCCGGCAAATACCAATGGAACACTTAGTCTGACACAAGGCCACAAATATTAAGTTTCCAGTGATAACTGGCTTAGTAACGTTTGCTAAGCTTAACTTAGTTTAGTAGAAGGCCAAAAATATGGTC
>CM042148.1:9095456-9105456 GCA_023376005.1 Doryteuthis pealeii
CTAATATAAGATTTTTTTGCATCCGGTAATGAAGCACAAGGGTATCACTAATTTTATTTTATTTGTCTAGAGGTAACCTCTAGTAGTATTTTGCATTTGATAGATACCCGTATTCTATTGTACACAAATATTTCAATAAATGTATTGAAATATTTATATAAACATTTTATCTCTTTATTATTTTCTATCTTTTGTTTATTCCATTTTTACTGTTCATAGATGGCTTGTTCTTTTGAAGTTTGTTTATGTCAAAGTATTGGCGTTTTAAGCTTCTTAAGTTCAAACGGAGTTCACTTTTTAAATTATAAGAATTATATATTACCACATGGGAGAGAGGACATCAGGATATTAGAGATGATTATCTGGAGCATAGCAGAAGAGTCTGGGAACCCCTGGTTTACACCTATCATCATCATCATGTCGCGCAAGCAGCACGGATATCCATGACAATCTCTCGCCAACCTTCCCTATCACTCATTGCCCCTGGGAGGTCCTCTGTGCAGCATCCCGAATCCTCGCAGTTGGTCAATGTAGGTCCTTAGTGGGCGTCCTACGTTAGCATGTCCATGTGTTGGCTACCATAGGCTTCCATTGGAGAACGTCGCTTATGAGCTCGTCCCCGGTTCTCCAGCAGTGTCCTGCATGTCTAGTCCGTCTCACCCGGATGGTTTGTGAGAGGGGGGGGGGAGGTGACCATATAGTTGCTTCTTTGTGGGGTGCTGCTTCCACGACTTGTTCAGGACTGCACGCAACATTCTTGTGCAGGTCCATACTAATTCTAACATTTAAACTTTAAACTAATTCTTTGATTTACGAAATGTAATAAATTTTTACATCAGAACGATTTCTAGGTTATTCAACTTATTTAACTTAAAAGTATGGGTATAATTTATGAGAAATTAACTGGTTTAAATTAAAAGCATAATTATGCGTATAAATTAAGAGAAATTAAAATAGTTTATCTCTTTGGCGATTTGAACTGATCAATTGAGTAGTTGAAAGTTACAAAGTTCGATGAACATGGTGTGATCTGTTCACTGTCTCTGCCCCAAAAGACTAGAGGAACTTTATCTGCGAATCTCTTAGCATATGGAACAAATTCCTGGCCGTTAGAATCAGAGAACTTGCCAACTTTCTAATCGTTTCTATCACTAAAACTTTCTAGTGTACTTAATTTAGCTTTATCTGATTATCCTTCTAATTCTACACTGATTACATAATATTGTTACATTATGAGGAGCCTTGGATAATTAAGGGTCTAAAAAGGATAAGTTTTTAGTCAAAATAAATTTTTAGAAAAAAATAATTTCAGTAAAAATAAGTTGTAATGGAAGAAGAAGGAAAGAAATGTTTGGAAAAAAAAAACATTTGGAAATAAAGAATGTTTTTAGAATGCGTGTTGTTTTGAATGTTTTTTCAAATTCTGTCAGAGATTTTCGAGGGTCGAATATTTTCGGGGGAGGAGGGAACTATAAATATTAGCAGATGAATTTCAGATTGTTTGGAGCTAAAAAATTCCAGTGTAGCCATTTGACAAAAGACAATAAAATTGAAATATGACGTTAGAAAGTAATCAGCTGATTATCGGTGCGTAAGACAATAAGCAGCTGATTATTTTGTAATTATAAAAGATGGGGTGAATGGAGAACTAATGGAGAACTAACTGAGAACGAGAGAACAAAAAGGACACCACGACACGACATAAACATTAGCCAGTAGAGCGACATCTCTTGCTATCTGTCATCCTCTCCCAAGATCAACGACAGGCAAATAACAACCTTAGCATATCGAATCTAAGCTAAGTCATTGGAACTTTGTTCATACCCCTTTCTCTGTGTAACCGACTGCTAGGATTTTTTTTATCGCAACCAACTATAAATATTTGTTAAGAACTGCAGGCTTGTTGTTACTCGGTCAGGGGTTACCACGGAATAAAAGACCCGTAACGTAACACTATTTCTCCTTTTTAAAGACATTTTTAACAATATAAGGCATCCTAAACTACAGAGACTATTTTGTTTGGGGTAATGGCCCTAAGAGTGACCAGGTCACCAGTTGTCCCTAACACAGGATGGGGTTTGCGAAACGATACTGTTGATTTTAGAGAACGGCTATCTGATAGCAGCCACAACAGTACACATATCTTCTCCAAATATGTGAAAATTTATTTCAAAATAAACAAAAAGTTGACTGAAGATGCAATTAAAAACTTTAGTGCCATTAGGGTAAAGACGTGGAACTAAGACAGTAAGGTACCAAGAGGTGCCCCTACCATTTTTGCTACGTCATGGATATCCCTCCCCTTGAGGTCAGGGTACGGTTCGGCTCCGGTCTGTGAAGATCTGAGAGTTTTCTCCCCTAACTTGAAACGAACAAGAAACATTAGTCGTCACTCGCTCCTAAAAAAACGCCCAAAAGCCTAAATTGGTAAGGTGTTTGTAATAGTAGAATAAGAACTACTTTCCTACGCGCACTCCGTGTAACCTTGTGGCGTAGGAACACAACGTGAATTATCACACACACACACACGCACACACACACACACACACATACATTTCGAGTATACTCGGGCTTAAACGCGCCGTTTGATATTGTATCTCTGTATATTCATATGAATAAAAGCCTATTCATATAAAAACGCCTTTGTTATAACTAACATTATAACAACTTAAGTTCACAGAGCTATCCTGGAAATTCTAATGAAAAATACCAGAAAAGTCTTTAGAAAGTAAATCAACGAAAATACTAAAACAGAGTTCTTGTCAAGTTCTGAAGATTGGGATCAAAAATAATTTCTCCCTCACAGCAAGTGGACAAAGTCGAGACCCTTTGAAATTCATCTTAACAAACGTTAAAAGAAAAATACGAAATTCTATGAGAAACTACAAAACTAAAAAGGAAAAATCCAAAGAAATCAACTCTTCAATGATTCAATACTCAAATGCCCCTTTTTCAATTCAAGACTTAAACAAACGAAAACTATTACATTTGCCTTCAAAGTGATGGGGCTATGGAATCCAATGATGAAAATGAAGAATCAATGGATGACAGTGTTAGAATATCAGACGATGAATCAGAAGAAAATGAACTTAGACCTAGGTCGCTTATCAGAAGAAGTCATGATTCTCTCCCTGAAAGCCCGTCTAGATTTCGAGAATCTTCAGAAGAATTTAGAGATCTACGAAGAGCATGACGCCATTTCGGTTCAGAGAGGTGTAGTATCGTATAGACTATAAAAGTAGTCTGTTTCAGTAGCAAGTAGACGGCTACTACCCGTGCCTAAATATAAACGTATTTTTCCGAGATGATTGACTTCGCATCACAAAGAACTTTTGTTAACCGGACTCTAAGCTAAGTTCCACGCAAATTCCAACAAATTTGCAAACACTTTCACTCGAATCTATCTTTCCTTTTCTTTTTTTTTATATATTAAATTTGTTACAACATATTTTGTCTTCTGTCTTGTCTTTTCATTCAGTGTCCGAACTTGAAAGTTGCGTGTATTTGTCCCCAAAACCCCCTTAAAATATTTCCCAATATTCACGAAATATGGTATTTTACTCATATATTGGAATTTGAAACTTTCCCAAAATATTAAAAATTGGTAATTTAAAAGTATATTGGAACTTGAAATTCTACCCCCCACGTGTGAGAATTAAACCTAATGGGGATGATTTGATTCGTTCGTACTTGTATCCTATCCCCAATAAAGCTGGTTCTTCTTTCTTGTGGGCTGGTAAGCTCAAATGGAATTTAATGAAAGAAGCGAAGGAACAGAGACGAGGATGACTTTAAAGTAAGATGTTTATTAGCGGATTCACACTATTTCTTTGAGGGGAAATATTTCCAGAGCAAGTCAATAGGTGTTTCCTCTTCAAAGTCTTGAAATAAAAAGGGCCGAGAGACCTTTTTGGCGACAAGAATTCGGTTTTTTATGCATGCTCAGAGGGCTCTTCCGGTCTGAAGCCTTCTGGGAGGTTGTTACTTTTTTGTGTCTTTATTTTTTCTATATTTAATTTAATTTTGTTTTACATTTGTTTTATTTGTTTTTATTTGGTTTAATTTTATTTTTTATTAATCCACGCAAACCTACCTCCGGTTAATTTTTCATAAATAACATAATGTCTTATTTATGAAAAATTGTACTGGGTTTCGGGTTATCAGTCGCAACAAATGATCCACGACTTTATCATAATAGTTCATAAGGTATACCGATTTAGTACAATATTTTTCTGTAGTGATAATGCAGAAAAAACATGTTCTAATTATGGGCTTTTTTGAAATGTCTTTTTCTATATCCCCGAAGCACAGAGCATTCATAATAAATACTCTTTTCACATTTTGGTAAACAACAGAATCAATTTTTGAATTCGACAGACTCTCTGGAGATGGAATTAAGAAGCTCTGGGATTTGTTTGCAAAATATTTTATGCCTCATTCATCCAAGAAGCGATTTCCTTACCTCATTAAAGACCCCGACCGCAACTTGAATTTTTTGGAAAAGTACAAAAATAATAAAAAAAACCTGTGAAGTTTTGTGTCTGATCAATAAAAGTATTTGATGTTCAGATATTTATCGACTGCGTAAATTATGAGAGACAGTTTAATTGCGAAAGTAAATGTAGCAATTAGGAACGAAAAAAACAAAACAAAAAACATATCCCAAAATCCCCAAAATAACCAAAAAACAAAAACTAGTGCATTTCTAAATAAAGAAATAATGGTAATGATTTTAAAATACGGTATCTTAATGCGGCAGAACACGAGGAATCCTCACGAAATCTCGTACTTAGAATTTTCACTTTACAATTGGGAGCTGAACATCATGTTGGCGGGGCTTAGAATACGCCGACTATTCTCTGAAGTGGGGTAAGACAAAGAGGTATCCTGGGTATGACACTAAACCGAATCTGATGACATGAGTCCAGTTCTGGAGATCTGGGGAGTTCAAAGTACCACATTAATCCCATTATTCCAAGGTCCACTCTGACCTGGGGTCATAGTACCTGTTAGGGTCCAATCTAAGGGTCAAATAGATCTGTTTTAAAATTATTCGTATTTGATAGAACCGTGTGCAAAAAATCATCTGAAAAAACAACTACACTAAAAATGTAAATATGAACTTACAATGAACACGATTCCCTAATCCCTAGACATAAAATAACCCTACACGTGTTGTTATGCCGTTAAAATCAATCAATCAATCAATCGCTACTGAATATTTAGATGATAACCACAAAGTAAATCCATTTTACTGTTGTTATCAAATTTTACATAATTTATGAGCAGTCATAATTTATGAACGTACCTGTAGTTAGAATTTTTATTAGGGTCCATTAATTTAAAATAACGGGGTTCTATGGAAAGTTACTTGCCGATTATGGACGGTTAGTGAACTTTTTACTTGACCCGTTGAAAACGCGACATTACAGACGCGTGAGAATAAGTTCTAGTTTAGAGTCCGATTTGACCCGGCTTTCAAGGAGCGTAGACATTGTTGTCAGCTCCCAGGGTCCATACCCCCCTCGGCAGTGGGATCAACATGGATGGGGAAATAGAGCTTTATTATAAGAACACCAAGTCTTGTTGTTAATTGAATGTTAAGACAATGACCAGCCCAGCCTGTAAGAAGAATTAACAAAGAAAATCAACCCCCAGTAGAAGCCCTGAATAGAAGTCAGCCCAGAAAAGATGCCGACCGAAGTATAAGCAGTTAGACGAAGAAACAGTAAGCTGTAACGAGAAGTGCAACAACTAAAATCACCACCTATCCCCTATTATCATCTCTATCATCTCTAATCTAATCTAACTGTCTCTCTCCTCCATTATATATCCGAGTAAGTTAGAAGGGTATATATGACTGTATTATTGCCATTTCAGTCTCGGAAGACTATAATATAGTTTTTATGCCTCTGAAGTTACAGCACCCCCTGTGACAGTAAAGTCCAATGTTAGAAAAAACATTCTCGACCACAGATGTCGCATGTAAATGCTGTCCCTGAAGATGTTCATGTTCCAGCACTTTGCTGCTGCTGCTTACTTCTGGACCTCTTAGCTTCATGGTGTTGCGCCAGGGTGACTTCAGACATGAACAGTCCTCTACAGAAAGCCTTCCGCCACCGAGGGCGGTCCTGAGCCAAATTTTCCCAGCTAGAAGGAGCAATGCCAAAGCACTTGGGGGTCGTTATTGCAGACATCCTTGAAACGCAGCTGGAGGCGACCAATCTGACTATTATCAGACGAAAGCTCTGCATAAAGGGTATCCTTCGGCATTCGGCGGACATGACCCAGCCATCGGAGACGACGCCGTCTCAGTTGAGATAACTATATAACACAAAGAAAAGAGATAGATGCCGTCAAATATGCCTTATTCATGTAGTCGACCTTTTGGATTACTCGTGGCTGCTGAGACCATATAACCCCAAAAACCTGTCACATCCTGACTGGAGAGTAGATAAATAACGCCAGATAACCCTCATTAATGTAGTTGATATTTGTTTTAATTTGTGCTTTATTGTGCCGGAAATGAGGAAGCTATTAAAAGGCGTATCGCACTTTTTGAAACATATCTCTCTCTATATATAAAATAAATCTGTTTGAATTCCATATAGCACTAATACGTTCCGATAAGGAATGAATCCAACTATTCTCCCTCCAGCTATGAGTAAATATCAAGGCGGACTGGACTCTGACCTTAGTTAAGCAACCAGTTTCGGTGAAAGAAAACTCTGAATTCAAACTTGTTAAACTCTGCTTAATAAATTGACCATGTATCACATCCTACTCGTGCGGAGGGGTAGTTAAAAGTATATATATTATATATATATATATATATATATATATATATATATATATATATATATATAAACGAAAGATTCTGTATGTCTGTCTGTTTGTTTATCTATATGGTTGCACGCGATTTTATAAAGGAGAAATGGTGGAGACTATCAAAGACCAAAATTCAATAAAATCCACGCCCAATTTTTGTTTGAGTGTGGGTTAAAAACCTTTTTACCCCTCATTTCCCACAAGAAAAATCAAATAAAATATAATAAGGGTATAAATCAATGATGTACTAAAAATTATGACGAAAAGATAAAACAAAATAAAGGATAAAACATAATAAAAAAAGCGTCTCATGGGTTAAATAAAAAAAATGGATTTGAAAAAATATGTTTAAAAATTGAGTTTAAAAAAATTGAATACCCATTAAGAATGAATCAAATAAAATGTTTTCGGTATAAAATATTCCAACAAGGGTTGACATGTCATAAAATCCAACCAATCAACCTACCGACCATAACAAAGAGCAAATAAAAGAAAAAATACAAACAAGAATTAGGATAAAAATAAACAACTTAAAAACAAGAATATATAAAGAATAAAGAAAATAAAACAAATACATAGAAAAATATTTTTTCTTAATCGATATATATTTCTCTTTTTTTGGGGGGTGGGTGGGATTTTACGGCATGTTAACCCTAGTTGGGTAATTTTATGCCGAAGATGTTTTGTTCTATCTATACTTGATGGGGTTTCAAAGTTTTTTAAACTTAATTTTTTAAACACATTTTTCAAATTCATTTTTTGATATTTGGTATTGAAAATGCTTTATTTAAAAACTCAATTTAAAAATAAAACACACACACATTTTTCTAAACTCATTTTCTTTTATTTGACCCATAGATGGAACCCTAACAGGTACTACCACTCCGGGTCAAGGTGGATCTGGGAGTAATTGCGATGAAAGGGTACTTCCCACTCGCCAGAACTCCAGATTTGGAACTTCACCATTAAATGCGTTTTATATTAATCGAAATATAGATAACATATTTATTTTTTTACTTTTTAATACCCTGGCAAATGCCGGGTAGCATTACTAGTCCATAATTAACGCGGAAAACAAAGTGAAAATATGTTTTTGATAATTCTTTTTCCGCTGAGATCAAGTGACAACATTTTAAAGAGACGCCACGACGTTACCAAAACAAAAACAAAGTCAGAAAGAACGGAGAAAAGAAAGAAAAAGAGAGAACATGAAATAAGCGAGAAAGAGAAAGAGAAAGAGATAGAAGTAGAGAAAGAACAGGAAGAAAGAAAATAAAGTAGAGAAAGAAAGAGATAGAGAAAGAGAGAATGGATAGAAAAAAAGGCAGAGAAGAGATAGAGAAAGAAGTAAAAAGTAGAGAGAAAGGGAGAAATAAAACGTAGAGAGAGAGAGAGAGAGAGAGAGAGAGAGAGAGAGAGAGAGAGAGAGAGAGAGAAGAAATCTGTTGAGTCGTTTTGTTAATTTTCTGAGAGCGATTGTTTGTTTGTTTATTGATTTTAACGGCATATCAACCGTAGAGAGAGAGAGAGAGAGAGAGAGAGAGAGAGAGAGAGAGAGAGAGAGAGAGAGAGAGAGAGAGGGGGGGGGGAGTTGTGAGAAAAAGAGAAGGTGGGAAAGATGAAGTGAAAGAAAGAGAAAGAGAAAGAGAAAGAGAAAGAAAGACATGAAAAAAGAAAAAGAACGAAAGAGATAGAGAAGAGAAGGAAGAGAGACAGAAAAAGAGAGAAAAATGGAAAGAAAAAAGTAGAGAGAAAAAGAAAGGAACAGAGAAGGAAAGAAAGAGAGAAAGAAAGAAAGAAAGAAAAAATAGAGAGAGAGGGGGGGGGAAGAAAGAGAAGTTGAAAAAAGAGAACAGGATGAAAAGAAAGAAAGAGAGAGGTATTTGCCATGCATCCCACTTATGCAGGCGTGACACAAGGACATTTTTATGTGGGCCCACCTACAAGCCGAGACTCATGAATAGTAGATGCAAAAATGCGTTCATCCCATCGGCATCCACCCTCAATGGGGGCGCCTCAGGCACTGGGCAATAAACCCAGCCCTGTCCCTTTAAATCAAGGGGGCAGGTGTTGCCTGGGGGCATTAGCCCCCTGGGATCAACGCTGTTAATTTAACACTTCTGGTTCAGAGGCCCACGCACACTGGACCCCCGCTACGAATAGCGAGTCAAAAGAGAGAATGGTAAATTATTTGAAAAGAAAGAAAGAAAGAAATAAAGAAAGATATGTAGCAGCTCTTGGTAATTTTTCTGGTGATGCAAATCAAGACACGAAGATCGACTGATGTTGAATGTACAAAGATTTTATTGACTTCCAAACACCGTGAAATACTGAAATAAAATGGGGTATAAAACAATTACTAATTTTACAAAAAGGATTTTTAACAAATACCGGCAACTTCACGGGAAATTGGAAAGAAACTTACCTGTGCGCCGTAACCAGTACTGAGAACTAACTAAAGACTAAATTCTAACTTCAGAACAATATTTCCCCAACAAATTTTTTGGTGCTTCTAGCCTGGCGGAAGTCCCTATTTTTAACCTCTGTTGGACTTCCCACAATGCCCTTTTGGCCTTGTGGGTCTACTTTGATATCAGACCCTACGCAGTTGTTTCCCTTACACTGTCCATATTTAAGGGTATATCTAGAGAGTAGAAAATAAATATATCTAGCTATTAGGCGCACTGAAAGCGACAGCTACAAGATAAATAGAAAAAGAGCAATTTTTATGTTGTTTAGGTAGTAAGTATAAATCTAGCATTGTCTCTTAACGTTAAACAGAAGAAAGAGCAACATTATTGTCGTGTCTCATAATAGTCAATAGGGACAAAAGGCTGAAAGATACGGCAGAGACCGCCGACACTTCTATCAATCAACGGATAAAGCGGTAAAAAATAGATGTAGTTTCTCTGACTCCGTTTTCAAAAGAGTGACCACGGCGGGTAACAAACGCCGAGAAATAGACGGGGTGGACTGGGGTGTTAAATAAGAAAGAAAAATCTGAATCTTCTAGAAAAGGTGTAAGAGCTTCCTACTGTTTCCTTCTGTTCGAGCAGCTGTTAAGATTAGTGCGATTTATGGTGGAAGTCAGATTAAATGGAAAGAATATTACAAAAGATGTTATCACTATCGGACGTTCTGTGTGTATTGAGTCTCTGACAGAGGGCAAACA
>CM042148.1:9107956-9125456 GCA_023376005.1 Doryteuthis pealeii
GAAAAATCTGAATTTCGTGTGTTAATAAAGCATTGCTTTCTGATGGGAAAAAATACTGTTCATATAAAGCAATGGCTTGATAAATATTATTCGGACTCTGCTCCGTCGGAAATAACGGTTAAGCTGTGGTATTCTGACTTTAAACGCGGTCATACAGACAAATGATGCTGAAATTATGTATTTCCTATACAAAGTCAACTTTGAGAGACTTACCAGTTTGATGAAGAAAGAATAGAAATATCTGGTATCTTCTATTTGAGTATGTCATCTTGTAAATGAATTCTTTCAACCCTGTTGGGGTGCTGATCCGTTGGTGTCTGTTGAATATGAGCGCCAAAACTACTGGGCACAATACGTGATTGCTACGTCCACTCAAAGAAAGGTTCTTGCTCTCTTAACTCCATATATAGAAACAGACGTATTTTACTGATCCAACATGATTAATAATCCACTCTGAAACATGTTCTATGATTTTCTATTTGTGTATTTGTCTGTTATGTTACATTCACTTTCCCCATGCCAATATGAGTTAACAAATCAATTTCTTCTTGACGTTATGAAACAAAACAAATTCCCAGATGTTCTGTTGTGCGTATCAGTTGTCTATAATGCCAATTAAATCCTCCATGCTAATATCAGTCCTCAAATTTACCACTTCTTATGTTATTAAAACAAAACTGTGGAGCATGAAGTTGACGATGATATCAATTGTAATTGCTGCCCTTACAACGGTACCAAGGGCTTGTAAAAAAGACTGAAAGAATTGGAAATCAGAAGAAGGGTCGAAACCATACTGACCACAGCATTGTTAAAACCGGATAAAATACTCAGAAGAGTCATGGAGACCTGAAGAGACTTGCTGTCACATAGACTTCAATGATAAAATAACAGTTAAAACTGGTGCGAAAAACTTGCAAGCATAATAATAATAATAATAATAATAATAATAATAATAATAATAATAATAATTTTTGTGCATATATACAAGGTGTGGAAAAAGTATCGAGTTTTTTGTACTTTTTGACACACCTTGTATTCTGAAAAAAATAACGTTCCATTCATTAATGTTTTTCACAATACAAGGTGTGTCAAAAAAGTACCAAGTTTAAAGCTATATTTATCAAGATGGAAATGAAGAATGGATGGAATGTTATTTTTTTTCAGAATACAAGGTGTATCAAAAAGTACAAAAAATCTCGATAATTTTTTGACACACGTTGTATATGATTTCTGAATCCACATCTTATACAAATAATCTGCACTTTCTAATGACTTCCTATCTAATACTTTCAATTTTCGAACATATCTATTTGATCAATAGATAAGATCCTAACAGGTACAACCACTTCAGGTTATTGTTAAGATGTTAATGGTCAGTATGCTTTCTCGTTGATTATAATTTGATTCGTAGTAATTATAGATTTGTTTTTACAAGAGATAGACTAAAATCTCCGGGAAAATAATTCTTAGCTGAGGTTTATTTTCATTACATATACAAAAGGCCCCGTCTTCTGGTATGTGAGAATCCAGGGGTATTTGCTGCTACAGCAAACGTTTTATTGATAAGCATCGTTATTCGGAGGCGTATATATAATAAAACAAACATTTTTAAATATAAATTTAAAAGAAATTGAAATAGATCACTAAGTAGGACTGAGCCTATTCTAGTAGTGACCAAGCGGAGATTTTAAGAGGCATGAATTCAGAGTTTTCCTTCTCCTAGACTGGTTGCCTAACTAAGGTTAAAGATCCCAGTCTGTCCTACTATTTATCCATAGCTGGAGGGAGAATAGTTGGATTCGTGCATTTCTTAAGGATATTAGCGCTATGTGAACTGCGGCTTCGTCCAGGAATTGAACTCGTCGACGAGTCCATTTCCTACGACTCTAACCACCGCGCTTCCCCAAGAGGAGAGATACTGGATAGCCTGCATCGATTACTTAAATAACTACACAAATCAATCAGCGAGTTCCATTTCATCTCTTTTAACAACTTTTGAAGATGAGTAGCAACCTATCTATGTTAGGCAAAGGTGTTTTTCCAAGCAGCGATACTCTTTTAACAGTTTAAGACAACAACAACAACAACAACAACAACAGAAGCATTGGGTTTTTACTGAAGGCTGTATTTTAATACTGACATTCTATATAACATTGAATACATCGTACGTTAGCGGTTATCTTACACTCAATCTTGTTCAATATTTCTTACACTACTACGGGGTCTCTAAGGCATCGATCGGCGTATGTATTTTAACGGCAGAATAGCTTTAAAGTGGTTTGCTATCGATATACAGGGTGTGTCTCAAAATGTATAGACACCTTTTTTTAAGATCAGCAAAACATCTTACCTAAAAATTTTGCCCTGTCGGTGGGGCTTAGAATACGCTGACTGTATCCCTGCAGAGGAATAGAGCCTCACCCCAAAAGGAATATTCTAGCTATGAACCTAAACTACATCCAGTCCTGGGGGTTGTAGAGTACTCCTTCATTGCCATTTCTGGGGATTAAAATAAAATTTTAAAAAAACCAAAAAAACTCCCATGTGGCTTCACCGGAAGAACCCTCCTTGCATGTGCGGGAAAAAGGACCGACTTCCGACCCCAAAAAGAATCTCTCAGCCATTCGAGTTTAAGCCTTGTCTGGGACAATGCACTACTATTGACCAAGGAGAAATATCTTGCCACGAGGTGGCTATGACCCGTGAATAAAGCCTAAATGATATAACCATCTTCTGTCTTGGTCTCTTTCTTTTTGTTCTTTGAATTCCGTCCTTTTCAGCGCGACCACCAAATAAAATGGGGTTAAAAGTCAACCCCAAGAACACGCACCAAGAATAAACACAAAACGCCACCTTTTAAACCTTAAAACACAAAACCTCTTGCCACCCCCAGACATTACAATGATTAACTCCCGTTCTCATAATGCTTCAGGTTACCTAAAAGAGAGTAACCCAAAAACAGAATGTTCGGTAGGAAAATAAAGACAAGTCAATTAATACTATATAACATTTAATTCAAAAAAACTCGAGAAAGGAAGCAAATTCCTATCGCAAACATATAAACGAATCTCCACGTGTTCGAAGAACACATAGAAATGTCTGAATACAAAGAATCCTTGACTATAGTTGAGGCATATGATAAAAAAGGTTGCCACTTACTGTTCGTAGCTGGGGGGCAAGGTCCCTGTCCAAATGGACAGACACAATTTGGTCTAGTTCATATCTGGAGATCCGAGATCAGAGAGAGAGAGAGAGAGAGAGAGAGAGAGAGAGAGAGAGAGAGAGAGAGAGAGAGAGAGAGAGAGAGAGATGAACAGATTGATATAGATAAAAATGAACAGATTGAGATAGATAGATAGATAGATAGATAGAAAGGAACAGATTGAGATAGAAATCAATAGACTGAAAAAGATATATATATATAGAAATAAACAGATTGAGAGAGAGAGAGAGAGAGAGAGAGAGAGAGAGAGAGAGAGAGAGAGAGAGAGAGAGAGAGTTACTTTTGCGGGACTGTCTTTAAATAACCAGGTCGCAACGCCCCCTAACAGCAAAACCTAGCAGGAAGAAAAGATAATCCCTCACCAATGTCAACCACAACTAAACAAGGGGAGATAATCCATACACCATTAATCCTAGGTTCACTCTGTTCCGGAGTGGTGTGTATTTAACAACTTCTCCGCATGAACAGGATCTGACACGAAGTCAGTTTTTAAAAGGGGTTTAATAGCTTTTGAATTCAGAGTTTTCCTTCTAGACCAGTTGACCAGTACCAAGGATAACGAGCTCAGTCTGCCCTATTATTTAACCATAGTTAGAAGGAAGAATAATTAGATTCATACCTTTCCCAACGGTATTAGCGACATATATTTACCAACCCCTTCACACGAATAGGAAGTGACACGGTCAATTTCTTAAACGGAGTGGTAGTACAGAGATCGAACCGGGACCCCAGAACGCAGAGCCAGAGACTCTACCTGTCGGCCACCGGTCCACGCCACACACAAAACTCACCAAATCAACTTGTCAATGATAAATACGCCACTGCATTAACCTAGTGTGTCGTGTAGGTGCATCCACAACCGAACAGAGGGCACGGTTAACTCTCGGAGTCACGACTTCCCAACATGGCGGCACGCATCCACGTGCACATATCCACGCTGAGCACAGAAATGTAAAAAGATACATAGAGAGAAATTGATATAATTAACTAATCACGACAAGCAAACTCGGCGAATACTGCGTGCGACGTGCAGAACACTGGACAGCTGTTTCGACCTATATTCGGTCTCATCAGCAGTGTATACCGTGATCCCCTCCCCCGACAGAGATCGAACCGATAATAAATGTTTTTGTATGTATAAATGAGCTTATCTCTTCTTTCGTTCCGTTGTGTTGTGTGTTAGTATATCACGGATATATTAATGTTAATATTGGTCCTCGCTGAGTGTGTTACATCATTCGTGGGTTGCCTACGAATTATGACTGTAAGTGTAATAAAATTTGAATAACGGTATGGTAAATGGAAAGTTACCGTTAACCGTGGTAAAAGTTATTGACAGCAATTCACCTTTCACTGACCTAGATGTTGATTACTGATTGGCTGAAGGCAAGGTGTGAGAAGTAAATTGACTTAGAGTTAGTTAGATTTTGGCGGTCAGTCAGAAGGAGCAGACGTTAGGGTCGTCTGTTCCCAAGTATGCCATCTTCTCACCGCGCGGTTAAAACGTTTTAGGCTTCGGATTTTAATAAAGACATAATTGAAAAATAAATCAAATCTTGCTTCATTATTAAAAACAAAGAACTGGGCACAGACAACCAAGACGTATCGATCAGAGGAAGAAATCAACCCAACGGAAGATGGCCAGTCGACGAAATAGATCCACTTAAAAACTCATCCCCTCTCTCTCATCATATATATACGTGATGCAAAGGGATATCTAAGAAGTGGGGACTCGACTAAATATCTTCCCTTGGGAAATACAGCTTCAGTCACAAGACATTTTGAACACACTTTGTATATATGGAAGAAATGGTCTGTTAAACGACCTCGCTAACCATTAGCTGACGATGTGGCATCCAATTCAGTTCTATATAACAATTCTATTAACAATACTCGTACATTGATTGAGACAAGAATAATAGGCTTATTGCATTAGTTAATGGTGCAATTCCTCGCATGATTATAATGAAAAGGAACACTTAAGGCGTCGATCAAAAATCTACATCCATTCCTTTAATAAAGACCGTATAGGATTTCAATCGAAAATCGGTTTCGTTGAAAGGGAAGTGAGTAATAACAAGGGAAATAACTCTGACATATAGACATTAAAATTAATTACTCTTGCTCGAGGTCTAAATCCTGTCCAATCTCAAGTGGACAACGAGCGAATTTATACAATGGCCAACATGGAAGCATTTTGTTGAAGACTAAATTGACTGAATTATACAACAAGGGAACACGAGCTATGTTGAATCTTGGAGGTTCTCCGTGAACATAAGGTTTTAAGATTTAGATTGGTTTGGTTTATTTGTTTAACGGCATATCAACTCCTTATGGGTTATTCAATGCAAAAACTTTGATACATTTCTAAATGTTCCATTGCATATTCTAAAATTTTGTTTATAATTATTTATATAAATTAGTGAATTTTTAAAATGATTACTTCATAATAATCATTCTTTTTGGACACAGTAATATGGTTTCATGTATTACTGTTGTTCTGCAGTATGAAGAAGCCGGAACTACTTGTTCCGCCATTATGTAAGAAAAACGGAAGTTCTGTTTCTACCAACGTTATTTGTCAATAAAATAATAAAATAGGTTGTAACACACACACACACACACACACACACACACACACACTCACTCTCTCTCTCTCTCTCTCTCTCTCTCTCTCTCTCTCGCTCAGTTAAATAATATCAATGATTTATTCCTATCTGATACAAATAATTCGTACATGTGTGCATGGTTTCTAGTATTCCTAACTTATACAAATATTTGATGTCTTTCTCAGAATAGACAGATGCTTCCGCTTGTATATACTTATTTCTCTTTCCCCCGTCTCATCATTATTATTCTTCGCCTTGTAGTTCCTAGATAGTTATATCCATAATTTCATCTATTGGTTTTTACCTGTTTCCAGAAACTGATGTATATTGATAATTTTTAGACGGTTAGTATAGAGACGGTTAGAGTAGATTTTGAATTCAAGTTGTTGAAATTCAAAATCGGAGGAAGGTTAGATGATTGATATTCAATGACACAAAGTTGATCCCCGGCTTCCACGGCTGGAAAACTGGGAAAACGGAAGTTTAGTTAGCTTCTAGGGTCATTTAGGGTTAGTGTTAGGGTTAGGGTTCTGTTTTAGTTCTATTTTTTTTTCAGAAAATAACAGAACCCAAATTATTTATTTATTTTCCCATTAAACTAACCCTAAACCCCAACCCTAACCTAAACCCCAACCATAACCCTAACCCTAACCCCCCCCTAGTTAAATTAACAGTTTTATTACAAAATTTGTGGGTTCTGTTTTTTCTGGGACAACCTAATTTACTAAACAAAAGTTCATAATTACCCATTCCGGGTCAGAGTGGACCTCAGAGTCATGGCAATGAAGGGGTACTCCACACTCCCCAGATCTCCGGAACTAGAGTCTTACCCTTCAGCAGAGGATACTGTCAACGTAGTCTATGCCCCGCTGATAGGACGACACAATTTAAGATCACCAATGGAAAACGATTTATTAGTGCGTAAAATGTGTGTTGAGTGATATATTATTGGATGACGCCTTATATAAATCACGTGAAGAAGAAATAAATGAAAGGAAGATATACAACTGGATAATTAAAATGGATATTTAATGAAAATTTATAGACAGGATACGAAAAAGAATTCACATAGCTCACTTTATACACAGTGTATGTATTTACTTAACCCCTCTTCACAAGCAGGATGTGACTCAAGGTCAATTTCTAAACGGAGTTTAACAGGTTTTAATTCAGAGTTTTTCTTCTTCTAGACCGGTTGCTATATAAAGGTTAAAGAGTCCAAACTGCCCAACTATTCATTCATAGCTGACTTGGTTTGGGTTTGTTAATTGTATATCAAACTTCATGGGTTATTTAATATCAAAGACATCATTGTTGGTTAACGGTTCCTATTTAACCCATAGCTGGTGGGATGAGGGGGTCGATACCTTTTCCAAGGGTATGTGCAATGCAAAGACCTCGTCTGGGAATTTGAACTCGGGTTACGGTATCCTTTTCCTATGATACTAACGTTACATTACAAGCGCCTCCAATATATGCAATGTATGGAAAATAAAGATATATTCAATATTTGAATATCAAAAGAGATATCAAGAGAGAATATATATATATATATATATATATATATATATATATATATATATATATATATATTATTTTTGAACTCATTTGACTCTTATCTCCGATCACAAACACCACGAGTAAACGGGCTCTGAAGAAGATTTTTGTAAAATCGAAATATTGATCAATATCAGCTATGATTATGTTATAAATTGTTTTCTCTTTAACAGCATTGTGTAGTATTTTCATTCCATCTTATTCATTCTCATATATATATATATATATATATATATATATTATATATGAAGAGAGAGAGAGAGAGAGAGAGAGAGAGAGAGAGAGAGAGAGAGAGAGAGAGAGAGAGAGAGAGAGAGACCATGTCACTAATAATATTTCTTTGAATAAACATGGCCATACAAAAAGTTAGCAAAGTTTCTCATTTCTGTGTCCTTATATATTCAGCTCACTGATTTTGTTATAAGCAACAATTTTATATCCAAATTTGTGCCAGCGGCTACAAATTTTACATTTCTTACTTAACTTTACTTCATTTAGAGTAATGAAAAAAAAATCTAAATTAAGCCTGGAGAGTAGATAACTATATATTAGATCTGCAAGCAATGCAAGTCTCATTGTACTACAATAAGTGGAAATACATTGTGACGAATGCGATTTCTATTTTTTCCCTTTTCTCACATTGGCAAGAATTACTATGCTGAAGAAATTGGGAGAGCATTATGTGTGATACTGGGCTTCTAAAAGAAAGTGAATGGTTCATGGGGAAACAATGAAAAAAACGGCGCATTTTAGGAACAGTTCTAAGGGCGGGTCTTTAACGCGAGATACAAAAGAGAGAATTTAAGACTAGAGTAAGTGTTCCCTTTTGTAGTTTATTACGGAACAATTTTTTTTCTGTCTTTTTTGTTGTACAACGTTTTCTTTTGGGCTCCCTACCGGTATGTCTATGCAGTTACTATGCTAGGTTTATTTTCAGTATCATGCTACCAGCAGTCTTTCAACTGTCGAACAGGATGCACCCAGTTATTAAATAAAAACAGAGCGTTTTTGCAGCCTTTTCTTAGGATTTATTTATCTGTTATATATACCTCTGTTCTGGGTATATAAATGACGAGAGTTCTATTTCTCCTATGAGAAGATGTGAGGCATTCATATATGCCTCCCGTATATTTAAGTATTTTCTTACTTACATGAGTAGCTCGGCTGGTACCTTACTTCTTCTGTAGCATGTTTCTTAATTTCTTCTAACTGGTCTGGTTCTGTAGTCTGTAAGATGCTGGTCTTACTTTAAGATGCTGGTTTGCCAAGGTTGCCATCTGTTCATTCAGAGACAACACGAGGCTTATATTTTATGTGATCACATTTTTATTCTGAACCAGACTTTTTCAACCACAGCGGATCGAAGTCGGTAGTCTTTACATCATGACGTATCCAGCCTAACTGACTAAGATCTGGGCCTTCGTTCCCACAGTTAGTGTGTAACCGGAAAAAAGGTTACTTAAAGATTTTTACCTATCAATCATCTAACCCTACATATTTTGAATTTCAATGACTTTTAATTCAAAATATAAATACACTAACCTTTAAAAAATAACAGTTTATGAATATACAACAATCTGGTCTCCGTGTTATTGCTATTATTGTTGCTCTACATTGTCCTTTAATTTTGTCTGTCCTGTTTTTGGTTACGAAATTCGTAATATGTGATCTTATTTTCCTCTGGAGTATGTTTGGTGGCATCTGGACACCTTTATTAAAAGATCCGACTGTCAGAGTTTATCACACAGAAAATGAACTTTTAATAAGTTCAGGCAGTTATACAAATTTCACCCTCCACGTCTTACATATCAAACTGAAAACAACTCGTTTCTTTTTCTTTCCATTTTGTTAGTAACCATACATATAGTTATATAGATAAGGCCCAAAATAGAAAACGTATTTGTTTAAAACATTCCGTTCTCGTTTGTAGACTGGGGATCACTAGCTTCAGTGTACAGTGAGTTAATTGGTTTGATTTGGTTTCTTTGGTTAATGGTATATCAAACTTCGTGGGTTATCTTATGCCAAATCCATCCTTTAAGAAGAACAGTAATTATACAATTTAAATCGTAACGCAGATGAGAAGGTTCATATATTTTCCAAGCGTATTAGTCCGAAAGTGAGCGTAATAGTGCGACTGGAATTCGAACTCGCTTACGACGATGTCGCTGTCAAGCACGTTAACCACTACGCCACGGAATTAAACTTAGAAAGTCAGTTAGCAATATGGCTTCCAATGGCGACTCAGCGGAGTGAAATTTTATTTAAGTAACAGAGTGAAAGTTAGATTTCAGTTAGATTTTCTTGTTTTAAATCGACAAAAGGAGAGAAAGGGCCAATTCAAATTAAAATTTGGAAAAGATGCCAAACAAGTTTACCGAAATCCCTTTCACCTGATTTAAGATCCCAAGTGATCATTGCAATCTTCGATAATAAAAATAGATTTTATTCCTGTTCAAATATTTATGACCAGTATTTACCTTTAAACTAAATTGATCTTGTAACATAATGTTTCTATTTTTTAACTCTCGAAACCAAACGATTAGAATCGAACTGTTTCTTTTTTCAAGTATATATATATATACGTATATATACATATATATACACACATATATATTCATATATATACACACACATATATGTATATATATACGTATACACATATATATAGACACACATACATATATATATATATATATATATATATATGTATGTATGTGTGTCTATATATATATGTGTATATGCATATATCTGCATATATATATGTGTGTGTATATATATGAATATATATATGCGTGTATGTATATATACGTATATATACACATATATATACACAAACACACATATAAATATATTCATATATATACACACACACATATATATGCACATACATATATATATATTCATATGTATATATGTACTCACACGTATATGCATTTTATACACACACACACATATATATACAAACATATATATATATTCATATATATACACACATACATATATATTCGTTTATATATATACACACATACATATGCACATATATATACAAACATATATAAGAGAGAGAGAGAAAGAGATAGATAGATCGATAGATATTGAACTACAGCCCCCATATATATATATATATTATATATATATATATATATATATATAAATATATATACCGACATATATATTTAAACACACATACACACGTTTAAATCTTTATTTGTGCTCACACATGCGTTTAAGTGTATTGCCAAAAATCCTTGAGGGAAAGAAAAGTTAATTTAACTTTCTTCATCAGTTTTTTTCTTCTCTCGTCAACATCATTTCATTTTTGTCTAACTTTGTCCAATTCATTATTTGTTTTTGACTGGCAATGATTATACATCTTCGGGCAAAGTTTTATTCTCGAATAATATTTCTTGTTTTGTTTTACCCCCCACGCCCACCCACCAAAAAAAACTAATGGAATAAATTAAACCCCACATCCTTACTGGGTACCCCAGAAAAATAACCTTGTACCTGATTTAGCTGAGTAAAACCCGATGAAAATATACCCCGTGGCAGCCATTATGAATGCTTGAGTTATTTGCAATAAGAATTAATGAGGGAAAAAAAGAGACCCAATTTTCTAGAAAATATATAATGAACTTATATTAATGATCTATAATATTAATAGAATACGACAGGAAGACATGTGTTTGAATGTCATGTCTTGTAATACTCTCAGATAAATAATGGACCATTCCGTGTAGATTGTAAAGAATGACAGAGGAGAACACTGACATGTCATATATATATATATATATATATATATATTATATATATATATATATATATATATGGTAAAAGAAAGAAAGAAAGAGAAGAGAGAGAGACAGAAAAGAGAAATTGAGGAAAGGATAATACTATACACCAGATGCTTATCGTCTGCTTCAATGGAATGGGGAGAGATAAGAAATAATTGTTGAATAGAATGGAAAGATTATATATATATATATATATATATATATATAATATATATATATATATATATATGTATGTATATGTGTGTGTGTGTGTGTGTGTGTGTATCTACGTGTGTGTGTGAGTAAATGATAGAGAGAGAGAGAGAGAGAGAGAGAGAGAGAGAGAGAGAGAGAGAGAGAGAGAGAAGAAGAAGAAGAAGAAGAAGAAACGAAACAATATATTTATATATTTGGTTACCTTTCCACTCTATCTCTATCTGAGAAGAAATACCACGTAATAGTTTATATATATATATATATATATATATATATATATATATATAAATACATATATTATATATATATATATATAATATATATATATAGAGAGAGAGAGAGAGAGAGAAGATATAATACTATACATTAGACACTTATCGCCTACTTCTCTATGTATATATATGTTTGTGTATCGTTGAAGAAAATGGACTCAAATACTCAACGAGGCTGTTTGCGTTTGATTTTGCATCCATCTATGGGAAAGGAATATATCTATCTCTTCTCTACCTTGGTAAGCCAACTCTGAAAGTGAGAAGGAAAAACTGAATTCAAAACCAGGAGCTTGAGAATCCATCGTTGTGTTCAGTATGATTCTAGCAACCTTTGAACCGATACTGACGCCCTGTTTTATCAATTTGCCTTTCAACACACACACACACACACACACACACACACACACACACACACACACACACACACGCCACACACACATATATTATATATATATATATATATAAAAGTTTTGGTACAGGCAAATTTATATAATATGTTTAGTGTTATCATAGTGATCAACACAATGACAATGGATGGAAGACTAAGGAGGAATGAAAGGAATAGAAAAAAATTGTTTATTGATAAAACAAGGACCCTTTCGTCCGGTGCTTTTCAAGTTTTACACCAGGAATCGAATAAAAGTCAAGTATATATATATATATAATGCTATACATTAGACACTTATCGTCTGCTTCAATATGTATATATATATATGTATGTGTATGTATGTATGTATAATTGCTTGTGGGTGCGCATGGCGGTGCACGTGACATTATTGTCGAAGAAAAAAGACTCAAATTCTGAACGAGTCTCACGGGAATGGTATGTCTGGACAAAAGGATTGAATTCACCACAGAGACGTTTGTAGCTAAATTATTTTTGCCCCTTTAAGGAAATATTATGATTCTATATCTATACTAAGTCTGTATTTGTATTAGTTCAATTTGAGAATCCACTTTGTTTATTTATTTAGATTGTAGCGAATTTATTACGCGAGGTGTATTGTTTTGTTTTTTCATTTGCATAGTATCGGTTCCCCTTTAAGAAGCCAATATCTGAATTAAATCCATGTTTGTAGATGCGTAATTTGTGAATTCATTTAATTTCTTGTTTTCTACGTGTGTATACGGAACAGAACCCAGTATCCATTAGAACGCATTTTGTCCAGAGTGTATCCGGGCAGATTAAAGTGCCTGGCCACAAAGGAGTATTGGCGATTTTTCGCGGGTGGCTTGTTTATGGTTGTTAAATCAGAGCGAAATCAGGTGCCGGTTTCTCGGACATAACCCCCATTGTCGAATTGGATCAAGTCACCAATAGGCACCCCAGTTTCGAGCTGCTTTCAATGGAACGGAATTTTGCTTTTCACCGGTTGTTACTAAACAAAATCAACAGACGATTTTTGACATAATTTCATACAAACCAAAAACATATTTTTATACTAAAATAGTTTTCAAATTTGATTAATAATTAGTTATTTCATGTTGTTATTAGCATATGTGAAAAAATTGATTTTGCACTAAAGATAAACTAATATTGTTATCTTATTTTTAAAATTATAAAACTTTAAACGAAAGACACGTTTTTATGTTAAGTTATTAAGTTTTATGTTCTGTTAGGAATCCAATTGAGATCTCTGGTACCCAGGTATTACATTAATAATTCAGAAGTTTTGCTAATTAATCAGAAGTTGACGAATATTTTTCAACACTTTTAAAAAAATGAAAATCAAAAACTATTTTAGTATAAAAGCATGTCTTTGGTTTGTATAAAATTATATCGGAAAACCCTCCGAGCATGTAGGGGAAAAGGGACCCACTTCCGACCATCAAGAGAATCTCTCGGCCATTCGAATTTAGCCCTTAACTGTCTAGTCACTACTACTGGCCAAGGAGATATTTCCTTGTCATGAGGTGGCTCTGACCGGTGAATAAAGCCTAAATCATCAAACCACCTTCTGTCTTTGTCTCTTTCTTTTCGTTCCTTGAAAATCGGTCGGAAAATTAGGGTGACCCAGAAAAAACAAAACCCACAAATTTTAATAAAACTGTTAATTTTAACTAGTGGGGTTTAGGGTTAGGGCTAGGGTTGGGATTTGGGGGTTAGTTTAATGGGAAAACAAATAAAATGGGATTAAAAGCAAACCCTAAAAACACGCATCAGGAATAACAAGCTACCTTCTTCACCTAAAAAGTTAAATCTCTTGCCACCCCCACACATACATACATACACACCAACTGCGCTATATATATATATATATATATATATATATATATGCGGGGTCATAGTATATAGAGTTGATTTGGGCGTCTGTTATGAGGTGTTGTAAATCTCTAATGAATGTTGACCCCCTTAACTTGTTTAGCCACCTAATTTATACATTATACACAAGCAATGGCATGAAATAGTATATTTTATCGAACAATGGAGCGCTCGTCATGTAATGGTTATCGTTGTAGAAAATGGACACGGTGGATCGAAGTTCAAATACGGGACGAGGATGTTTGCATTTCACATAACCTGTGCCTAACTATTCTACCTCCATCTATGAGTACATAGTAGGGCATACTGGACTCTTAAACCTTCAACCAGTATAGGAGAAAGAAAAAAGTAAAGTTGGCGGAGTGGTCTATTGTTGGTATCAGCCGGACAAGCGAGGGAGTCAATCCCCTTTTCACTAACGCTAGACTAGGGAGATTATTTTTGCTTAGATGGGGCGCCACATCTACCTTCAGCTTCCTACCTTACCGCACAGACCAGATTACCCAATGTATGCTATTCATGTGTTGATTTGGCGGGGACTGATATCGAACCAGGAACCTAGCGATTGAAAGAAAACTGGATTAAAACCTATTAAATTAAATTGAATTTACCTTGTGTCGCATCCCACTCGTGCGGAGGAATTGAGTAAATGCATAGATTTCATTAGACAACGCGTAATATTACTTTCTTTGCTCTGATTTTTAAAATGTTTTATTCTTTCATCCATTTTTCCTCATTTCTTTAAATTAAATTATTTAATTATTCAATTGAATAATTCAAAATCAAAGCAAAATCAAAAAATTGTTTATAGAAAAAACAACTAAAAAGTATTTAATAATTTCTAACTCGACTTCTTTTATTTATTATTCTTTTATTTATTTTTGTTTCGCGCTAAAATTATAGCGTTGACAGTTGTTGTCTGCCTTGTTCTGTACGTGAAAAGAAAAACGCTCATCAGAGTGAAGTAGTGACGACGCTTATCTGACAAATCATCAACAATGAATTTGACCCTCACCGAGTGCTCGTGAAATGAGGAAAAGTTAACATTTTTCAACAAATAAGATAAATAAAAGAGAATTCTGATTTGTATTTTATTTCGTCTTTTAATTTTTCCTCTTTTTTAAGACCTTGAGCTAATGATGATGATGATGATGATGATGAAGAAGAAGAAGAAGAAGAAGAAGAAGAAGAAAGAAACTTGTTATCTGGTGGATTTTGCCGATCATGTAAGATTAGGCAAGCCTAAAATCGTGGATTCCTGGACCTTGAAAAACTTGTGGGACATGAAGATGACAGTGATACCAATTGTAGTTAGAACCATTGGAACATCCCTTAAGAACCAGGGAAGAAGACTGAATGAACTGGAGATTAGAGAGGAAAAAAACTGAAAATATCCAAACCACAGTACTATTAAAATCGGCTAGGATACTTGGAAGAGTCCTGGAGAAATAAGGATACTTGCTGTCACTCAGATTCAAATGAAAAACTTACAAGGTGCATAATAATAATAATAATAATAATAATAATAATAAATCAGAGGAAGAATTGAGACCATTTAGACAACAGCATTGTTGAAATCAGCTGGAATACCCAGGAGGGTCCTGGAAACTAAAGGAGACTTGTCACTCAAACTCCAGTGAAAGACCACCAGCTAACGCTAGTGTGTATAATAATAATAATAATAATAATAATAATAATAATAATAATCGGAATCTATCCTAGAAAATGAGACGCATAAATCTCTCCGTGACTTCGAGAGACAAACGGATTACCTAATCTCGATCAGGGGGCCAGTCCTAGTATTAAGTAAGAAGAAAGAAGAACTTGTCGTCAGTTGTATTTTGCCCTCTCGGCGGACCACATAGTGAAAAACAAAAAAACAAAAAAAACAAAAACGAAATGATAGACAAATACTTGCCAGAGAACTGAAAAACAAAAACAAAACTGTGGAATATGAAGGTGAAGTTCGTACCAATTGTAGTAACATCCTTGGAACGGCTCCTAAAGGTTCGGAAAAGAGTCTGGATGAATTGGAAATCAGAGGAAGAATCAAGACCACCCAATCAGCAACATTGTTAAGATCATCTAGAATACCCAGAAGAATCCTGGAGACCTGGGTACCTGTCACTCAGTCTCCAGTGACTTGGAAAAAAACGATAAAAAGGTGGTTTATGATATAGGCTTTTTTCACCGGTCATAGCCACCGCGTGTCAAGGAAATATCTTCCTGGCCAGTTGTAGTGACGAGACACATTTAAGGCCTAAACTCGAATGGCTGAGACATGCGCGGAGGGTTCTTCCGGTGAAGGCTCATGGGAGTTTGTTAGTCTTTTTTATCTTTTAAAAATCTTAATTTTATTCTAATCCCTACAGACCTGAGAAGACTTGCTGTCACTCAGAATTTCCGTGAAAGACCACCAGCAAACGCTGCTGTGAAAAAATCCGCATGAATTGCAAAATAAATTAGAATAGATTAAACCTGAATTCAAGTGTGGCGTTTACTGTTTTCTTTTTAAAGCAAGTAATCTTAGAAATACGCTATCTATTATGATGATTACAAATCTTAAAACAACAAACGTTCAAATATATTGAGAATAGTTCATATTTTTTTCTCCTGCAATATTTGTCATTTCTCTAATGGATTTAATAATTTGATTTTAACGTCACGATTTTTAGAGAGAGAGAGAGAGAGAGAGAGAGAGAGAGAGAGAGAGAGAGAGAGAGAGAGAGAGAGAGAGAGAGAGAGGAAATCTGTTGAGTCGTTTTGTTAATTTTCTGCTGTTTTTTCTTTGATATACTTTCAAGATTAAATGTCACAGATTTTATTTTGTAAGAATAAACTTTAACATCAAAGAAACTTTAAACTCCGGGGAAGAGTGCATTTTAATCACACTAAGGACAATGATATCAATGGCGTATGGTGTTTATTCTCACAGGGGTGGGCTTGTGGGGATTAATAAAAAATAAAATAATACCAAATAATACTAAATAAAACAAAAATAAATTAGATATAAAAAAATAAAATTGCACAAAAAGTAACAATCTCCCAGAAGGCCTCAGACCGGAAGAATCCTTAGAGCATATGCAAAAAAAAAAAAAAAAACCCCGAATTTCTTGCGTCAAAAAGGAATCTCTGTTTTTTCACTAAAGGACTTTGTAGGAAAAACACCTATTGACTTGCTCGAGAATATATATCCCATCGCAAGAAATAGTGTGAATCAACGAATAAAAGTCTTACCCTAAAGCTATCCTTTCGCTTCTTTTCCTAAAACTCCTTTCAGCTTACTAGCCTACAAGAAGGAAGAACTAACTATATTGGTGTTTAAACACAAACCAGGAGCGACCTTAAAATCGTTTAGAACTGACGACCAACGAAACCCCATAGGTTACCGTGATGAACCCACGACCGTCGTGGTATGATTGGTATTCAAAAATCAAGCCAGGAATATATCCTAATAGTTAAGTTAAGTAAAGAGCCCTATTGTCAGTATCAGCCACTTTACCGCACAGATCAGATTACCCATTCTGTGCTACTAACTGAGTTAGCGGGGGCCGGTATTGAACCCGGTACATAGCGATTCCGAG
>CM042148.1:9130456-9181195 GCA_023376005.1 Doryteuthis pealeii
TGGTTAGCTGGCTGGTTGGCTGGCTGGCTGGCTGGCTGGTTGGTTGGCTGGGTGGTTGGTTGGTTGGTATTAGAATTAAAATATCAGGGCGGAAAAAATAAATGTAATGCGCATAAAAAAAAACGATAAAGGGAACCATATTACCTTTAGGCACCCCTTTTTGATCTCAATTAAGAAAGGACATGTTTTTCATTTACACCGTCAATATCCGGTTGTTTGTTAGGGTTAGGGTTAGGGGTTAGGGTTAGTTTTATAATTTAAAAAAATCTAAAAATCGTCTGTTAAAACAACCGGATATTGACGGTGTAAATGAAAAACATGCCCTTTCTTAATCGAGATCAAAAAGGGGTGACTAAAGGTCATATGGTCCGATAAAGGAAATATGAGGATAAGGAATTGCTCGAGTTAGCAAGTAAGAATTGGGCTGGTTGATTGGTTTGTTGGTTGGTTGGTTAGAATTAGCAAAATTACTTTTGCAAGAATTTGTCTTTTTTTCAAGTCTTTTTTCTTTTTGTTTAGAGGAGCTCTCAAAGTAGCTTTTGATTAACGAGAAAAGAGCCCCTTTGGCTCAGTTTTCCTTCTCTTATACCAGTTGCCATACCAAGGTTAAAAAGCCCAGTCCACCCTACTATTTACTCATAGTTGGATTCGTACCTTTACCAATGGTATTAACACTATGCGAAATTTAAACAGTCACATCCAAGATTTGAATTCGTCTCGTTGTGTCCACTTCCTACAGCGGTAACCATTACACTACGCATCTCCAACTGGTTGTTTTTAAGACATATCAACACTTTTGGGGTCATTTAATGCCGAACAAAGTTATCTTTTTATTTAGATAAACAAGTGACTCGGGTTGCTTACACTACCTGCTGTTGCATAAGTGGTCATATAATTAAGTATTGAACAGGTATATCGCTGCATTGATTAAAATGAAATATACTTATCCAAGTACCCTGGGTAATGTAATTTTAGAATATATATACAGTTATGGAGGAAGTGCGTGGTATAATGGTTAAAGTCATGTGAAATGGACTTGTCGCCCCGAGTTTAAATCCTGGACGTGGTAATTGCATTTCACTTAGTGCTAATACCCTTGGGAAAGGTATGAATTCTACTCTCCCTCCAGCTATGGGTAAATAGTAGGGCAGACTGGGCTTTTTAACCTTGGTTAGGCAACCGGTCTAGGAGAAGGAAAACTCTGAATTCAAACCTGTTGAACTCCGCTTAAGAAATTGACCTTGTGTCACATCCTGCTCGTGCGGAGGGGTTGGTAAAAATATATACACAGTTATGGAGGAATTCGTGTACAAACATTCAAACAGACTGAAACTATATATATATATATATATATATATATATATATATATATATATATATAATATATATACATCCTTTTCAAATCTATCTTAGTTATGAAACTCTATAACTGAGAATTGTAAATATAGAGATCTCATAGGAAAGAGTGAATTAGGCTGCCCCCAACCTTTTTATAGCACTCTAATCAGAACTTGACCCCCTCCCTGCACAAGAAAGATTTTATTGGCTTTGTTTCTTTATTTTAATGGTATATCAATCTTCGTGGATTATCTAATGCCAAAGCCATCCTTGTAGAAGAACAGTAGTGGTACTATTTAACCCACAACCAACGGATGAAGAGCATTTGTTAGAAAGTGAACGTAATAGTGCGACTGGAGCTGGAAGTCACTAACTACGAACGGGTGGGGTAAATAACTTAGCAAGCTAGTCTCGCAGATTCCTTACTACTGAATAGCGAATTCGAACCTCGCTGTATCACATTATACGCGTGGTGCAATGGTTAAAGTCATGGGAAATGGACTTGTCGCCCCGAGTTCAAATCCTGGACGTGGTAATTGCATTTCACTTAGCGCTAATACCCTTGGGAAAGGTATGAATCCTACTCTCCCTCCAGCTATGGGTAAATAGTAGGGCAGACTGGGCTCTTTAACCATGGTTAGGCAACCGGTCCAGGAGAAGGAAAACTCTAAATTCAAACCCGATAAACTCCGCTTAAGAAATTGACCTTGTGTCACATCCTGCTCATGCGGAGGGGTTGGTAAATATATATACGCGTGGCGAACAGCTTGGGTTAATACCTACCTTTCAGTCCCTTAGGTTGATTTTTAAATACGTGTTCAAAGAGAGGTTTGAACATATTCTAACATATAATGAGAGAGAGAGAGAGAGAGAGAGAGAGAGAGAGAGGAGAGAGAGAGAGAGAGAGAGAGAGAGGCTGCATTCTCCAGAAAGTGTATTTATATTTAATGTTGAATTATCTGCCCCTGAATAACTCACTGAAATTCCCGCTTGGCCCCGTTTCGATTGGTGATGAGCTTGTGCGTTTGCAACGTTTAGCCCAAGGTCAGGTGATGCACGAATAGGACGTGTTACTTACTGAACGAACCTTATTAAATTCTATGAACGATTAACTGAAGGAGATAGAAATAAAATGTGTTGATGAGATACGAAATTAGCTGCGGAAGAAAAATTAACAGTGAACAAAAAAAAAAAAAAAAGAAAAAAGAAAAAGTAGAAAAAAATATACGAAAAAGGTGATTAAATAATAAATTGATGGAATGTTCAAATGCGGGAAGGTAGAAAAGAGAATAAAGAAAGAGAGAGAGAAAAAAAAATAAAAGGTTGATAATTAATTCGAAGAGAGAGAAAAAAAAGAAAGAGAGAAATTAAAGAGAGGATATAGCTTAATATAGAGGGGGGGGGGAGATAAAAAAGGAAAAAAGAGAGCGAATAAAAAGAAAGGAAAAGCTTAATAAAAAAGTTAATAATTGATTCGTTGAGAGAAGAGGGGTGGGAGAGAAAGAAGGAAAGAAAAACAAAATGAAGGAAATAATAAAAAGAGAGTAAATAAAAAGAAGGAATTACCCGAAATATTAATAAATCAGAAGAAAAAGAGCAAAGGAAAAGGAGAATAACGATGAGAGAGAGAGAGAGAGAGAGAGAGAGAGAGAGAGAGAGAGAGAGAGAGAGAGAGAGAGAGAGGAAACAAACAAAAAAAGGAAAAAGAAAGAAGGTAAGTACATAAACAGAAAAAAAAGAATAAGTTAATCAATGGGAAAAGAATGGAAGAGAAAGGAAAGAAAAGAGAAAGAAAGAAAGAAAGAAAGAAGCAAATAAAAAGAAGAAAAAGATTAATAATTAATTGGCAGAGAGAAATATGAAAAGAGGGAAAAAAAGAAAATAGGAAAGAAAGAAAAAAAACTAAATAAAAAGAAGTAAAAAAAACTTGGTTAATAATTAATTGGAAGAGAAAAAGAGAAAGAAGAAAAAAAAGAAGAAAATGAATAAACGAATAAAGAATGAAAGATTGTAAATAAAAAAGAAGAAAAACTAGGTTGATTAGAAGGGAGAAAAAAGAAAGAAAGAAAAAGAGAAAGAGAGTAAGTAAAGAGTAAAGTCGTCAGGGTGGCCTAAAGCCAGACAGCGAGGGAGTCTATCCCCTTTTCACTAGCGCTAGACCAAGGAGATTGTTTTTGCGTCTTAGGTAGAACACCACACCTACCATCAGCTACTCATTTTACTGCATATATATCTGTGCTACTCATACGCTGAGTTGGCGAGGGCCGGTATCGAACCTGGAACCATGTGGTTCCTAGTCGAACGCTCTACCAGCTGAGCTAAACCGAAGTTAAGAGAGAAAAAGAAAAAAAAGAAAAGAAACAAAAAGAAAGAAGGAAATAAAGGAATAAGTAAATAAAGTAAATAAAAGAAGAAATACTAGGTTAATAATTAATTGGGAGAAAAGGAAAAAGAGAGAAAGAACGAAAGAAACAAAAGAGAAAGAAAGAAAGAAAGTAAAGAGAAGATGTAAGTTAATCATAAACTAGAAGAAGAAGAAAGGGGAAAGAAAGAATAATCTAATGACCAAATAAAAAGAAAAAAAACTATGAATTAGACGATAGAAAAGGAAAAGAGGGAAAAAAATGAAGAAAAATTAAAGAAAAAAGAAAAAGAAAAGGTGAGTGCGTTGATGGGATAAAGAATGTTTTTGTGAAGAATGAAGAAAAAAAAAAGAAAAAAAAGAAAAAAGAAACAAGAGAAGAAAAGAAAGAGAAAGAGCAAAGAGAATAAAGCCTACAAAGAAAAAGAAGAAAATAAAAATGTTTTGATAAAATAGATCTTGTATATTTCTTGTTTGTAATAAATAAGCAATAATCATTTGTTTTTCTTATTGTTTGTTAAAAAAAACAGCACAAAAGGTGAGAAGCTGGCATCTTTTGGGAGCAACCATCCTTACGTCTGCTTCTCTTAGCTAACGGCCAAATCTCACTAAATTATGTCCTCACACCTTCCCATTGGCGGAAGTCGAAGGGGTAAAATAAAGGTCAGAATCTGTCAATAATATAACCCCCTCCGATTTGGAATCTTCAACGAACTTCAGTTCAAAATCTAACTACACTTACAAACATAATTCGTAGGCTACCCACGAATGATGTAACAACCGACTCAGAAATCGAGCCCTCTAAACTATATAAGTAGTAACATCTTTCAACTGAGTAAAAGACACCGTGTAAGTTCATACAATTTTATTATTTGAATAATTTTCTGGTATAGACTGATGTGTGTTGTAGACGATCGATGTTGTCGATAAAATTGGCAGCTGGTATTTTATTTAGTGAACTTTTCTTTAATCTAAAGTTCATGTCTTAATTGTGCAATTTACTGTGTGACCATCTGTTTAATTAGTTGTCATCGATGATTAAAAAAAAAAGAGATTTTATATGCATTTACATTCCGGATGTCGTTTAATTACATAAAATAAAAACAAAAAAGAAAAGAAATAATCATGTTTAACAATTAAAAGTAATTATTTTTTTCGTGTTAGACTTTAAAGTAAATGTCATGTATCACAACAGAGTCACACGCGACACGTGATTGATACAAGTAGCTAAAAAGATAATTCGTTGAATTTTATTAACGTAAGTAGAAAGCAAAGTTTGTTTCCAGCTTTTTCAGTGATATATATATATATAAAACTGCGTGTCCTGGGGATTCAAATGAAATTCAAATAAAAATGAACAACAAACTCTCATGAGCCTTCACCGGAAGAATCCTCCGAGCATGTGCGTGAAAAAGGACCCACTTCCTACCCCCAAGAGAATATCTCTGCCATTCGAACTTAGGCCTTAACTGTGTCAAGACACTACTACTAGCCAGAGAGAAAGTTCTTGCCATGTAGTGGCTATGATCCGTGAATAAAGCCTAAATCCTAAAACTCGTGGGGATTTTGTCTCCAGAAAAGTGCTGTTTAAACCCTAAGTTTTGTAGGAGAATAAACCGTACTTCGAACGCAGTGAGGAGATGGGTGTCGCTTTTGAAGAAAAGGAGACAAACAACTTTTTATACAACGAAATGTTTACTGTACATATAAACAAATATCAAACAGGGATATACACAATGTAAAACAACCAAAAAGAGTTCAAAAGAGTCCAAATGAGTTCAAAAGTGTTTGGTAGGTAAAAGGTTGTTAAAGGTAGTTAAAGGGAATTAAAGGTTGCAGATAAAAATGCCTGCGGAACTTATCTGTAATCTTTGTGAGTTCTGTTCCTCGTAATTTGTTGAGCCCTGTAGAAATGGTTTTTGGTATGCCTTTGCCGCTTTAGCTTCTATGTGGTGATGATTCCGAGTCGTCGCCATCTTGGGTTACTAACGATACGGACTAGTGTTGCTAGCCAGGGGTAGAGGCAAAAAGACGCCGAATTCTTCGATACCCTCTCTTTTATAGTTAACCCTAAGGGACTGCTGCTAGTGTCCGGTGAGGCCGGATAGCCATTCCCTTTAAAAAATTCCACAAATTACCTTTTGTCTTCGTCTCTTCCATCTTTCCTTTTCATCGTAACCACCAAATAAGATGGGATTAAAAGCAAACCCTAGGAACACGCACCAAGAATATCAAGCTACCTTTTGAACCTTAAAACAGTAAATCTCTTGCTACTCCACAGGTATTTATCCAACCCGGGTAGGATGTGACACAAACCTTAGAAAAATCAATTTGTTAAATATCTTTATCAATAAACCAATAGAAAAACTCAAAAAAATTGACTATTTTAATGGCATTATTATTTGTTTGTTTGTTATGCGACCTTGGATATTTCCCCTTTCCTATCACATCAACCCTTAAAAAAAGAATCTTTGCACAGAACATATACATTATCTCTATCAATAATGGAGATTTGGTCTCTAATTGTCTGTAACCGATACTACGTCACTGCTTACGTCACATAAACCAAAATCGTCATATAGAATAGATATACTCAAAATTTAAGCATGCAACTTTAGACGGGCACTCATTGTTTTTAAAACAAGTTTTAAGTAATTCATTTCCGGTATTATATATATATATATATATTAGTTTGTTTTATTTTGATATACATTTAAAGTTATCAGGACTAAGTTTTCATTTCAAATTGTTTTATTTAAAAAGAAACTTTAATAGATTTGATGATCTTACTTACTTATGGTACAAACTCTCTGACATTGAATTTTTAACTTCAACCTCTTCAGGCAATATCTTTCAGAAATTAATTTTTACACCGCCTGGAAGGTGTTTTTCTGCTAGTTAATATAATATCTATATACAGATCAAATTCTGTTAAGTAATTAATACGATAATTCCCAACAAATATGCCCCTTTAAATTCTTCTTCTTACCATTTTGTTTGAAATCATTCAAATTAATCTTAATTCTTTTAACGCTATTGCTTTTTTTGTTCTGATTCGGCAATCATTTCCCAAAATATCTTTCTCTATTAACAAAAAAATCCAATTGCTTGATAGACTTATTTAAAAAAAATCTACTTTGGTCGTAAATCTCCATTTTTTGATAAAGATAACTGACAAAGAAAAATGTATATTTGTTCAGTCTGATATCAAATACATTGATCCTTCTATAAAAGAGCATTAAACTATATTACCATATCTGATGAACATGTGAACATTATTACTATCACAAGTCTATATAGATCCATAGGAGGATCAGTTTATATAAAAAAGAGGATTAGGAGATTGGCGTAACAATGGGTTGTCTTGATTTCTGAATTGGGATCTGATATTAGAAACATTATATGATGGAGTTGAAGATAAGCAACAGAAAATTATCAAGATGAAATATTCTGTGATATTCAATCAAATCTGTGTAAAGAATAACTTGCTGTCGAAATATACAGTATATATATATATATATATATATATATATATATATATATATATGAAGATAGGATGGATGGTTTAGAATCCGACAATATGAGGTAGATAAAAGGATAAGTGAGCAAGAAATGAATAACTCAAAACAAATCATTTCAACCCTTGATTTGTTTTGAGTTATTCATTTCTTGCTCACTTATCCTTTTATCTACCTCATATTGTCGGATTCTAAACCCATCCATCCTATCTTCATATATATATATATATATATATATATATATATCGTTGATATTGAGCACTCTTCATTTATGAATATAGCAATATATATATATATATATATATATATATATATATATATATAAAAGTAATTGGTAATTTGCTTGAAGCATTGTTAAGTATGTTATAAAATAATAAAATTCGAAGGCAATACAATGCGTAAAAAATAAAGACAAAAAGATGTTTATATGTCTAATCGATTTCAAAGCGAAGCTTTATCGTCAGAGACGGATTTCAGAAATGACGTGCTTATGTTTTTGTTTTTTTATATTTGTGTGGTTATAATTTCTCTTCTTATTTCCTTTTCCTCTCCTTTTTTTCCTCTCTTTCTTCTTCTCCTCCTTTATGAATGGGCGAATAACTGTAATTTCTTATTTCTCTCTTTCTTTTTTTTTCTTTCTTAAAAGTTTGTTGAGAACAAGGCTGACATCCGGTAAGATGTTGCAATGTCGCAATGTGTAGCAATGTGTAGCAATGTGTAGCAATGTTTAGCAACGGTGTGAGCGTGTCATAATTTCAAAAACAAAAGTGAACAAATGAATAAAAAACCGTTAATAGAAATTTTTTTTTTTTTTTTTTAACATACTTAGCTTTTGTTTCGCTTTCACCTTTCATTTCTTATTCTTTCTCCCTCTCTTTCTTTTTTTTGTGTTATTTCTCTTCTTTTTCTTTTTTTTTTTTTTTCTTTTTTTTTCCCCTTTATCCCCTTTGTTCTCTAATTTAAATTATTTTTTTATAGTAAATAAGTAAATAAAAGATTATCTTAAATTATGTATTAGTATTGATAGAAAAATAAATGATTCTTTTTTTATTATTATTATTTTTTTTTTTTTTTAAGAAAATATCTTTTATGAGTACTTTTTTCTCTTTTTCTTTTAAACTTAAATAGATTAAATATTATATTAATTATATATTAAAATAATTACATATTAGGATAAAAAGATATTTTCTTAAAAAAATAAAAAAAATAATAATAATAAAAAAGAATCATTTATTTTTCTATCAAATACTAATACATAATTTAGATAATCTTTTATTTACTTATTTACTATAAAAAAATAATTTAAATTAGAGAACAAAGGGATAAAGGGGGAAAAAAAAAGAAAAAAAAAAAAAAAAAAGAAAAAGAAAGAAATAACACAAAAAAAGAAAGAGAGGGAGAAAGAATAAGAAATGAAAGGTGAAAGCGAAACAAAAGCTAAGTATGTTAAAAAAAAAAAAAAAAAAATTTCTATTAACGGTTTTTATTCATTTGTTCACTTTTGTTTTTGAAATTATGACACGCTCACACCGTTGCTAAACATTGCTACACATTGCTACACATTGCGACATGCAACATCTTACCGGATGTCAGCCTTGTCTCAACAAACTTTTAAGAAAGAAAAAAAAGAAAGAGAGAAATAAGAAATTACAGTTATTCGCCCATTCATAAAGGAGGAGAAGAAGAAAGAGAGGAAAAAAAAGGAGAGGAAAAGGAAATAAGAAGAGAAATATTAACCACACAAATATAAAAAAAACAAAAACATAAGCACGTCATTTCTGAAATCCGTCTCTGACGATAAAGCTTCGCTTTGAAATCGATTAGACATATAAACATCTTTTTTGTCTTTATTTTTTACGCATTGTATTGCCTTCGAATTTATTATTTTATATATATAATATATATATATAATATATAATATGCTCTCAATCACTGATATTGAGCACTCTTTATTTATGAATACAGCAAAGCAATCTATCTATATATCAAGGTATATACAAAGTGTGTCAAAAAGTATCGAGATTTTTTGTACTTTTTGACACACCTTGTATTCTGAAAATAAATAACGTTCCATTCATTATTTTTTCAGAATACAAGGTGTGTCAAAAAGTGCAAAAAATCTCGATACTTTTTTGACACACCTTGTATACATGCTCAATCACTGATATTGAGCACTCTTCATTTATGAATATAGCAAAGCAATCTCTCTCTATATATATTGAGGTAGATAGATATCGACAGGTATATATATGTATATATATATATATATGATTCGTTTTTTTTGTTTCAAGGTGTGTTAAAAATATACGAGGTATTGAAACTTATGTTATGAATTTAAACATTTAAATGTGAAATACAATGTACCGTAACTGTTACGAAATACATGTGTAAATTTGTAAAGGAAAACAAATATATATTTTAAAGTTTTGTTAGACATTTGAATTTAAAAAAAATTTTCTTTTCATTTAATAATTTTTAAAAAGTTATGTAAATTTTCATTTCCTCAGTCAGTAAACATCAATTTTAAAAAGACCCCATAATAAAAAA
Source organism: Doryteuthis pealeii (assembly GCA_023376005.1). Classification (NCBI taxonomy): domain Eukaryota; kingdom Metazoa; phylum Mollusca; class Cephalopoda; order Myopsida; family Loliginidae; genus Doryteuthis; species Doryteuthis pealeii. The sequence goes on from CM042148.1 coordinate 9,140,222, forward strand.
TAAAAAAGTAGATAAGTTAAACTTTTAGTATAACATTCTTAAAATATAAGCTAGCGATGAGTGGGGGGTATTTTCTTCTTATTTACGAGACTTAAAAATGCTCTACCGACTTTATCTAAACATTGATCTTTTTTCTTTTTTACGTCCCGTCATTAAATTGTCTTTCAAGAAAGGTAATTCATTTTCCTCCACACACACACACACACCACACACACAATAATATATATATATATATATATATATATATATATATATATATATATATATATATATAGAGAGAGAGAGAGAGAGAGAGAGAGAGAGTATAAAATATCTGTGGTAGGGTTATCGTCCTTGTTCTGCGAGCCTCACTATCAACCAACCATTCACAGGCCGACATTCGTTAGCGGTAAAACCAATGAGACAACTTCTTTCTTGACCGCACCGGAATCGGACGACGAAAAGGGCGTCCCTCATAGCCATCAGTGCGAACAGATAGCCGATAATTCACCTACCTCAGTTAAGTGGATTGTGTTATTTATATAATCATTCCTGCAGACAAAACCTTAGTTTGCAAGTAATTAATTGTTATTTCTTTATGTATGATAATACAAGTCGTTTGAATTCTACGTTGTGTTCACGTGTTTTTCTCCTTTTAGCTCCTGTCTCTCTACACTCGTGGCAGTGAATCACCACAAGAGAGAGAGAGAGAGAGAAGAGAGAGAGAGAGAGAGAGAGAGAGAGAGAGAGACGAGAGAGAGAGAGAGCTTCAGGTATCTTGTCGGACTCGTGAACGTTCTTTTCGAACTCGGGAATCTTCTTGTAATCGGGAGCCATCACAGAACTTTGTATTCAATCCACGGGGGTATCCTGTTCTCATTCCGATAACCATATCTGGGGTACAGGTGTTAAGCTGTGTTAATTATTATTCTATGTTACTGTCGCCCTTGACCAGGATTGAACCTGCAGTCTAGAGATATCTGTCAGATTGTTGTACAGATAACAATAAAGATGGGGAACAATAGTCATAATCCAAATTAATACTAATTATCAAACTTCATCTAAAAATCAAAAAAATTGTCTTTCTTGTAGTCTATTCATGCGATGAATTCATTTTTCTGCCTTGTTTTAACACCCTTGAGAATGGTGCTGATCTAATGTATCTAGAGAGCTCTACCAGGTTTGGGAGCATTTAATAGTCATCCACAGACACGGTGTTTCGACGTTTACGTCTCATTCAGTTGGGCTAGCCTTAAAACAGTACACTCTTAGCCGGGAGAGAAAACCCGACTGAATCTTCGTTAGTCCGACTCCTTATCGTCTCGGTTTCTTGGTAACTGTCAGTAAGAGGCGAACATTTAACTGATACCCTATGTATGTTTACAATCATCAGAGAACTCAAGTCTGTAAACACACACACAACACACACACGCACACAACATGTATATATATAGATTAAATATATATATTATATACTATTATATATATATAATTATAATAAAAGGAAAAGTTTGGTATGACGTGTCGACGATAACTCCGAAATGGACGTACGTCACTCAATTTGAAATCTTTGCATACACCTTAATCCTTCTAACTAAAGAAAACACGCCAATTTGGTTAGTTTTTTACTGATTAAGGGATATAATCAATTAATTAAACCAAAATCAACCGATTTGGAATGTCCATTAACCAGATGCTGCTAATATAATAAAATATTGTTCGCTGCTGCTTTCTAATTATAGTATACCAGCAGTTATTCAATTTTAGTGAACGAATGCGTAGTCTAAGCTGGTCAGCTAGGGAATCTCTCGCCATTTAGGGGTGGTGCCAATCTTTTATATATAGTCAGTCATGGACTGAGTACTTTTGCTTAGTTATATCCTCCTCAATGATATATTATACTATAATATATATATATGAGGAAAAATGAGGAAAGAAAAGAAAAGCTAAATGGATAAAATGAATTTAATCAATCACTTAACATGTGTTTCGGTCAGTTTATGTGTGTTGAAAAATTTCGCACACATTACAAGAATCGACCGGGTCATCAGAGTGATATGTATTTTTTTTCAAAAAATAAGATATTCACTCTGATGAAGGTCGATTCTTGAGTGTGCGACAATATTTTCACACACATAAACTGACCGAAACACATGTGTAAGTGATTGATTTTAAATTCATTTTACTCCATTTACTTTTCTCTTTCTTTACTCATTTTTTCCTCATATTGGTTCGGATCAAATCCTGTTCCCATTTTCATAGATATTTATATAATAATATATATATATATATATATATAGTTTTTATGAAGAGGGAATTATTTCCTATTGGCAAATCTGAAAACGAAAACCGAATAACCAGAGGCGATAGGAAGGGACGTTAAAGAATCTTTTCAACAGGATTTAAGGACAGCAGCAAAAATAAACTTCAACTCATGGGAAATCAAAAACATTTCATCGAACGTAAAATTAATTATCACTTTTATCTTTATTTTATTTTTTACTGGAAAACTGGTCTTAATTAGCTTCTGATTCTTCGAGGGAGGGAGATATTATCCACTGTCCATCCGATTTAATTGTCTCTCTAAGAGATTAAAACCAATTTAAATCAAATCTTTAAAAAGGGAAGAAAATAAACAAAAAGTCGATGTATTAATAATTTGTAAAAAAAAAAAAATGCTAATTTATTATGGGCATTAGGGGATTTAGTTGAGGGTAGGTATTTTGGCGAGTGGCCCCGTTTTTAATACCATTGCCTCATTAAAAGACGATTTTGTAGAGGTAGGGGCTTTAAACCGTAATTGAAATAGTACTTCTTTTGGCTGACTTCTGATTTAGGTCCGAAAATTAAAATTGAAAGTTTTTTTGGTAAACCCAATGACAGTTTAACTACAGTCTATGAATTAACATTTTGCGAATTGGGTTATGGTTTTAGGGGATTAAGGTTGTTTTTAATTACGTATTGTTTAAAAAAATAAACAACAAAAAAACCAAATTACTATACATTTAATGTTGAAAAAACTTTTTAAAACTAAGTTTAATTGAAATTATATATTGCAATACTAACACAAACAACTGTCCCAATAATAGATTCAATAATTAATTTCGATGGTTAATTAAATTTTTAGTCATATGTGGTAGGGATGGATTCATGCCTTTCCTAAAGTCATTAGTTGAAAGTGAAACCTAAATTGTCTTGTCAATGATTTGGACAGGGCTGGTTGAGTCCATTTCTTACGACAATAACCGTTACGCTCTCACGCCTCCGTGGTAGCCCATAACAACATAACAATCGTTTTAACCTATTACTTTTGCTCCACACTGTATACACACATACATAATTAGATTTATCTAAATACACACACACACACACACACACAAACTATATATATATATATATATATATATATATATATGGACATACATATATATGTATGTATATATGGACTATATTATATTAGACTTCATATAAACTATATACAATAACATGGATGTAGACACTGTTAGATATACAATCGATTTCCTATTACTTTTGCCCAACACTATAGAAAACATAAAATAATTAGATATCTCTATATATACGCACACACAACACACACACACACACACACACACACACACATATATATATATATATATATATATATATATATATATTCATATAGACACATATGCACTATATACAAGGACATATGTATGCAGACACTATAAATATAATATAATCGATTAACCCCATTATTTTTGCCAACAATGTATATCACACATACATTATTAGATATTATCCCTATTTACACACACAGACACACTTAACAACACACACACACACACACACACACAACACACACAAACACATGCCCATACACACAAACATATATATATATATATAATATATATATATATATATATTTGGGAATATATGTGTATATATATATGCACTATATTTATAGGACACGTATACACTATATACAAGCACATATGTATGTAGACATTATAGATATACACACACGTACAACTAAAGATTTGCAGATCTTTTTCATAATATTACAACAGCTTTAATCACTTAGACAATCACTTTAGAAAAGTACGCTAAACCCCAATTATTGAAAGTAGCTACTTTCATTTACTCTACAAAAAAACATTCCGGCACCAGGTGAACACAATTACAAGATCTTACTATAAGACGAATAGAAAGTCTAATTAAACGCATGAGATGGAAGATGTTATTTACGATGATAAAAAAAATACATCCATCTCCTATGTTTTCAAACAAAACAAAAAGAAGTTCTCCATAACACCCTTTTAAGATCGATACGTATTAGCATTTCACCAATACTAGGAACTTATAATACATCAGTGCAACCATAGACACAGTAACACTGAACATCCAGTAAAGAAAGACAATTAAGTCGCATGAAAATGTACACATGAATGTTATCAGAAATTTGGGTTATCTGCCCCTATTACTTCCTGAGAATCAGACGCCAGGGAGTAGAGCCCTAAAAGGATTCCCGCTAGCACTGGGGCAGAGAACAGATCCGGCAGGCACAGGGAGCAGAACAGATCCGGCGAGGGGGACAGAAGTCGGACCGGTTTAAGCAGCGGCCGAATTAAGGTCAGCATCACTTAGTCTTGTCACCCACAAGGGTAAGACCAGACACATTCAACGAACAGACAAGCACCTGTGCAGAGGCACACGAGGAATTCGACAGGTTGACAACACTGTAGCAGTGACCTTAAAGAACAACTACAAAAACAGTTGCTGAGACAATTCAACACGAGATAAGTTCCTTGTCTAATACAATAACATAATATTCTGATGGACGCGGTCTCTGGCAACTTGATGAACTCTCACATACACTTGAACACTTTTCCCTGAAAATACATTTGTAAACTTAACACATTGCACCCAATAAATATTAACCCGAATATACACCTATATTCGCCTTGTACCTTTCCAGAGTAGCAGAAATACTATTATTACTACCTTGGTTACCTTTATTTTGTTAATATTCATAGATACAATAATGTAATAACAACATCTATATCTCCCCCCAAATGTACACACTGTACACAATGCAAAAAGTAAAAATTGTAGGGGATGGCCTGCCCTAGAAGTCAGTATCAGCCAATCAGCGAGGGAGTATTCCCCTTTTCACTATCTCTAAACAAAGGAGATTGTTTTTGCGTCTGAGGTAGAGCCGCCACAACCTACCATCAGCTTCTACTTTTACCGCACAGATATCCCTGTGCTACTCATACGCTGAGTTGGCGAGGGCCGGTATCGAACTAGGAACCTGTGGTTTCCAGCCGAACACCTCTTTCCCAGGACACCTCTTTCTGGGAAATCTTACCCCTCTGCAGGTATACAGACAACATATTCTAAAACCTTGCCGACAGAAAGAGACTCACCAAAAAGAAATTCTAAAAGAAACCCTAATGTAATAAACGATTTATAGTCCTTAGGACGTTGTTGTGTCTTCTTCATTTCCCTTTCCAGCTACTGTTAGTTTTTTGTGGGATTAATAAAAAATAAAAATTAAACCAAAATAAAAATAAATAAAAACAAAGTGAAACAAAATTAAAAATTAAATATAAAAAAATAAAAAGATATAAAAAGTAACAATCTCCCAGAAGGAAGAGACCTCAGGGCATTTGCAGACCCCCTCGAATTCTTGGCGCCAAAAAGGTCTCTTTGGTCTTTTCTACTCCAAGATTTGAAGGAGAAACACCTATTGACTTTCTCGGGAAATGTTTCCGTCAAAAGGAGTGATGTGAGAATCAACGAATAAAGTTTTACCCTAAGTTATCCTCATTTGTGTTCCTTTCACTTTTTTCCGAAATTCCCTTTCAGCTTACCAGCCAAAGAAGGAAGAACTAACTATGTTGGGGTTTGGACACGGACTTCGAGCAAGCTCTTAAACCACATAGAGAGACAAAACAACCAACCACTCCCTATAGTTTACTTCTCACAACCGCTGGTGGGGTCGCCCTACAATAAGCAATGTCCCTTACCACTTTTGCTTTGATGACGAAATAGCTCTACCATCCCTGTTGAAATGTCTTTATAATAATAATATGTATCTGGGCAAGTTATCCAGTAGGAATAAATCTGATTTAAAGAAGATGTCAGATTGCTTACGGGTGTTTTAAAAAAATCAATTAAGTTGATGGGGTTGGGGAGAATAGTGAAGAAAACGAAGATTCTAATTTACGTAAGGAGGATTTGGTAAACTGTGAGGAATATTAGGTACATAAAACGACACCCCCCCAAAAAAAAACAAAACAAAAAAACAAACAAACAAAAAACAAAAAAAAACAAAACAAACTTGTTATATAGACTCATTCACACGACGACACAGATACGCTCTTCTCCGTACAAACGTAGAAATTTGCACCGACTTAGAAAAATCACCCAATACGCATGCGCGCGTACAGCAGATGAATTTGGTGAAAAATATTGAAATTTAAACAACAGGAAACTAAAAATAGAAAATTGAGTGCAAATTATTTCTGAATTGTTTTGTGTTGTTTTATTTCAATTTCTGACGGGAAAGATTCAAAAAGAATATTTCCATGATTGTTAGGATTGTTTGAAAATTGGAAAAAAAATGATAAAAGAGAAGAGGGGAGAAAAAGAACGATTGATAGGCCTAAGATGAAATGGAGATGGGACAAAAGAATGAAAGAAGGCTGAGAGAGAGAGAGAGAGAGTGAGAGAGAGAGAGAGAGAGAGAGAGAGAGAGGGGGGGGATTGAGAAGAATGGAAGTAGGAGAGAGGAAAATTGTGAGAAAAGAGTGATATATTCAAAAGAAGAGGAAGAAAAATGGAAGAAGAAAGAAAGAAAGAACAAGAGATATGGGGAAATATGAAAGAAGAATTTTTGAAGAGAGGAATAAAAAAAAGAAGTGGAAAAGAACGATTGATAGGCCTATAACGAAAGGGAAATGGAATAAAGAATGAAAGAAGGGTAGAGGAGAGAGAGAGAGAGAGAGAGAGAGAGAGAGAGAGAGAGAGAGAGAGAGAGAGAGAGAGAGGGGGGGGGGGGGAGAGAGATGAGATGAGATGGGATAAATGAGACGAAAAAAAGAAAGAAGAAAAAAGGAGGGATTGATAAGAATGAAAGAAGGGAGGAAAATTGTGAGAGAAAGAATGATATATGCAGATGAGAAAGAAAGAGAGAAAGAAAGAAAGAAAGAAAGGAAGGAAGAAGGGAAGGAAAGGAGAACAACGAGATATAAAGAAATACGAAAGAGTAGATTTTTTGAAGAGAGAGATAAAAAGAAAGGGAGAAAAGAAACATAAATAGATAAAAAGGGAAAGGTGAGAGAGAAGGTAGAGGTGAGAGGAAGGTAAGGTGAAAAATGTCAGAGAGAGAGAGAGAGAGAGAGAGAGAGAAGAGAGAGAGAGGAGAGAGAGAGAGAGAGAGAGATTAGAAATGGGAAGAAAAGGGGAGAGGAGAGGGTAATCGAAAAGAAAGCAGGAGAGAGAGGAAAGTGAAAAGGGAGAAGGAGGAGAAAATAAGAATAGGAGAGAATATCTAGAAGAGAGAGGAGAGAGAGAGAGAGAGAGAGAGAGAGAGAGAGAGGGGGGGAGAGAGAGGAGAGAGAGAGAGAGAGAGAGAGGATGAGTAGGAGGGGAGAAAAAGAGACAGAGCAAAGAATAAATAAAAAGGGTATATTGGTTGGTTGTTTTTTTACGGGTCATTTAATGCCGAATCAAGTAATTTTGATACGGTACCTAACTTTGCCTAAATGGCCACCCACCTAAGTATTGAACAGGTTCACCGCTGCTTAACTCTGGTGATCTAAGAGCAAGTAGAAATCAGGAGAGAAAACAGATAGGTGAAAGGATAACAATAAAGAAGAATGACAGAAGAAGAAAAGAGAACGAAAGATAAAAAGAAGAAGAGAGGGAAGAAAGACAAGAGAGAGAGAGAGAGGAAAGGACAAAAAGCGAGAGAGTAAAGACATCAAAGGAGAGGAGAGCGCATACAATTGATGAGAAAGAAGAAAAAGGGGTAAAGAGATAAAGAGAGGGGTAAAAGCAGAAAGACACAGAATGAAGAAGTTAAAAAGAAGAGGAAAAAGAAAGTTGGGAGACAGAAAACATGTAAATAAAATTAAAAAAACTTGATAAAAGAAAAACAATTAAATATATATATATATATATATATATATATATTTACCCCCCCCCCGCATGAGCGGGATGTGACACACAAAGTCAATTTCTTAAGCGGATTTCAACAGGTTTGAATTCAGAGTTTTCCTTCTCATAGACCAGTTGCCTAACCAAGGTTAAAGAGACCAGTCTGCCCTACTATTTATCCATACCTGGAGTGAGAGTAGGATTCATACATTTCCCAAGGGTATTAGCACTAAGTGAAAATGCAATTACGACGCCCAGGATTTGAACTTGGGGCGACGAGTCCATTTCCCATGACTTTAACCATTACACCACGTGCATACCATACAATTAGATATATATGAGGAAGGCATGAGAGAGAGAGAGAGAGAGAGAGAGAGAGAAGAGAGAGAGAGAGAGAGAGAGAGAGAGAGAGAGAGAGAGAGAGAGAATTTAACTTGGTTTGGACCCTAGGTCACATATAAAGGGCACCAGTGAGGACGGAACTCAATACTCAGTAGTAATGGTTATCGAGATTTGTTATTTACTAAGTGTAGCTTAGATTTGTACTTGGCCATTGGCTTGGAGGACCAAGGGAGGACTGAACCCAGTACACTGTAGCAATGATATACAAAGGCCATCTTGCTAAGCAACAAGCTGTGTTGTACGGAGAGAGAGAGAGAGAGAGAGAGAGAGAGAGAGAGAGAGAGAGAGAGAGAGAGAGAGAGAGAACAAAAAGATAAAAGTGATACGATGTGTTAAAAGATGCATCTCAAATGTATAACCTATGATAAAATATGAAAATAAAAGTTATTGAAAGTTTATTGACACAGTCAAAGCCAATCAGCAATGGTTTCGTTAAAACATGGCGGATTTCCTTTCACTGCTTGAGAAAAACTAAGAAGAAGAAGAAGAAGAAGAAGAAGAAGAAGAAGAAGAAGAAAGAAAGAAAAGAAAATCGAGCGGGAAAGAAGAAGGAAGAAGAAGAAGAAGAAGAAGAAGAAGAAGAAGAGAAAGAAAGAAAGAAATCGAGCGGGAACGAGAAGAGAGAAGAAGAAGAAGAAGAAGAAGAAGAAGAAGAAGAAGAAGAGAGAAGAAGATCGAAAGCGGGAAAGAAGAAGAAGAAGAAGAAGAAGAAGAAGAGAAGAAGAAGAAGAAGAAAGAAAGAATCGAGCGGAAAAAGAAGAAGAAGAAGAGAACAGAGAAGAGGAGGAAGAGAAGAAGAAGAAGAAGAAGAAGAAGAGAAAGAAGAAGAAGAAAAGAAGAAGAAGAAGAAGAAGAAGAAGAAGAGAAGAAGAAGAAGAAGAAGAAGAAGAAGATAGAAAGAAATGAGCGGGGAAAGAAGAAGAAGAAGAAGAAGAAGAAGAAGGAAGAAGAAGAAGAAGAAGAAGAAGAAGAAAGATAAATCGAGCGGGAAAGAAGAAGAGGCGGAAGAAAAAATAAGAGGAGCAAGAAAAAGAAAAAATAGGAGGGGAGGGCGAAAGAAAGATAAGAAAATAGGAGAAGGAGGGGAGGGGGTGAAAAAGAAGAAGGAAAAGAGAAGGGGGGAGAGAGGGGAAGAAGAAGAAGAAGAGAAGAAAGAAGAAGAAGAAGAAGAAGAAATTGAGCGGGAAGAAGAGATTTCAATCTGTTGTAATTGTTTTGTAAAAAGTGTTACTCAATAAGACACTGTAGTAATTTTTAATAGCAAGGTGATGAGCAGGGCAATGTTTGTGTATTGATCTGAAAAGTTATTTCAAGACAGATTCTATGCTTATTTATCGGAGCAATGAATCTTAAAGTAAGAATATAGAGAAAATGGGTGTATTATACAAGCCAATATTTGACACACCTTGTTATTCTGAAAAAAAAATAACGTTCCATTCATAATTTTTTTAAGAAGAAGATGTGTCAAAAAAGTATCAAATTTAAAGCTATTTACCAAGATAGAAATGAAGAATGAATGGAACGTTATTTTTTTTTTCTGAATACAAAGTGTCTCAAAGGTACAAAAAATCTCGATACTTTTTGACACACCTTGTAATATTGGCAATACTTACGACATATATCATCATGGCTGGAAAAAGCTGTTTGTATTTCACCTAGCACCAAAAACCTTGGGAATGTATGAATCCAACTATTCTTCTTCCCAGTTATGGGTAAATAGTAGGACAGACTGGGCTATTTACCCTTGGTTATGCAACAAGTCTAGAAGGAAAAATCTGAATTCTTCAAACCCTGTTAAACACCACTTTAGAAATTGACCTTGTGTCACATCTTACTTGTACGGAGAGGTTGGTTATATATATATATATATATATATATATATATATTATATATATATATATATAGTGTAGCAAAAGGCACTTGATTTTTAAATGAACCAGAAACATCGGCCAATCACATAAAATATGAACAATTTTATCATTCTTTAATTGAATTAATGGAACTGACAGTATTCGTAATCTTGTGTTTTTCCGGTATGAATTTAAACAGTATATACAAATTTGGGCACTCCATTGTGGTATAATGGTTAGCAAGCTAGACTCATAGATTTTTAACCACTGAATAGTAGTGTTCGATCCTCGTTGGATGCCGTATACTTGCCACCTTGTGTGACATCCTACCCGTGGCGAATGATTTGGGTAAATACCTACTTGCAATAATAAGATTATTCTCCAAAAGTGGAAAAAGTGAATTAGCAGTCCGTAGTGTTTAAAAACTCCAGCATAATTTGGGCAAATATCCACCCTCAAAAATTGCAAAAAAAAAGCTGTGGAATATGAAGGTGAAAGTAATACCAATTGTAGTTGGTGCACTTGGAACGGTCTAAAAAAACTTGGAAAAAAGACTGGAGGACCTGGAAATCAGAGGAAGAATTGAAACCATCCAGACTACTGCATTGCTGCAATCGGCTAGAATACCCAGAAGAGTCATGGAGACCTGAGGAGACTTGTTGTCAGTCAGACCCCAATGAAATACCCTCAGCTAACGCTGATGTGAAAAACTCAAAGGGAGTGAAAATAATAATAATAATAATAATAATCTTATTATAATGGAGATTGTGTGTTTTTCTGTCTGTAACCGAAACTATATTCCTACTCAAGTCACAATTCTCTTAGTTATTGACATCACATTCTCCATGATTTTATTTTCATTTAACCTCAATTATTAATAAAATTGTCTTACATTATTAATACTGTTACCTATGTCTACGTACTGACAACATGCAATTATATTTATATATACAACAAAATAGCGGTTTACAGTGTAAACGGGAAGGCTAATTTGCATATTAATATTAAAAAATCGAATTTAATAAATATGTGCTTAGTATTATTGATTTCTAACTGTTTGGTTTTATTTTAATGAATATAAGCAAAAATCTCTTCAATGAATCTTAAATGAAATCCATTAACAAGATAAAATAACTGTCATTTTATTCTTTACTTCCTCTTATAACTAAATACTTAAATTAGAAAAAATAACAATGAAAGACGAGAGAGATGGAAGAGTAAGTTTCAGTTGTTCCATTTTTTATTATACTCCCTCTGTTTTCAAATCTTTTATTATACTCCTCTGTTTCAAATCTTTTTATCTGTATTCTTATTTAGTTTCATTAGCCTTTCTAATTTAATACAATATTTTATTATATCAAAACTTAAATACCTGCACCCGGAGGGTGCATATATTTGCTAGTAATAATAATAATAAAGTTTCTATAAGCTCTTCGTTGTATCTTCTGTCATGTTTGTATTCTCTTCTGTCAAGTTTGTCCAGACAATAAGATATTCTTGTTCTCACATTTATTCTGTATAAGGAAACGATATTCAACCAACCATTGTTCTTCTACAAGTCCTTCGTGTTTATAAGATTGAGCATAATTTGCAGAAAGATGCACTCTCAACAATTGCAATAATGAATCTAATAATAATTAAAAAGAAAATGTGTGATGAAACAATATCCCTACCTGGTGTTCCACGGTTAGGTAAAAAAGAAAGAAAGAAAAAGAACGGAAAAGGTAATGGTGACAATGCAAGTATTGCAAACTGCAAATGTTCTTGGTCATGCGAGTTCTAGTTCTTTTAGTTGATTTTGTAAAATTACAAAGTGTGATGTATGCCGAATCATCAATACATGGGGGTTTGGCTGGCTGGTTGGTTGGTTGGTTGCATTTTACGGCATGTCAACCCTTAGGTTATTTTATGCCGAAGACGTTTTTGTTTTATTCATTCTTGTTGAGCATTCAAATTTTTAAATTCATTTTAAGTACATTTTTAAAAGTATTTATAAAAATCTTTTCAACCCATATATGGACCCCTAACAGGTTCTATCACTCCAAGTTAGAGTGGACCTGGGAGTAAGGGCAATGAAGGGTATGCTCCACACTTCCCAATACGGTCGGTACTAGGGTGTGACGTTACCGGCTGATTGATCGAAGAGGGTATCTCCGACCGACCGCCAAGTTCAAGTAAGGGCCAAAGTGGAGCGTTGCATGTCATGGACTACTCAGTCAGCAGGATTCCGTCCTTAAGCATCATGGGGCGCCATCTTCAGCCAACAGGTGGTCTCATTATCCCTCTGCAGAGGTGTAGTCGGTGTATTCTCCAGACGACTTTGCGATGGGAGGTTGGATGGCCTTTAAAGGAACAGAAGAAATTAGTACAGATAAGTTTCATCAAGCAGTTCCGAATTCGGTTTCAATATGCCAAGCGGCTGTAGAGAAAAATGGCGAATTTATTAATGCTATTCTGTGAGAAATGAAACATATGCAGACGATACTGTAAGACCCATAGTCAGCATGAATAAAGAAAAATACAAGAATAAAAGACTTTATACCTCAGCGGGCTCCCATAGAAAATTAGTCACATTGTTAACTAACATGAATTACAATTGTAAAGATAAGTAAGTACACCATATTCATGGTTGTGTTGGGTCAGACATAACAGCCGCATCTTTTTGTTTATCCTTGACGTTCAGTAAGAATCTTTTAATTTTCGCGCCTCCACCTGAGAGCGGACAGAGTCAATCAAAACAAAGAATTTGTGCAATTTTGGATAACTCCAATCTATAGACTTTATATTATGGCATTTTTGTCTTTGCTAATTTTCTTATAGAATTTTGTAGTTAATTTAAAATGCAAGTCGCACACACACACACACACACACACACACACATATATATATATATATATATATATGCAGTGAATAAATCCCCAGATATCCAAGACTAGAACCTCACTATTAGACGCAGTCATACCCACGACCCTTTTGGGGAAGGTCTAACCCTTCTGTACGACCGCCCAGTCTGCTGGGCTGTAGAATATACCGACTGCACCTCCGTAGAGGGGTAAAATCTTCCCATTGGGGTTACCTTTTGGTTGTTTGTAGCGACCATTGATGCTTAAAGACGGAATCCAGGTGGATGAGCAGTCTCTGACATGCAACACTCCACTTTGGCTCTTATGCAAGACGGGAGATTGAAGAGGCACCTCCGATCAATCAGCAGGTCAGGTCAAGTCCTAGTATCTATAGAATTGTCCCTTATGATAACCCCAACCCTTTTTATATATGTGCTAGAAGGAGGTGGTTGAAGGCCTTAGTGTCCTGGGTATGACGTTAAATTGTATCTAATGGTAAAGTTCCAATTCCGGAGCTCTGGGAAGTGTGAAGTACCTTTTCATCACCATTACTCCCAGGTTCATCCTAACCCGGAGTGGTAGTACCTGTTAGGGTTCCATCTATGGGTTAAATAGAAAAGTGAGTTTTGAAAAATGCTTCAAAAATTGACTTTAAAAAAGAATTGCTCAATATCAACCAAAAATGAATAAAACAAAAGTGTTCGGCATAAAATGACCCAACAAGGGTTGACATATGTAAAATACACCCAATTAATCATCACTCCGTTCAACCTGGTTATTACTGCTGATGCTGCGTATGTAGTTTCATAGCCAGAAGTAGTCAGTTTGAAAAGAGCTAACAACTTTAAAAAGTCATTCAGAGAATTACCACAAGTATTCCCACTTTCTTTAATGGCGATCTGCAACGATCACGAATCCAAACAAATTTGGACTCCGAACAAAGAAGATTCATTATGAGAATAAAAAATTCAAAATTCTAAATGACGGATTTCAACATGGCAGAAAATAACATTTCTTCAAGATTTAGAAAAAATGACGTCCCCCGGGAACTAATACTTTCTGTCATCTTTTCCTCCACTTCCTTCAACGACTTTAGAACACATTGAACCATTTTTTAAAATGATTCTGGAATTTTCAAGTGGACATGCTTCGGTTCCATTTTTTGGTATTATTCTGGCATTAACAGAATTCTCTCAAAGAGAATAATTCCAATTTCATGAAAGATTGAAAAATGCTCTTGGAGCAGCTCTTTGCCGATATTCAAAAAAAGTTTAGAGAGTATTGTATTGGACTGATTACCGGTTATTGGTAACTGTTGGTACTATGGATTATATTTAGTTGCGTTCTCATTTATCTAGATCCAATATTAACATTAATATATCCAATGTTATACTAACACTGAACAAAACGGAAGAAAAGACAAAACAAACTCATATATAGATATTAGACATTTGGTACATCTTATTATAATGGAGATTGTGTGTTTGTCTGTCTGTAACCGAAACTATATTACTACTCAAGCCACAATTCCCTTCGTTATTTACATCACATTCTCCATGATTTTTTTTTATATTTAAACCTCAATTATTAATAAAATTGCTTCACCTTTTTATTAGTGTTGTCCATATCTACATACAAATAACATGAAATTGTATTTATATATACAAAAAATAGCGATTTACAGTGTGAATGGGAAGGCTAATTTGCATATTGATATTAAAAATGTAATTTCAATAAATATGTGCTTAGTATTACTGATTTCTAACTGTTTGGTTTTATTTTAATGAATATAAGCAAAAATCTCTTCAATGAATCTTAAATGAAATCCATTAACAAGAAAAAATAACTGTCATTTTATCTTTATTTCCTAATTTAACTAAATAGTTAAATAAGTAAAATTCAGCAATGAAAGGCGGGAGTGATGGAAGTAAGTTTCATTTCTATTTTCTATTATACCCCACTCTGTTACATATCTTTTTATCTGCCTTCTTATTAGACTTTCTAATTTAATACGATATTTCATTACATTAAAACTTAAATACTTGCACCCGGAGGGTGCATATATTTGCTAGTACATATAAAATGTATTAGAAATATCACAAAAATATACAGAGGTATCCCAACCGTGCACATTGTTCTATAACAAAGCAGTGTATAAAAAAGGACACAGTAGATGTCTTACTTATATTCTTTAGGGTTTTTTTATATTTCAATAGCGAGGCGAACGACCACGTCATTGGGTGATTGGTGAGAGCAAGTCTGTTCAATGGACAGAGATTAAAAGAGAGGGGAAAAAGAGGACGTGAAAGGGATTGAATTTTCATATGACCAATGGACATGTGATGTTCAAAGACACGCCCACAAATCCAAGGGAAGATAATTATCTATTTTCTCCTTACAATTGAATAAAGAATAAAGAATGTGGAACAAAATGGTAAATAGGTTCCAGTAAAGTTGAATCTCAAAACAAAAAGAAACTTCCATTTTTACTTAAAACAAGCATTCTTTTGTAACCCCCCCCCAAAAAAAAAACAACTCCAAAAAATACCCCCCCCCCCACACACACGCACACGATCTTTATAATATACAAAGTGTATGAAAAATGTATCGAGATTTTTGTACTTTTTGACACACCTTGTATTCTGAAAAAAAATAACGTTCCATTCATTAATTTTTTTCAGAATACAAGGTGTGTAAAAAAAATACCAAGTTTAAAGCTGTATTTACCAAGATAGAAATGAACAATGAATGGAACGTTATTTTTTTTAGAATACAAGGTGTGTCACAAAGTACAAAAAATCTCGACACACCTTGTATACATGCTCAATCACTGATATTAAACATACTTTTTTGACAGACCTTTTTTTTTTTAAGGTATATATAGTCAGTTAAATCAATATAGAAGATAGGAAACAAAACTATTCTCATTTTATTGTTACAATATTAGTTCGCTTGGTGACTAGCGTAAGACTTTTGCTAAATCTTCAGTATTCAGCGCTATTAGTAAAAAAATCTAGAAAAAAAAAGATAAGAAAAAAAAAATCTCCAATGGTTTTTGTAATGGCTGACAATTCAAAGACTATTTATGAAGTAGAGACTAATAATTATAAAAAAAGCTAAAGAATGGGGTGACCAAATTTTAGAAGAAAGCACCATTAAAGATAGAAAAGGGAATAAATATTGAAGCTAAGTAGATAGCAACTAAATCAAAAGGTTGACAGCAGAATTAATAAATTGGCAAAAAAAAAAACAAAAAAAAAAACTCCATTTCTACCCCCTCCCCCAAAAAAGACCATAAAGAAAACTTTGTAAGAAAGTCTGAATGTCATCTAAAAAATCTGACTGAAAATAATATTGGTAAAATAGCGAAGACCATATCAGACAAATGTTAACGAATGAAAAAGCACTTGTAGCAATTGTCTGTCCCTGTTTGGTCTGGAAGAGTTATCTTCCCTTGCTGCAGATTTTCTACCGCTAGGAGGCCAGAGCATTTAGTCAGTAAAGTGCGAATTTTGAGCTCTTTTTTCTCCGGGACAGCAAACAAGACACATGGGTTAGACATTTGCGTCTACACCTTCGCCCTCAGCCTAAGTAAGTGACATTCCTTCTGGACTCTCCATCACTTCTGTAGGACGAAGCCTACTTTCTTTATACACGTCAATAATTGTGTCCTTTATGTATCTGCTTTGTATACATATCTAGTACCTTGTTAATTGTATATGTGTTCTTGTCTTAAATGTATCTCCGTCGCTCACCAGAATAAAGTATGTTATTGTTCTACACTTTGTCAGAATGTTTTTATGTACACCCATGTACCCACGCTGGAAGGTTACTTTAAGCCTTCCAAATTTAAATATGACTTCTTTATGGGGCCGGGTTAGCTCAGTCGGTAGAGCGTTCGGCTAGAAACCACTAGGTTCCTAGTTCGATACCGGTCCCCGCCAACTCAGCGTATGAGTAGCACAGGGATATGTGCGGTAAAGTAATGAGCTGATGGTAGGTGTGGCGCTCCACCTCATATGCTTAAATAATCTCCTTGGTCTAGCGCTAGTGAAAAGGGGATAGACTCCCTCGCTGACTGGCTGATACCGACTTTAGGCCGCCCCGTCGACTTTACTTACTTACTTACATGTTATACACTTAAAGGGGCAGGGCTGGTTTATAGACAATATACTCTTCAGGGGGAATGCCGACGGTATCGACGCAATTTTTCACCCGCCACCTATGAGCTTCGGTTTGTGGGTGGTCCCACGTTAATAGGGCCTTGTGCCTAACCCGTACAAGTGGGGTACGAGGTAAATAAATAAAATGTTATACACTAAATCAGAAAACCGGTCAAATAATAAACTAAGGGGACGTTTTGTATGGATAATTACATGTGTGTTTTGTTTTTTGTTTTTTATTTTTTATTTTTGTTTAATGGCATAACAACATTCGTTGGTTATTATTTTTCAGAATTTATTAATACACGCACACGCACAGAAAATCGTACGCACATGAAAATCGCATTGCCGAGAAACTGTCAGTCATCATGTGCCGTTGACGTCATGTCTTTGCTACCCTTAATTAGATATATATATATATTTACCAACCCCTCAGCACGAGCAGGATGTGACACAAGGTCAATTTCTTAAGTGGAGTTTAACAGGTTTGTATTCAGAGTTTTCCTTCTCCTAGACCGTTTGCCTAACCAAGGTTAAAGAGCCCGGTCTGCCCTACTATTTACCCATAGCTGGAAGGAGAGGATGATTCATACCTTTCCCAAGGGTATTAGCACAAAGTGAAATACAATTAACACATCCAGGATTTGAAATCGGGGTGACGAGTCCATTTCCCATGACTTTAACCATTACACCACGTGCTTCCCTAAATTAGATATATGTGCTCTATCAATAATACTGAGGACACTTTACTTATAGATATAACAAGCATATATATATATATATATATATATATATATATATATATATATTGATTATTATATACATATAATGTATGTGTGTTTTGGTTTCTTTGTTTAATGGCATATCACTCTTTGTGGGTTGTTTAATGCCAAATCCATTCTTGTAGAAGGACAGTAAAAGTCAACGGGGCTGCCTAAAGTCGGTATCAGCCAATCAGCGAAGGAGTCTAACCCCTTTTTAATAGCACTAGACCAAGGAGATTGTTTTTTAGCATCTGAGGTGGAGCGCCACACCTACCATCAGCTCCTTACTTTACCGCACATATCCCTGTGCTACTCATACGCTGAGTTGGCGGGGATCGGTATCGAACTAGGAACCTTGTGGTTTCTAGCCGAACGCTCTACCAACTGAGCTAACCCGGTCCAGTAGTGATACTAATTAACCCATATTTAGAAGGAGGGTATTAGTTCAAAACTGAACGTAATAATACAACTAGAATTCAACCTTGCTTACAAGAATGTCACAGTTCAACATGTTAGGTGCTACACCACGTAAACAGTTTTTCTTTAATTAATTTTTAAATTATTTTTTCTTTTAATTTCAGTATATTCCCATTGGAGCCGGGTTACCACTATGGGCCGGGTTAGCTCAGTCGGTAGAGCGTTCGGCTAGAAACCACAAGGTCCCTAGTTCGATACCGGTCCTCGCCAACTCAGCGTATGAGTAGCACAGGGATCTGTGCGGTAAAGTAAAGAGCTGATGGTAGGTGTGGCGCTCCACCCCAGACGCCAAAAATAATCTCCTTGGTCTAGCGCTATTGAAAAGGGGATAGACTCTCTCGCGGATTTGGGGATACCGACTTTAGGCCGCCCCGACGACTTTTTTTTCATATTCCCATTACTAATCAAATTTCTTTTTATTATTGTTTTCCTGTTTTAGTTATTTCTGTGGGTATTACTGTTACTGGCTGTTGTAATTAATCTTTCTTTGCTCTTATTTGTATGTTGTTCAGCTTTGGTAAATTTTGGTTAGACTAGCCTCTTTAACCTTGGTATGGAAACCGGTCTAGGAGAAGGATTAACATCCGAATTCAAACCTGCTAAATTCTGTTTTAAAAATTGACATTGTATCACGTCCTACTCGTGCAGAGGGGTTGGTAAATAAATATTTGTATATTCTTTGAGTCCCTGAATTGTTCCATCAATACAAGCAAGTCCTCTTCATCCTTCTTTTCTTGACATACAGAGTCTATCTTATATCATCCCTTGGAGCATTTTCTTGCTTCGACATAATTTGTTCTTATGGCATTATTTTTTTTTTTTTTTCTGCTATTAATAGAGATTTGGTTTCTCTCTGCAGATTTCCTATTCTTCACCAACGTTGCAGGTTTCCTTGTATGCAATTTCTTAGTTTGTTGCTTGAGTATCCATAAATTTGTTTTTCTTTCCATTTTTGATTGTTGTTTTTGGAAAAGATTTGTTTGATTTGTAACGCTGACCATTTTCTCTTCTAAACAAAGGAACAATTCCTTTGATATGTTTTATATGCCAATGTATTTCTTTTCTTATTTTCCATGATATTATTGGGGCACTTTTGTTTTTGAGCATATATATATATATATATATATATATATATATATATATATATATTTAGAAGGATCTGTGTTGTAAGTGTATTTTTTATTTTCTATTGGGGATTGACAGTTTATAGAAATAATTCTTTTGTTTCCATGATTCTTCTTCTTCTTCTTCTTCTTCTTCTGATTCTTCTTCTGATTCTTCTTCTTCTTTAGCTTCTTCTGCTGATATTTCATCTTCCTCTTCTTTTTCTGCTCCTTCTTTTTAATTTTCTTCTAACTCCTCTTCTCCTTCTTCTACAACTTCTTTTTAATTTTCTCTTTGTCTTCTTCTCATTCTTCTATTTTTCCTTCTTCTTTATCTTCCTCTACCCTCCTCCTCCTTCTTCTTGATCTTTTTCTGTTCCTCCTGCTTCTTCTATTGTTCCTTCTTTTCTTCTCCTCCCTTCATGTTGTCTCCTCCTCCTATTTTCCTTCTTTCCTTCCCACTCCTTTCCTCCTCCTTCTTCTTCTTATTATTCACCCTTCTATTTTCCTTCTTTTTCTTCACCCCTCTCCTTCTCTTTTCCTACTTCTTTTTCTCCCTCCTCCCATTTTTTTCTTCCCCCTCCACTACTCCTCTTTTTTCTTATCATTATCACCCTTCTTCTTCACCCTCCTTTCCTCCGCCTTCTTCTTCTTCATCCTCTCCCTCCTTCTCTTTTTCCTTTTTTTCCTCCCCTCCTTCTATTTTTTCTTCTTTTTCTTCCTCCTCCTATTTTTCCTTTTTTCTCTCCATCCACTCCTCCTCCTCCTTCTTCTTCTTTACAAATCTTTTTCTTCTTCTTGTTCTTCTACTTTATAACATCTTCTTCTTCTTCTTCTTCTTCTTCTTCTTCCATCATACTGATATAAAGTTTTTCTTGATCTTCTTTAACTTTTGACATTGACTTGGTAGATAACACTTAGTTGGAGGCAATTTCCATTTAAAGGGCAGTTGAGTTTCAATGACCTACAATTGCAGCCAGGGGATTGTTGGTCTATGTTTCTTATTGCTTATTGTTTTCGCTATGTTTTTTGTATGAATTGTGACATGTCTTCCCTACAACTATATGTAACTTGAACAATGCATAAGATGAACATGAAACAGCTCTGGAAAATATTGGATTTTCTAACATTTTGCCGCACTAGCATAAAGAAAAAACAACTACAGGAAAAGAAACATTATTTGTCTCAATCCATAGTACAAAAAAAACGCAGGAAATATATTTCTCAAATTGATAAACGTTCTCCACAATCACACAAACTCCACAGGAACACTTACTCGGCTTGTAGTACAGAGGCGCATTTAGTGTAATGTTTGTCATGGTAGGAAATGGAATTTGTGACCTGAGTTCAAATCCTGAACAAGTCTGTCTGCATTTCATTTTATGCTAATGCCCTCGGGAAGGACATGTATCCATCTTTATATAAGAACAATAATGTCCTTATATAATAATAAATTGCATGGGCATATCTAAACACAGGTTGAATTTTGATGTAATAGCAAGGATTATCCTCAGCTGGACAGTCCTTCCAACTAACTAGACCAGAGTATATATAACCGTCCCTAAATAGCATCTGCGTTCATAAACATTTTTAAAAATATTCTTTTTCGAACTTTTTGAAATTCTATTCTCGTCTCCAACTCAAAAAATAAAAATAACACTCTGATGAAGGTCGGCAAAATCTGTGTACGGAACATTTTATGCATTTTTCCTATTATTATTATCATCATCATTTCAACTCCATCTGATTATTTTAATAATAATAATAACGTAAATCCGTATACATTTTGATAAACAGACCAAAACACATGTGTAAGTGATATCGATTAAAAGAGATATTGATAAAATTCATTTTTATCTATCTACATCTTTTCTTTACTCATTTTTTCCTCATATATATATATATATACATTACATATAATATATATATATATATATATATATATATATATATATATATATAAATTTCCTCCTGTTGTAACTCAAGTATTAGAGTTAAAAGAGAAATAATAGGTAGAAGCACAATAAGTATTGAGGACAGGGAAAAGGTTTACTAAGTAAAGATACAAGCTGAACAGAGTAATTAGCAATTGCTACATTGAATTAACAAGTCCCATGAGATCTCATTGTTTCTCTCCTCTGAGGATTCATTAGACATTATTTATAGGAAAAACAGATGATTCCATTCTCATTATTTAGGTACTATATGACACCTCCCAATGGTAAGATTTGAGGACATTAAAAGAAATACAATGGCCCAGCTTCACACAGGATCAAAAGAGGAATTTTAGAGGCGCTTTGACCAATTGAAAACTCACTGGAATAAGTGTGTTAAATGCTAAGAAGACTTTTTTGAATGAAATTAGCATTTCATTCATTGTTTATTTCTGTCATGGTAAATGGAATTGGCCACCTGAGTTCAAATCCTGGATGAGTCTATTTGCACCAATGCTCATGGAAAGACCAACTATTCTCTGTCAGCTATTGATAATAATAATAATAATAATAATAATAATAATAATAATAATAATAATAATAATAGGGCAGATGGGTCCTTTAGCCTTGGAAAATATAGTGAGATAGCCAATGTCGTGTTATCTCATTTGCATATGTCTCCTACAGCGGTAAATATATAGAGATAGTTTGGAGGACATAGAAAAACGAGCTACGATAAGCTGAGAGAAAGAGCTATGATAAGCTAAGAGAATCACTACTACGACTACAACAAGAAGTATGAAACTACACATCACAACAGAAAACTTGGTAAGACAATTGGTCTTGCTGAAGGAAAACTTTGAATTCAAACCAGCTGTACTTCACATAAAGAGTGACCTTGTGTCCCACCCTAACTGTAGAGGAGGGGTTGGGTAAAGTACTTGTCTTATACTTTGTTGTCATTTATGACTGAGTATAATGTTAGGCAGATATCATGTATATATATATATTTTTTGTAAATGTGCTAAGGTATGTGTCCACATGTGGAAGAATTGCATATGCATATGTGTGGTTGAAAATAGAATAAAAAGGGGATATAACAACACGAACACTAAATTCAATTGAGATTCCGCCGCATTATTTAGTGGAGGCTTCCTCAATATTTATTGAGACAAATGCTTTTACATTCTGCTTTTATACTGAAAAGGTAATATGGTAAGAGAAAGGAAGAGGGGAGGGTTTAGGGTGTGGTGTAGAGAAGTGAGAAAAGGAGGGGTGGGTTTGAGGGAGCCCCCACTAAATAATGAGGCAAAATATCAATTGAATTTAATGTTTTTGTTGTTATATCCTCTATTCTCAACCACATTTTGTTGGATTTACTCAATCCTTCACTGCTCATATGCATATTTGTAAATGTGTTAATGTATGTGTGTATATATATTTACCAACCCCTCCGCACAAGCAGGATGTGACACATAGTCAATTTCTTAAGCGGAGTTCAACAGGTTTGAATTCAGAGTTTTTCTTCTCCTAGACCAGGGTTAAAGAGCCCAGTCTGTCCTACTATTTATCCATAGCTGGAGGGAGAGTAGGATTCATACCTTTCCCAAGGGTATTAGCGCTAAGTAAAATGCAATTACCATGTCCAGGATTTGAACTTGAGGTGACGAGTCCATTTCCAATGACTTTAACCATTACACCACGAGATTCCTATGTATGTGAGTATATATGCGTGCATTTAATAGATACACATCAGATAATTGTTTATCAATAACTGGTAATATCATATATGTGTGTGTATGTGTGTGTGTGTCAGTGTGTGTGTGTGTCAGTGTGTATGTGTTGGGGCGGTGGAGTCGAAGGGTACCTGTAGAAATTAATGAATCATGTTCCTATGAGAAAAGCATTTATGTATTTGCATATTGAGAGTTACACAGAATTTACTGATGAATGTATTGGTCAAACATTTGACTTTGTTTTGGACACTTGGGACATAATAAAGATTATCTATTTTGTAACTAAAAGGAAGCTTAGTCGGTAGAATGTCCAGCTTGGAATCTCAAGGCTCCTTGTTTGATACCAGCCCTCGCCAACTCAATGAATGAGTAGCACAGGGATCTGTGTGGTAAAGTGAGGAGTTAATGGTAGGTGTGGCTCTCCACCTCAAATGGTAAAAAAACAATCTCCTTGTTTTAGCACTTGTGAAAAGGGGATAGATTCCTTCACTGTGTGGCTGATAGCAACATTAGGCCACCCTGATGAGAAATTTTGTTACTAAAAAGTGTATTGATATATCCAAAACTAATCTATCAGTCTATTCATATCTATCTTTGTATGTTCAGGCTTATCTATATATCTCAATCTTTTTTCCACTATCTACTTATTCAAGTCTGTTCATTTCTATCTTAGTCTGTTCATAACAAACTTTACCCATAACTTGAGGGAGAGTAGTTGGAAACATACCTTTCCCAAGTGTATTAGTGCTATGTGAAATGCAGTGTCGTCCAGGATTTCTTATAATATATATATATATATATATATATATATATATATATATGACAAGGGGACCATATGAACTTAGCGACCCCTTTTTGATCCCGATTAAGAAAAGACATGTTTTTCATTTACACCGTCAATATCTTGTTGTTTTAACAGATGATTTTTAGATTTTAAAAAAATTTATAAAACTAACCCCTAAGGTAATATGGTCCTGACAAGGTTATATAAAAATAAGTGTACTAGATTTTTCTGAAGCATAAAAAGATAAGAATAGAAATAAAGATTCAAACAGTGGACACTCAAAAGTACAACAGATCCATTTTCTTAGTCCGGATTATTTCTTGGAATGAAAACAAATGGTCTGATGCATACGCTAAATCTCTATATCTTAAAATTCATATATATATATTATATATATATATATATATATATATATATATTATATAATATATAAGAATAAAAGAAAAAATTTACAAATTAATGACATAGGACAGTTATTTATTAAATTGATAATCCACAATCAAAATGCCTAAGCCAATAATCTCCATCAAAGTGTATCAGGTAGTAATCCCTAGTAAAAACGGCTAAGCTGATAATCTCCCATGAAAGTGTATTATTTAATAACCCTAATAAAAATATCTAAGACAATAATCCCTCGTAAAAGTGTATCATTTAATAACCCCAACCAAAATATCTTAGCCAATAATCTTCCATCAAAGTGTATCAGGCAGTAATCCCTAGTAAAAATGGCTAAGCTGATAATCTCCCATGAAAGTGTATTATTTAATAACCCTAATCAATTTGTTTAAGCCAATAATCTCATCAAATTGTATCAGTAATCCCCAACCAAAATGTCTAAGTCAAAATCTCCCATCAAAGTGAATCAGGAAGTAATTTTCTCTAATAAAAATGGCTAAGCTGATAATCTCCCATGAAAGTGTATTATTTAATAATCCCAATCAAAATGTCTTAGCCAATAATCTCCCATCAAAGTGTATCAGGCAGTAATCCCTAGTAAAAATGGCTAAGCTGATAATCTCCCATGAAAGTGTATTATTTAATAACCCTAATAAAAATATCTAAGACAATAATCCCTCATCAAAATGTATCATTTAATAACCCAACCAAAATGTCTAAGCCAAAATCTCCCATAAAAGCATATCAGGTAGTAATCCATAGTAAAAATGGCTAAGCTGATAATCTCCCATGAAAGTGTATTATCTAATAACCCCAATCAATTTGTCTAAGCCAATAATCTCATCAAAGTGTATCAGTAATCCTTAATGAAAATGTCTTAGCCAATAATCTCTCATCAATGTGAATCAGTCAGTAGTCCCAAATGAAAATGTCTTTGTAATTTTCAATCTTCAACAGCAACTCATGCAATGTACTATTGGCAATCATAAATAATCATTTTGTGATTGATCATTGCAGAGAAATAGATAGTCTTTCCCCAGACCAAACCCAGTTTGAGTGAATTGTCTTAATCAAACAAATAATAAAAGAAAGAAAAAAAAAAAGAGATCCGTTTATGAGACGAGCCAATACTCAGCGTCTGTCTTCATTGTGATTTTATTTGCAGAATTTAATTCTTTGTAAAGATAGCTTTTTCCATTTAGCAAAAAATTCAATTTTTATTGCAATAAAATAATTAATATTCAATAATATTTTGTATGGACATATTTCTATGTGGGTGCTGTAGCATCTATCAGTTTCCTACAGATTGAACATGAATGTTTTCAATTAATAGATGCAAGTTCACAGATAAATAAACAGACATGCAAATGTAGACATATATAAGTATATGCAAAAACATATATATATATATACTATAATATATATGGATAAATACTTGTATAGGTTCATACAGAGGAACATAGTAAGAAGAATATAAATGCACACATTTGCAAAAATCAGAATATAAAACACATGGACATTCATAAACATATATGTGTATTTTATTCTGCTTATGACCTTGATTTTTTTTTCAGGTTGGCAACCCTAATTGAAAATCAGCTGACCTTGAATACATGCGAAAACATAAGTTCGTACTTATCTCTAAGATTTTCCATTCAGCTGATTAATGTTGGATTATTACAAATGTGTTTGGTTAAGAGTGTCACAGAAATGGAACAGAGGGTCAAATTCTGTGTCAAACCTTTGAACAATATGACAGAAACATTTAACAAGTTAACACAGGCTTATAAAGATTAAGTTCCATTCTAGGAACAGATCTTTGGATGGCCAAGAAAATGTGGAATATATGCTTTTATTGATTAGTTACTTCAAGAACAGATTGATCTTTGACAGTGAGAAAGATTTGTGATGAATTATCATTGATCTGCTGATATTCAGTCAAGGTTACCAACCTGAAAATGAAAAAAAAGACCTAGTCTTCTTATTTCCTAAGCATACATTTTGTAAAATGTAAAAAAAAAAACCCAAAAAATGTCTATGGTATGGCAAGTTTTTTGATCCCCTGATCTGAGTGGTATTTCCTGTTCTAGAAAATCAAATGAACCAATTGATAGCAGTGTTAGTTGATGACTTCCAGCATTGTTTTTAGGTGTGGAAAAGTCTTGATCAGTATGCGACATCATAAGGAAGCTATTTTGACGGAAATAAAAGTGATTTGCAAATAATTTTTTCTCTGGGCTGCTTTAGCTAAGTCGGTAGAGCATCCAACTAGGAACCACAAGGTTCTGGGTTTGATACCGGCCCTTGCCAACTCAGCGTATGGATAGCACAGGGACCTGTGTGGTAAGGTGAGGAGCTGATGGTAGGTGTGGCACTCTACCACATATGCCAGAACAATCTCCTTGGTCTAGTACTAGTGAAAAGGGGACAGACCTCCTCGCTGTCTGGCTGATACTGACTTTAGGCCACCCCAACGACTTTACTTACTTTACTAGGGTAAGTCAAAAGTTCTGCAATATTTTAGTAACATGAGGCACTATTTGACATCAGGGAAAGGGGAACCTATACTTGATTAATGAGCCTTTTGATTATCTGACAAAACAAAGATGATGAAACCCACATAAAAGTAACACACCTTTTCCACTGGCAGAGAGTAGTCAACCAAAGTGTTAAGGCTACCTAGGGTCCCAGCTGAAACAATCTCTCTTTAGGTCTTTGGTAACTTGGAACTGTTGCTAACAATAAAGTGATCTTCACGATAATTTAAGATCTTTTCTTCCCATGTATTTTTCTAGGTGAAGTCAGCCATTTCATCTGATTCTGTGTTTAGTCACAAGTGATGTTCTAAGAAGCTGCATCTACAAGCCAACCAGATGCTGGTCTATGGTACAACACTACAAGTTTTCTTTCTCCTAAAAAACTGTCTGCCCTATTTACCCATAGCTCGGTGGAGAATAGATAGATTCAGGCCTTTCTAAAGAGCATTACCATAAAGGGAAATGCCAACAACCATGTCTAGGATTTGAACTCGGGTAACCAATTTTATTCCTATGACAATAACCATTACACAAGTGTGCCTCCAATATATGTATAACTAACATAGTACCCATAAAAAATTATGGTATCATTTATGTATGTATCCATTATACAGCTAATTTCTCATCCGTCTATTCTCTAAGACATTTTATTTTATAAAATTTGAATCATCCAAAATGACTTACCTGGGAGTAATGGCAATGATCTCCAGAACTTGAGCCTCACCATTAGATGCAGTTTACTGTTATATCTGGGACAAACTTTTTTTGGGGTGGGTGGGTAGTCTTACAGGGGATACAGTGAGCATATTCAAAACCCCACAAAGAGAGCATAGTAATATATAGCTAGGTAGGTAGGTAGATAGATAGATAGATAGATAGACAGATATACCTCTGTTTAAATGTCTGGTTTTCAAGTACATTGTCCTTCTTTCTTTTATAAAAAGAGAAAATTCATAATTAATTTTATCCATGCTCGATTAGATCAGATTAAAGAAAAAAATGATTATTTATTTTCAAGATTGAAATATTCAATTATATTCAATTAACTAAATTTATCTTTTCTCCTTTTTTTCTTCCATCAAAATATAATTAATGTTGTCAAAGATTTAAAAAAAGATATATTTAAAAATATGAGTTCTGATGAAAAAAAAAAAAAATCCAGTTCTTTATCAGTTTTCAATTAATTCAGTTTGTGGAAGTGACAGAGAAAACTGAAAACAAAATTTTATTTCACATGCTGGGCAGGTGATGTTTGTTACCATAAACTATTTCAATAACCATATTTCATCATCATCATCATCATCATAATCATCATCATCCAGTTACGTTGACAGCATATATTACCATAACTCTATCTCCACCTGTCCCTATCAATCATTGTCCCAGGCATTTCTGGCTGGTTGATGTAGTTTTTCTGCTGGTCGGCCTATACTGGTGTGTCCATCAGTAGGTGTCCACAGAAGAATGCCATTGTAAGATTCAAAGTGATAATACTTGAAGATAAAACTCCGACAAAGGTTGATAGACAAAACATTTTATATACAGCACAGAATAAACAGGATACATAATACATATAGGTGTACATGAACATACATACATAAGTAATACAAAGTTACATGTAAAAGGATAAACATAAAAGCAACAGACATGAGGCTAGGAATAGTCCATGCTGTATGAATCACTTAGAGTAATATAAGGGGGGGCCAAAGCCCCAACAAGAGGGGGGTAGACCAGAGTCTAACCCATAGTGTCTCGTAGGTCGAGCAGCGGCAAAGAGAGCGAGAAGTTCAAATCAGCCGCTTAAATACACCTGAGGCCCCTAGCGGGAACCAGCGAAACTAAAAACGGGCAGACAACTCTCCAGGCAAATATGAAAATAACACCACACCACTTATGAGTTCGTCCTAACTTCTCTATATTTGATGGCTTGTATAACATCTTTTTCACCAAAATTTGTCCTAGAAAATTACTTATAAGGTCAAAGGTTAGCTTTAGGTCACTGGCTAGTGGATCTTTAGTGATGCAGGGACCTTTAAATTAAACCACAGACATCTCAGCAAATTTAAACAAGGTAGCAATTGCTTTAAAACTAACAAAGGCAACGGTTTTCTAA
This sequence comes from Doryteuthis pealeii, assembly GCA_023376005.1. Taxonomy (NCBI): domain Eukaryota; kingdom Metazoa; phylum Mollusca; class Cephalopoda; order Myopsida; family Loliginidae; genus Doryteuthis; species Doryteuthis pealeii. Next base: position 9,169,448 of record CM042148.1, read on the forward strand.
AACAACAATGTATGGCTGGTTGGTTGGATTTCATGGCATGTCAACTCTTGTAGGGCTATTTTATGCCACAGATGTTTTTGTTTTATTTCTTGTTTTTGGATATTCTAATTTTTTTAACACATTTCTTTAAACACATATTTTTTAAACTAATTTTTATAAATGGGTCCCTAACAGGTACTTCCACTCCAGGTCAGAGTGGATCTGGGAGTAATAGTGATGAAGGGGTACTCCACACTCCTCAGATCCCCAGAATTTGAGCCTCACCACTAGATGCAGTTTAACATCATACTCAGGACTCTAAGACCCCCAATCACAGCCTTCTAGCACATATATGTTAAGGGTTGGGGGTTTGCCATACGAGAAATATGGTTGGAACAATCATATAGGTGCTAGGGCTTGGCATTACTAGACTGAACAGAATGGACCTATCTGACCGCCCGTCTAGCCCATGGGCCAAAGTGGAGTATTTGCATGTCTTGGACTGTTCAGCCACCAGGATTCTATTCTTAAGTATCATGGGTTTCCACCCATGTCCAACAAGTGGACCCATTGGTGGGGAGGTGTTATCCCTCTGCAGAGGTGCAGTTGGCATATTCTCCAGCCCCAGCTGACAGGGCTGGTGGGAATTGGAAAACACCTGGCCCCAGATATGAGGCACCTGTATATATTAAAGATAAATAAATTTAATGAAAATATATCTAAAGGAAATACACTCCAGATCTGGCATATATCAATAATAACTATAAGGAATATTATTTTGATACTTTATTTTAAATATCATTTAATTTTTAAAAATTACTTAGGTACTTGAATATACTAGTTCTCCATGCCATCTATTGGTAAATAAGTAAAATGTAAGTAAAGTCTATGAAGTGGCCTATTGTCAGTATCATCCAAACAGCAAGGGAGTCTATCCTTTTTTTTTTGCTAGCGCTAGCCCAGGGAGATTGTTTTTTGCTGAAGTGGAGCATCACACCTATCGTCAGCTGCCAGATGCTTTAGTGTACATATTAGATAATTCAAGTTCTGTTAATTATGCACAGAGTTGGCAGAGACCGGTATTGAATCTAGGTGAATACTCTACAGACAGCTAAAGTGGCTTCATAATTAGTGGTACTATTTAACCCATAGCTGGCGAGAGATGAGGGGTACTAGTCTGAAAGTAAACTAATAGCGTGACTGAAGTTCAAACTCATTTACTATTTGCTGCCCTCCAGCATCTTAACCACTATGCCATGGAAACTCCCCACCCTTGGAATTGTGGGAAAGCAATAAAAAAAAAACAAATAGCAAGAGAGAATAGTGAGAACAGTTGATCTCATGACTTTTATTTTTGAAGAGAAAATTCTTTTTTGGTGTCAATGTTATCAAACAGGAACCTTTTGATTCCAAGCATATGCTCTACTGACTGAGTTAAACCCTGGGTAAATAGTAGGGCAGTACTGGGGCTCTTTAGCCTTGATTAGCTAACCAATCTTGTTTTTTTTTAAAGGTCACCAATTAGAACTGGGCCTATTCTAGTACTGACCACCCTGAACGAAGTTTATCAGGTTTGAATTCAGAGTTTTCCTTCTATTAGATTGGTTGCCTAACCAAGGTTAAAGAGCCCAGTCTGCCCTACTATTTATCCCTAGCTGGCGGGAGAGTAATTGAATTCATTCCTTTCACAAGGGTATTTGCACAATGTGAACTGTAGCTTCATCAGGATTTGAACTCAGGTTGACAAGTCCATTTCCTAGGACTCTAACCATTACACTACCGCCCTTCCAGATTTACTCCACATAGAAATTGGACTTGTATCACTTACATCCAGTGGTGGAGGGGTTGGGTGAATACACACAACATCATTATGACTGTTGGTTGCCAATACCATTTGATGCCAATTTTTCACTGCCCGACCCTAGGATTGAACTCATGACCATAGGTAATCTGTAATACTTAACTAATGCATATATCTATAAGGTCATTAGCAGCTTAGAAGCCATTGGCAGGAAGTCAGGTTTTTATTGTATTCCCAACAATTATAATTTTTTTAAATTTAGGTGCAGCCAACTTTAGATATTTGATTTTAAATTTATGTCTGCCAATCTCTTATTGAAAATGTGGTATTGATGAAAAGAGAAAGAAATATGAAGAAGAAACGAAGGAATAAATGAAGGAAGAATAGGAAGAAGAAATGGAGGAATGAGGAAAGAAAGGAGGGAAAGGAAGAATGAAAAGGAGACAGGGAAGTAGAGAAGAAAAAAATGAAGGAAAGAGGAAAGAAAGGAGGGAATGGAAGAAGGAAAGGAGACAGGGGAATGAAAGAAGAAAAAAGGAAGGAAGGAGGAAAGAAAGGAAGGAATGGAAGAAGGAAAAGGAGACAGGGGAAGCAAAGAAGAAAAAATGAAGGAAGGAGGAAAGAAAAGGAGGGAATGGAAGAATGAAAAGGAGACAGGGGAATGAAAGAAAAAAAAATGAAGGAAGGAGGAAAGAAAGGGGGAATGGAAGAATGAAAAGGAGACAGGGGAGTAAAGAAGAAAAAATGAAGGAAGAGAAAGAAAGGAGGGAATGGAAGGAAAGGAGACAGGGGAAAGTAAAGAAGAAAAAATGAAGGAAGGAGGGAAAGAAAGGAGGGAATGAAGAAGGAAAAGGAGACAGGGGAAGTAAAGAAGAAAAAAATGAAGGAAAGAGGAAAGAAAGGAGGGAATGGAAGAATGAAAAGGAGACAGGGAATGAAAGAAGAAAAAAATGAAGAAGGATGAAAGAAAGGGGGAATGGAAGAATGAAAAGGAGACAGGGGAAGTAAGAAGAAAAAAATGAAGGAAGGAGGAAAGAAAGGGGAATGGAAGAAGGAAAGGAGACAGGGGAAGTAAAGAAGAAAAATGAAGGAAGGAGAAAGAAAGGAGGGAATGGAAGAAGGAAAAGGAGACAGGGGAAGTAAAGAAGAAAAAATGAAGGAGGAGGAAAGAAAAAGGAGGGAATTGGAAGAGGAAAGGAGACAGGGGAAGTAAAGAAGAAAAAAAATGAAGGAAGGAGGAAAGAAAGGAGGAATGGAAGAAGGGAAAAGGAGACAGGGGAAGTAAAGAAGAAAAAAATGAAGGAAGAGGAAAGAAAGGAAGGAAGGAAAGAATGAAAGGACAGGGGAAGTAGAGAAGAAGAAAATGAAGGAAGGGGGAAAAGAAAGGGGGGAATGGAAGACTGAAAAGGAGACAGGGAAGGAGAGAAAAAAAAATGAAGGAAGGAGGAAAGAAAAGAGGGAATGGAAGAATGAAAAGGAGACAGGGGAAGTAAAGAAGAAAAAAATGAAGGAAAGAGGAAAGAAAGAAGGAATGGAAGAATGAAAAGGAGACAGTGGAAGCAAAGAAGAAGAAAATGAAGAAGGAGGAAGAAAGGAAGGAATAGAAGAATGAAAAGGAGACAGGGGAAGCAGAGAAGAAAAAGAAAATGAAGGAGGAGGAAAGAAAGGAAGGAATGGAAGAATGAAAAGGAGACAGGGGAAGCAGAGAAGAAAAAAATGAAGGAAGGAGGAAAGAAAGGAAGTAATGGAAGAATGAAAAGGAGACAAGGGAAGTAGAGAAGAAAACAAAGAAGGAAGGAGGAAAGAAAGGAGGAGGAAAGGAGGGAATAGAAGAATGGAAAGGAGACGGGGAAGCAGAGAAGAAAAAAAATGAAGGAAGGAGGAAAGAAAGGAAGTAATGGAAGAATGAAAAGAAGACAGGGAAGCAGAGAAGGAAAAAATGAAGGATGGAGGACAGAAAGGAGGAATGGAAGAATGAAAAGGAGACAGGAGAAGCAGAGAAGAAAATGAAGAAGGAGGAAAGAAACGAAGGAATGGAAGACTGAAAAGGAGACAGGGGAAGCAAAGAAGAAAAAAGAACAAGGAAGAAGGAATGAAAGAAAGAGAATGGGAGAATGAAGATGAAAAAAAGTTAAAACAAAATAAAAAAGGAATGAATTTGTAGTCAGAAAAGTTAGAATAAAGAAAAAAGGTTGGTTTGTTGTTTTGTTTTACGGCATATCAATCCTTTACGGGTTATTTAGCCTTGATTAGCTAACCAATCTTTTTTTTTAAAGATCACCAATTAGGACTGGGCCTATTCAAGCCATTTTTGATAAACAAAGGATTTAGGTTGCTTGCACTACCTGCTGTTGCTCACCCAATTAAGTATTGAACAGTATTAAATTCAATGATCTAGCAAGAACCAGTGCTTTCAATGGAAAAAAAAAGGGAAAATGAATATGTTTTAATAAATAAAGAGCAAATGAAAAAAAGAAAAAAAGAAAGAATAATCTGGAGAAAGAAGAATGTTTTTTTTTCCCAGTCTTCTGTCTAGGATCAGAGTGTAGTAACTGCACACTCCATATATGATCAAAATGAGAAGGGAAGCATGTGGTGTAATGGTTAAAGTCATGGGAAATGGACTCGTCACCCCGAGTTCAAATCCTGGATATGGTAATTGCATTTCACTTAGTACTAATACCCTTGGGAAAGGTATGAATCCTACTCTCCCTTCAGCTATGGATAAATATTAGGGCAAACTGGACTCTTTAACCTTGGTTAGGCAACCAGTCTAGGAGAAGGAAAACTCTGAATTCAAACTTGTTGAACTCTGCTTAAGAAATTGACCTTGTATCACATCCTGCTCGTGCGGAAGGGTTGGTAGATATATATATGATCAAAATGAATAACTATGGTATCTCTCCTAAGGATTAGAGTGTAGTTCCTTCCCTCAGACTATACAGCTTCAACTATACAGCTTAGTTGCCACAAAGACTGAAATATATTTAATATATTTTCATATTTCTTTTCTTCTTTCCTCTATATTCTTCATTTCTTCAGTCTCTTTCCTATTCATCCTTCTCTCGTTTGATTATAAATGATTTAATTAAAAAAAAATAATGAAGAATCAATTAAACAAGTTTAATTAATGAAATTTCAAGGCATTTCAAACTTGAGAAAAATAAAATGCACTGTTTGCAGTGAACTTATTTCCGTGGCAATGTCGTTAGCAAGTTGAATGAAATAAATCACTTAGAGAGAATTATTTTATCAAATTTCTTTTTTTCAATTTGGTGAACCTTATTGATTGCAGGCCTGTCAGTAAAAAATGGCAATGAGTATGTTCATAAAAGGCACCACTATCACCCTGCTGGGGAGGCTTAGAATATGCTTGACTGTAAATGGGTAACACTCCCCCACCGCTCACAAAAAGGGGGTTCCCTGGGTGTGATGTTAAACTGCATTTAATGTTGAGACTCTAGTTTTGTAGATCTGGGAAGTGTGGAGCACTCCTTTATTGTCATTATTGCCATTACACCCACCCAGGTATCTGTTAGATTCCCAAAAGTCAGGCATGTGTGGTTATATTCCAAATGTCAGGCATTGTGTGGTTATATTCCCAAGGCATTGTGTGTTTATATTCCCAAAACTCAGGCATTGGTGGTTATAGTCACAAAAGTCAGGCATTGTGTGGTTATATTCACAAAAGTAAGGCCTTGTGTGGTTATATTCCCAAAAGTCAGGCATTGAGTGGTTTTATTCACAAAAGTCAGGCATTGAGTGGTTATATTCCCAAAAAGTCAGGCATTGTGTGTTATATCAAAAGTCAGGCATGGTGGTTATATTCCCAAAAGTCAGGCATTGTGTGGTTATATTCCCAAAAGTCAGGCATTGTGTGGTTATATTCACAAAAGTCAGGCATTGTGTGGTCATATCCCAAAAGTTAGGCATTGTGTGGTCATATTCCCAAAAGTCAGGCATTGTGTGGTTATATTCCCAAAAGTCAGGCATTGTGTGGTCATATTTTTAAAACTCATTTTTTTTCTATTTAACCCATAGATGGGACCCTAACAGGTACTACCACTCTGTATTTTTTTAAGTTAAAAAAAGAATAAACACAGAATCTTGAGTAGTTATGTCAGTTTGTCCAATAAAATAAAGTTAAATTCTAAGAAGAAGAAGAAGAAAAAAGTCTGTAAAAATGTCAACATCTTGCACATCACAGAAATAACAACTTTCTTGACCTTCTGAGTGGCATAAACAATTCTAAAAATATTAATCTTCAAGATAGTTTTTTTTTTTTGCTCCTTCTTCCACAGAAGAGTTACTTTTGACATTTACTGTTTTTAATTGGTTGGTTCAGAGATTTCTGTTTCAGGACTTCTGTAAAATCATCCACTATTTAACTTTCTAACATTTTTAACATCTTTTCTTTGTTTTTTTTTTTTAGGTCCTGTTTACGTTTGGGCCAGGGCTTCCCAAAGTGGTTTATATAGACAACTGTGAGTGGATAGAATTTTGGCAGGGTGAATAAAAACATAGGAGTCCCCAGGATGTGGATTTACAAGTATGGATTTATAAAACTAGTAGATTATGTATGCATCAATTGGTTGGTTTAAAGGTTTCTGTCCAGGACTTCTTTAAATCATCCAATAATTAGCTCTTTAACATTGTTTTATAATCTTTTTTTTCCAGCGCGTACTTATTTTTGGGTTAGGGCTTCTGTAAGCAGTTCACATAGATACCTGTGGGTGGATAACATTTTGGCAGGGTGAAAGGGGCCGGGTTAGCTCAGTCGGCAGAGCGTTCGGCTAGAAACCACTAGGTTCCTAGTTTGATCCCGGTCCTCGCCAACTCAGTGTATGAGTAGCACAGGGATCTGTGCGGTAAAGTAAGGAGCTGATAGTAGGTGTGGCGCTCCACCTCAGACGCAAAAAACAATCTCCTTGGTCTATCACTTGTGAAAAGGGGATAGACTCCCTCGCTGATTGGCTGATACCGACATTAGGCCACCCCGACGACTTTACTTTTTTACTTTTACATTTATAAGTTCCTTTATATATTTACCAACCCCTCCACATGAGTAGGATGGGACTCAAAGTCAATTTCTTAACTGGAGTTTAACAAGTATTCCTTTTCCTTGACCAGTTGCTATACCAAGGTGCGTAGGCGTGTACTGTAATGGTTAGAGTCAAAGGAAATGGACTTGTCAACTTGAGTTCAAAACCTGGACAAGGCTATTTGCATTTCACATTGTGCTACTACCCTTGAGAAAGGTATACATCCAACTACTCTCTCTCCAGCAATGGGTAAATAATAGGGCAGACTGGGCTCTTAAACCTTGGCTAGGTAACTAGTATAGGAGAAAGAAAATTCTGAATTCAAACCTGTTAAACTCTGCTGAAGAAATTGACCTCATGTCACATCCTACTCATGTGGAGGGGTTGGTAAATATATATACCAAGGTTAAAGAGCCCAGTTCAAAGTTCTGTGATGGCTCCAATTACAACAAAAAGGTTCCGAATACAACAAGAAGGTTCCCAAGTCCGAAAAGAAATACCTGAAGAGTCGGATGGCACATTGGCCGAAACGTTATACAGATAACAATGAAGATGTGGACAATAGTCTGAATAATGCAGAATACTAATCATCAAGCCTCATCTCAAACATTCAGAGAAATAGTTGCCAGATATTGTACACCGAGCAGAATGCTTGATTAGATGAGAATGGCCACTAGCAATGTGTCATTCGCATGCCTGTTTTCAAAACATATGGTTCATTTAAATGAACAAATTGATCGACAAGAAAAGATCCTATGCATATAATCATATTTTTACAAAAGATCTTCTAAACATGGAAATTTCTAAACGGATTATTTCTCTATTTGATGTTGAAGTGGAAAGTGCAAATTTAGACAAAGAAGAATTTATTGAAATGACTTTTGATCTTAAAGCAAAGTCTATGCACACATTTAAAGGAATTAGATATTACTGGATGAACAAAAAAAAAACTGTATAGAAAATTTCCCAAGTATTGTGCAATGGTTGAGCCAATCTTACTAGCTTTTCCAAATTCACATATGCCGGAATCTGGTTGGCTGTTTTTATTATGGCATATCAACCCTTTTTGGGTCTGTTGCATACCTTTCTCATTACTTCTTACCTTCTATTCTTCTTCTTCTGTTCTTCTAGGTCTCTTCTAACATCTCTTCTTCGTCTGGACTTCTCTTGGGGACTTTGGGTCTGGTCTTCTATTGGAGATTTCTCTTTATCAGAAGCCCTGTGTCATTGTTAGTTTTTAGAGGTAATAACACAAGACTCTGATTTGCTTTGATCTTACTTTATTTTTAAAATCCCCAACCAGACATCTGCGCAGATTAAGACGGGGAGCGCGTGTAACGTGACTTACCCTTCTGTTGAGCTCGGCTGCTAGTCTCTAACTGACTGAAACTTACTTACTATCTAAACCGGAAGAGAGGGTCCTCTCTTACCGGTTCTCATGGCTATCCCGGAAGGAAGGATCAGGACAGGTCAAGCCTTGTCATTAAAATCCTTTAAGGCCATGGGCTGCAGCTTATAACGGCCATTTTGATTTCTACACTATTGCACATAAATATTAGGTATCTAATAATTATGTAACAGGTCATTTAATGCCAAATGAGGTCATTTTGGTAAACAAAAGACTCAGGTTGTTGCTTAAGTGGTCACTCAATCATGTATTAAAAAGGCTCATCACTGCTTAACTTCAGAATCTGGATTTAGCTATGTGCAATATTTACTAAGTAAACCGAGAAGCATTTGGAACATAGAATGTACTGATTTATGGCTCAGTCTCACGAACCTGCAACCAGATATTTATGATTTCCTCAGTGCCCACCAGACCCATCCCTCCCATTAAAAATGATTCAAAAATCAAAGATGAGCTTGCCTTTATAATTCAATTATTCTTTTATAAAGAATATATATGATGATATAATATATATAGATGATATAAATATAGATGATATAATATATATATAGATGATATAATATATATATAATATATATATAATATATAATATATATATAGATGATATAATATATATATAGATGATATAAATATATATAGATAATATATAAAGATGATATAATAATAATATAATTATAATTATAAAATAATTATTCTTATATAAAAAAAGTTGACAGAATGGCCTATTGTCAGTATCAGCAAGACAGCAACAGAGTCTTTCTCCTTTTCACTAGTGCTAGACCAGGGAGATTGTTTTTGTGTCAGAGATGGAGTACAATATCTACCATCAGCTCCTCATTTTACTGCACAGATCCAAGCTATGTTAGGCATGTGCTCAGCTGGCGAGGGCCGGTATCAAAACTGGAACCTTGTGGTTACTAGGCAGATGCTCTACCAACTGAGCTAAACCAAATATAAAGTGGAATATATTCCTTAGAAGCAAATTACATACTGCTTACCCTATAAGGAATTTGTGACAGAGAACAAGTACTACCATACTCATTTAGAAAAAGAGCAAGACATCGTCTTGCCTGCTGGAGTTGAACCCGCACCCTCCCGAATGCAAAGAAATGCGATTTAGGTGCTGGATGGACATGAGGTGCAAATCAGGTGCCCAGATGTTGGGGGCCTACATGCATCCATCCAAATGCATGAGAATTGTGTGTTGCACAGGTGCGAGGTTCAACTGATGTGCCCGGATGTTGGGGGACTATACCCATAAATAACTGAAGTGAATGAAGTGCTGGGCAGAAGTAGTTGGCCTACACAAGACTGCAGTCAGTGAAGAAACACTTTGTGTACAACCCTGCATCAGAATTGGTTTTTAATTCAACATAGAATTATTTAGAATAAAATAGATTTATTCATTAAGTTTATTCTAATTGTATCATACAACACCTTTGGGAGTCTCAGTGAATTTATTTTTCTTGTAATGAATATATAAATCTTGTAAGCAGACATTTACCTTTAAAAATCTGTAAAATTCAATTTGCAGTAATCTTTTTCCGCTATAAAATGATATGATACTTCCTGACAAAATATGGAGTAAATTTGGTTAAAGACCACAGTCAGCGAGTATGCAGGGTGTTCAGCAGCTGCTGATTTAGTGAAAGTTTGATGACAGATCTCTGTTTAAGTGTTATAGGTGATACACCCTATAAGACTAATGGAATGCGCCGACGGGTTACTATAAGTAACCGGGACAATTGTGGCTTGGTAGTAAGCCAATGCGAGTAAGCCAATAACTCTATTTGTCGGATGTAATTTCCATTTTGTCTACTTTCTGTTAATACATTTTCCTACATTTGTTATCCATCGTTTTGTTCTTATTTGACCCCTTAAAACCTCACAACATTAAGCCTGGAGCATTCTGATTTGCCACCATTTTGAATAACCTCAAAATAAATATGTTTGTGTGATTAAAATAATTCTTAATATAAATCAATTCCAACCAATGCAGAATTTGCAGTTATGGAAAGAAATTCTTAAAAAAACTATTTTGCTTTCTTCAAAAATTCCCCGTATCTATTGATTGAGCACCATATATTGGTTTATATCTGGGCACCTCACGTGGTGTAATGGTTAGCAAGCTAGATTTGCAAACCATTGTTAGTGAGTTCGATTCTCACTGGGCGCCCCACACTTCTGGCCTTGTGCTATATCTAAGCAAAGCTTAGTAAATAACTATATTGGTTTATATCATATTGGGGCTGGGTTAGCTCAGTCGGTAGAGCGTTCATCTAGAAACCACTAGGTTCCTAGTTCGATACCAGTCCTCACCAACTCAGTGTATGAGTAGCACAGGGATCTGTGCGGTAAAGTAAGGAGCTGATGGTAGGAGTGATGCTCCACCTCAGATGCAAAACAATCTCCTTAGTCTAGCGCTAGTGAAAAGGGGATAGACTCCCTTGCTGATTGGCTGATACCGACATTAGGCCGCCTCGACGACTTTACTTTACTTTTATATCATATTGGCAGAGCTACCTGGTATTGCCCAGGATTTAAAAGTAAAGAATGGATCTATCTATATTTACATATAGATTAATAAAATTTTTTTCTATACAGGGTGTCCCAGAAGTCGCACACCATATAATTTGTTTTTTTGTTTTTCAGATTTTATTGGATATCGGTGAGAAATTAACAATACAAGAAAGAGTTAAATTGGTTTTTATGTTTGGAAGAGATGGGGCTATATTATCACTCTGTAGCTGAAGAATTCAACCGCACTCATCCCAAGTGAGAAAAACCATTGAACCATACCACTGTTGCCGTTTGATAAAACGTTTCAAGAAACTGGCTCAGTTGCTGCTCGCGAGAGATGTGGTCGACGAAGAGTGCAGCCTGATGAAGCAACATCAACTATGGTTTTGGCGAATGTTGCTAGAAGCCCCGTGAAATCAGTAAGGAAAATAAGGCCAGGAGCTTACGATTAGCAAATCATCAGTACATCGTATTCCTTAAGACACAGAAATTTCATCCATACAAAGTGCATCTTGTGCAAGTTTTATAAAGAGAATTGATGTATGTATCAATGGGAGAGGGTGAACAATTTGAGCATCTATTATGATTATGATGAATAAAATTGATATTCATATTTTGTTTATACTTTGTATATGTATTTTCATACATGGTGCACGACTTCTGGGACACCCTGTATATTTTTTTATTAGCATTTATTCTTTATATTTCTTGCCTTTTATGTTGTTATTTTTATCATTATTCTTGTTAGTATTTTTTTAAGATTTAGTTTTATCTTTTATTAATATGTTCTATTTTTGATAATTTTTTTTATAATTTTTTAATATTATCATTATATAACAATATAACTTTATATTTTTATTTAAATTTCCTAATGGAAAATGAGGTAAATTTTTTTTAATCTCCTCTCGTGCCAAAATATGGTGTGGATTTTATTGATTTTGGTCTTTGATGATCTCACCAATTTTACTTTTATATAAGGAAACCTGCTTTCATCTTTC